>JAXQQM020074968.1:0-248478 GCA_034641835.2 Pinus albicaulis
TATATGTGTATTCTGTTGCATTCCTGCCTAAATCCATATCAGTGGTATCAAAGAGGTTTGCTCTTTCTCGATCCTTATTTGCATGTCCCCAACGAGGTCAGGGTATAAGGAGTTAGGGCTCGATCTGGTTGAACCTTTGCAAGATCAACCTCACAAAACCCAACGACCGCCCATGGGGGACGAAAATAAAGATTAGGGAGTAGGAGATCCTATCAAAATATTTCTCGAGGAGGCCCTCGAAAAACAAAGGAACGCGATGATGGATAAATTTTCCCAGATCCTTCAATGACTGCCCACTGGTGGTGCATCTGCATCCAACAACCACTCTGGAGGCACAAATCCTTTTACCGTACAAGTAAAATTTGACATTCCCATATTTGAGGGCCAAATTTTTTTTTTCAAAGAGAAAAAATTCATAAACTTTCATTAAAGAGAGGTTACATGTTACATAAAGCTGTGTAGTGTGCAGCTGATCAGTCCAAAAAACTAATACAGTCTGATAATAGCCATCATGCAGGTATGAAAAAAGTCCCAAAAATAAACATATTTTTAGGAATATTCCAAAATATTACATAGTAAGCTCGGTGCTTAACTTACTATCAAAAAAGAAAAATTAAACCAAATAAAATAAATATACATGCCGGTAGTATATATCCCGGGAGATAGTCACAAAATTCTCCCCATAAAACCTGTACAGCAAGTAAGCCATCTATAGATGTGCCTCCGCTATGAAAGGCCGATGAAAATATCTGTATACCCATCCACCCATGTGTTCTGTGAAATGCCAGGTGCCCCAATCTAGCTCCGATGCTTCTTTGGATAATTTGTCAGCCACTTTGTTCCGAGACCTGTAAATATGTGTCACTGAGATAGAATCAAATAGGACTTTGAGCTGCTGAACCTCATGTAGCAGTGAAGACAGTGTGTGCAAGTGAAAAAGTGCAATATTATTGAACCAATTGATAACAAGATGTGAGTCACCAAAAATCTGGATGGAGTTGCATTGGATGTCCTCTGCAAATGTCAGAAGAAGTCTAAGGCAGTTCAGTTGTGCATAATTATTCGTTCTGGGTCCCAATCCCATTCTGATATGGTATTAGTGATGGTCATTTAAGTATAGTTTTGCACCTCCTCCGCAGCCCGCAGCATTGGACACACCATCGAAGTATGCCCAAGCACGGCTGTGATCTATAATTTCAGGAGTGCCGAGTGGAGGCTTGCTGAGATGACTGTCGACCGGAAATAGACTGAAAGTAGCAATGGAGGCGGCACATATGTAGTCATAGTCGATAGGGATATCTCTGAAGATTATTTTGTTCCGTTCGATCCAAATCTCCCATGCCACAATCAAAGGGAGATTCCTCATTCTCGGCCCATTATCAAAGTGCCGCCACCAATTTGTCCAGGCTTCCAGAAGATTATCCCCCTGCCAAATATAGTTACAACCTAGGCCAGTGCAGATCCGGGCCCAGATTACTTTGACGCAATTGCACAGAAGGAATAAGTGGGTCACTTCCTCACAGCTAGCCAGACAGTAACAGCATTGAGAAGCCCCATGGTATGCCCGTTTGTGGAGAAAGTCCATGGTGGGTATACATTGGTTGAGTATGCACCAGAAAAGCATTCTATGTTTATGAGGGGCTTTTAATTTCCAAAGGATACGCCACCACCATACTTTGATAGGGGGTTCCTTGGGCCGAATTAAGGCAAGGTATCCAAGTTTAGGAGCGTATTGACCATGAGGAGATACAACTCAAATTAATTTGTCGGCCTACTCAGTAATTCTAGTGTTTTTAGCTTTAAGGGCCCAAAGATACCTCTGCCAAATCCGAGCACCGGCCTGTGGGATGTCAAGATCAGCAGCACTAAGCCAAGCTTGGCCCTGCCACGAGGAATGAGCCAGGTCCGCAATCTGTGCAAGATAGAAAATATTTCTATGTGCAAGGTGTTCAGTGATAAATACAGGTAGTTTGTAATGATCTATGCTGCCAGACCACGAATCAGTGCCAATGTGGACCATTGCACCTGAGCCAATCTGCCATGATAATCCAAGCTGTATGATGTGTGCCACCTTATTGATCGCCTTCCAAAAAATAGATGAACCAGTTGTCTGACCAATCCTATCTCGGATCCAATCGAGGGGGTTCCGAGGTGAAATATATTTAGCCACAATAACATCTTTCCAGAGACTCTGACCCGTGATTAAGTGCTAGCACATCTTAGCAGCCAGGGCCCTCGAGAAGAGATGCAAATCTTTTAACCCCCAGCCTCCCCATTGTTTAGGGATGCTGATTCGATCCCAGGAAATCCAAGAAAATGTGGAGGCCTTTCCCTGGTTGCGCCAGAGAAATTTTCTGCATATCCTTTTGATCCTGTTGGTAATGCTAATTAGAATCAAAGCCAGGGTCATCCAATAGACTGGAATAGCTTCCAGCACAGATTTGATGAGGATCAGTCGTCCAGCCCTAGATAACCATCTGTTGTACCAGACATTAATTCTGCGTTCAATCTTGGCGATAATCCAGTTCCAGTCTTTAATCTTGTAGTCATTTGGTTTAATATGATACCCCAGATATTTGAGTCCATCATTGATATCAATGCAAACATAGTCAAATAGGTGCAGTGAAATGCCTTGTTCCATACCCAAGCAGCCAGTCATAATAATGGTGGATTTGGTGCCATTCGGTTCCATACCTGTGGCCCTGCAAAAGCAGTTTAGTAGCTAATGAAAGTGAACGGAGTCTTGTCTAGTACCATTGAGGAAAATAAGTACATCATCCACAAATAAGAGATGAGTAAGGTGAAGAGTGTCATTGATTCGGAGCCCTTGTATTTATCCCCTGTCTTTTGCATTTTTAATGAGCCCCGAGAGTCCCTCCATAACCAAGACAAATAATAATGGTGAGAGAGGACATCCCTAACGAAGTCCTCTCCCTGCATGAAAGAAATCATATGCGGTGCCGTTGATCAGAATGCTGAAAGTGGCATGAAAAATACAACCCATAATCCAGTTTATAAACAGATGAGGGAAGCTAGAGTGGATTAAAATGAGATGAAGGTAACTCCATTTGACCCGATCAAATGCTTTTGTGAGATTGATTTTGAGAATGGTGGATTTCTGGCGCTGGGTCTTAATGGAGTGGAGGACTTCCTGGGCAGTGCCAGTGGCTTCATGAATTTTCCTGTGATTCAGGAACGCAAATTGTTCTTTTTCAATATGAGTAGACAGGAAAGGCTTGATGCAGTTTGCAATAATTTTGGATATGATCTTGTATATGAAATTACACAGAGATATTGGCCTATATTCATTGAAACTAGTCGAATTGTCTGATTTTGGTATGAGAGCAATGAATGTGGTGTTGAACCCATCATACATTCTGCCTCTCACTCTATTGTCTTCAATCATAGTCAACAGATAAGATGATATGAGATCAAAAAAATGGATAAAAAACTCAATGGGCCAGCCATCAGGCCCAAGGCTTTTGTCCCGCTTGAACCATTTCAATACACCCTCCAGTTCACCTAAAGTAACTGGTGCATTGAGGTCATCCATCTGATCCTGTCCTACAAATATTTTGAAATGCTGGGTAATGCACATGATGTCCGGAAGATCAATGCAGTTTGACGCCCTATAAAGGTTTGTGAAATGTCTGGTGCCCAGGTCAAATAATTGAGACTGCGTTGTTGTTGTAAATCCATTGTTGTCAGACAGTTCCCAAATTCCATTAGCCGCCCTCCGGCCATTTGCATGCTGCTGAAAGAATTTAGTATTTTCATCACCCGCTTGTAACCATATAGCCCGGCTTTTAAGTCTCCAGTATTCCTCCTTTTGTATTAGAAATTTAGCTTTTCCCGATTCAAGAGCAATTAGTTGTGCCCTGGTATCATCAGAACGATAGCCCAGCAAATCGGCATTGTTGAGACAGGCAATCTTATTTTCAATATGAATCAGAGCCTCCCTCTCCGATTGCTTCTTGTTCTGGACCCATTGAATGGTAAGTCTTTTGATTCGGTTAAGATTGTCATTAATGATCCTACCCGGCTCACGATCATTCAAAGGGCCGCAGTGCTGCTAGGCCCGAGTGACCATCAGGGTATAATCAGGATCTCTCAACCACCGAGCATTGAATTTGAATGGGGAACGAGCCCTATTAGGGCCACACTTGAATTCCAGATATATTGGAGAGTGGTCAGATTTTCCACCCATCCCCACCCATTGACGAGCACGAGTGATAATAGGTAGGAGAGACTGCTTAATTAGAAATTTGTCTAATCTGCGCGCCGAAGCAGCAATGCCAGTCCTTCTGTTCGTCCAGGTGGGTTGAATCTTGGTAGATTGAATGTCAATCAGATTTGAGGCACCCATCAATGAGTTGAAAAACTCAACCAAAGGATCTGGGGAAGCTTCAGGGCCCCAAGATTTAGATATCCCTAAAGAGAAGTTTAGATCTCCACCCAAAATAAGATGGGGTGCATTAAGTAAAGAAAAAGACATTAAAGTAGTCCAGAAAATCTCTCTGTTTGTGTAGGGCCCATAAATTTTGATCAAAGTAAATTCCACCTCCGAGTTACCAAAGAGGACATTCATAGCCAGAACGCTAGATCGACCCCAACAGTTAGTCATCCGGGTAGTCCTGTCATTGATTCCCAAGGCACAGCCTCCAGATCGCCCAGAAGCATCAAGGGTGATGAAAGTCCAACGAGGTAGGAGAGAGGTCAAGAGAGCCTGCACATCAGGGCCAACACCAAGCGTTTCCTGAAGAAATAGAATGTCAATAGGTCGTTGTGTTAACAATGCCTTGAGGGCCAATCTCTTATCGGGGTTGGCAAGACCCCTACAGTTGAAAGAGAGGCAAATCATGATGTAACCATCAACAAGGGTCTTCTAGCTCTAAGGACCCGCATAAGAGAGGATTGAGTGCCAGCTTCAACTTCGAGATTGGCTCTTTTGATCGCCTTCGCCAATGCAGATGGTCGACCACGAGATTTGATGGGAATACAGTCCAAGCTAGGCCCAATCCCAAAAGTCTCACTCGACTGTGGCTGTGAGAGTGATCTAAGAAAATAGTTGTGATGCGATGAGGGAGTCTCAGAAGATGAGGATGAGTGGCAGAGGGGTTCAACAGTGGAGTGGTGAATAATAGGAGTGGATGACGGATGCGTCAAAGCCATAGTACAACAAACCGCGGAGAGTTTCAGAGAGTGTCCAGCCATAGTTAATGGAATGCCAGAGGTATTAACAGGAAAGGACTGATTGATGTCGCCAATACCAGAAGTGTTTTGGAAAGAAGTGCTATCTGGTAAGACTAGATTACAATCAGTAAATGAGGAGGCAAAGGAAAGAGAAGTACCCGGAATAGATGGGGTCTGCAAAGTAGTCTCCATCGAAACCAGCGGGCGAGATCTGGGCTACGAGGTGGTCCACGATGGGAGAACAGATTGCATCAGATCAACATCTCTCGGGGAGTCCAGGGTCGACATACGCGCATCAGCAGTTCCCAGCACAGAACTACTCACCGGCCCAGTCTGTGTACCAATCGAAACAAATTTCTTTGAAGCCTGCTTGCCAATACCCTTCTTTGGACAGTCTTTGTACAAGTGTTCAATGACATGACACTTCCGGCAATGAAATGGCACGCCTTCGTAGTTGAGTGGTTGTTGCCAAATCATCCCATCAAAAACCATGTTGAAACTTTCATAGAGGCCATCCCGTGTGTCTAAGAAAATCAAGATCCGAGCCACAGCTCAACTTCCCGATGTCAAATAAGATCGGTCATGATCCAGATAGAGGCCAAAGTGTCCTCCGATGTTCTTGAGGGCAGTATCACTCCAAAATTGCAGTGGCAGACCCGGAAGCCGCATCCAGATGGGGCCTGCGCCCACATTCTCCTTTTTAGGGTCGAACAGGGGAACCCATATTTTAAGGTAGACAGGGTGCATCTCTAGATGCCAGTAATGCTTGAGAGCCTAGTCCGATTATTTGGGGCGATCAAATGAGAGTGAAAACCAGCCTTTGGTGAGGACCTGGACCTCCAGGAGAACATTGAGAGTATCGCTCCAGATCTCACGAATCCACCTTCGAAGCTGAGTGACGGAGTATTTTCGGCCGTGGACCTTCCCCACAAGAGTCTTGGTCGCAATATGGCCCCAGCCTACCATACCGCTCTCGCTGCCAAAGTTTGTGGTATAGATGAGATTATTCTTTGTGACTTTGTGCAGTTTCTTAGCTTTTGAGCAGCCCAGCCCCGTCTCTAGAGAGTTATCAGATTCAGATGATGTGCCAATCCTACCCGGTAAATTGATGTCCTCTGGAATATTAGCAAACGCCCCTGAGGCCACCGATGGTTTAGTGGAAGCCAAGTCTATAAGCGTCTCACCCCCCGGGTTAGAAGGTCCATGAGTGATAGGCCTATTAGGAAGAGGTCCTCCAATGCTCAGATGAGCCAGTGAACCGGTAGCAACCCCGATATCATGGTAAACCGCTTCCGAGAACTGTGCTAAGCCTCCAATAGCAACAGTTGTCAATATATCTAGTCCAGCCTGGGAAAAATCCAAGGGCCCCAAGTCTACACCCAAGGGCGAGTCAAAAGAAAATAACGCTAGGTCAACCAGAGGCGAGTTGCAACCTACCACATTTGCCAACTCGGACGGTGCAGGTGTCTCCACCTTAGGAGATGGGTCCAGGTCAGACATGTAGGCCTCCGCATCTTGTGCTTCAAGTCCCCAAATGTGGACCCCCTCTAGGGGATCCTCTGAAGAATCCACCATGTCATCATAGTGATCCATAGTGGGTAGTGAGACGCCAGTCAATACTGTGAGCCACCTTCTAAATGAGGCCAAAACCTCCCGAGAAAATGGTGGAAGTTCCGGTCCAACCGACAGGCACGAAGACAGATAGTGTCAGGTCTAGTGCAGACGCCAATGAGAGTAGGGGCCCGATGAACAGCCAAAGCACAAACTGGGTCAGGGTCCACAGACCCGAAAGGCCCCACACAATACAGCGGGTCGGCCAAACAGTGAAGCTGATGTCAAGGTAAATGGAAGGAAACGCCTTCTGCAATCCCAACAATAGATAAGAAACAATACCCCGGTCCAAGAACAACACACCCCAATCAATAGCAACCAAGTATGATTCCAATGGAGCTCGGGAAACAGCCCCGAAACCGGTCAGACAGATGCCCAGATCAAAACATAAACAAACAAAATCCACGGTACCCAATAAATACTCGCGCCGGGGAACAAAACCGGAAACACTAGTAGAGACAAACCTTGTCCCGCCATCACAATCCAAGGGTCCCATCCTCACTAGTGAGATACTGAAAGTGCCCCCGGTTGAGAGAGCCGGCACACTCTCGGGGCACCCATGCCACCATGGAAACACACGCATCTCAGAAGGGTCCATTACCATTATTGTTATTTGTTAGGGGTCCCGTGATTTGGCCGATTGGCTAGCCAAATGGCGATGTAACGTCAAACCAAGCTTTGGAGCCCAAGGACCTAGCCTTCTTTGGACTCGGAGAGGGCTCTCTCTATAAGTGCTAAAGATGTCGATGTGCTTACTTGCGATTTCTTTTGATATTAGGCTAGTTATGAGTGTGTTTTTGGTTTTTTTAGTTTTAAGTTTGTGAGGGATAAAAGCGAGTCAAATACATAAAAAGGCTGGATGCAACAAGATGTAGATAAATTGGGCTATGGGGTCAAACAGGATCAAGGAAGCTATGAAGTGATGATGTAAAGTGGCACATGGGGCCGATTTGATTCACGGTAGAAGGGATCTACTGGGCAAAATGGATTAAGTGGACCAATAAGTTGGTGAAAGACAAGAGATTTTCTGAAGTGTAACTAGTTAATAGCAGACATGAACATGTAATAGCAAGCCATTAATCATGCTAAGTATAACTATAAGCTAATTAATACATAGAAATCAAACATTCCAAAGAGGCCATACATAGAGGTATAAGACCCTCTAACAGGAAATAATGCTTCCATCGAGACTTTGGGGAAAACACATGAGACAAAGCCTAACAACTCACCAAACTATGCTGGAGCGCACTAAACATAGTCTCTAAGTCATTGGGCACTTGGACAAATAAGTTTTTATAGTTTTAGGCAAAGGGCTAGATCGGGACTAGGCCTCCTTGGTTCAACAAAATGATCAACAAATCGGTCAAGAGAAAGTTTATGGACAGAAATATGGCTAGCGGTGATAGGTAGGTAGGGCAAACCATGCACATCCTACTCAACATACACTGTAACTTGATGAATAAAATTTACTAGCAACAATACCTTAGGTTACTAAAAGACGAAGCTAAGAATTCTTTAGCATAACTATAAGGGAGAAAGAAAACATCAAGCTATGAAGATTCGGGGATTTTGAGGTGCCTCCATGGGCATATCTCAAAAATCAATCTTCTGTGATCTATAGCAACAAGAAATATGAATTATGAGTGAAAACTAGAAGACAAAACACATTAAGAAGCACTATACCATTCTACTATGTCAAGGAATCCATCAACGAAATCCTTCATCATTCCTCAAAAGCATCCAAGAGGCTGAGTCCAAAAATCATAACTCAAGTGTGGATTCTTCAAAGCTCACTATGACCAATGTATTAATTCCTCTCTCCAAGTTCAGCCTGCAGATTTACAATGAGAACCATGGAATAAATAGGCTTGAGGGAGGAAAACCTCATGGAACAACTAGCTATCCCATTGGCCAAGTCAAAAAATATCTAAGCATACGTCCTTGAGGCTTTGCACAAAGCCAAGGCACAAAAGTATCTCATAAAATATCTAAGCTGCTAAAAATGGAAATTATATTCGACTTTACATGATTTCCCAATGATAAAAAATAGCTTAACGCACATTTGGGAAAAAGCGATTTTTTCGAGTTCCAAAAATTACAAAAATACTTCATATTTATGCCTAAAAAGAGTCCCACTGACTACTGGATGCAAATAGCAGCCTTCCCGATGTCAAAAATGAGGCTCATGATAGCTCTTTGGAAAGCTCTGCTGTGTATGCGCTCCGACGCAAGTGGAATCACCATCAATCTGATCTACTAAGTCCCCTCGAAAGCATGGCCACTGTGTGCAAAAACCCCCGAGAAAATAGCGGAAATTTTCGTACGTGGCTGAGAGGCGCGGGAGAATGTGCCAAGAAGAAGAGGGTGTTTTTCGCCAATTTGAGGGGCGAATGATCTTCAAATGCACGAAAATCGTCTGGAGAGCTTCTCATGGAATTATGGCATCCATCGGTATCATTCTCTTCCCTTGACGACTCATCCATAAAAGTAGGAAATGGCGAATTTTATGAGTTTTTGGCCAAAAACCCAAAAAATGCCAAAAAACAAAAAGAAGTTGCAGACAACGGGCCCAAAGAATTGGCATGCATGACCCTCAAGGGTCCATGAGAAACATGCTCACAGAAGCTGAAGCCAAAATATCAAGGGCTGATATTCTTTTCCCCTCCCTTCCGTGCTAGGCGCCTCTCCTTCAATTTCTTCCAATTTCTCTTGTGCTGCACCTTTAATTTTCGCCTGACGCAAGCTGGTTTAGCTTCGAAGAGTGGAAAGAGTCCTCTTTCTGCGGCAGCTCAGAGATCCTACTGTTCGCCTTCTCAAGCTTGGTTTCCAAATGCTGAGTTAGCTCTCTCAAGCCATGCTTCTTTGTTTTCTTCAATTTCTTGCTCAAAGAGAGGCGGTGAGAGGAGAAAGGCTTGAGAAATAGAGCTTGTTCTTGCTGCTCTCTGTTTCTCCAAGGCTCTTCTAAGCCCGATGGTCCCTAGGCACTCTTTCGCCTGAAAGTGGTCTTCCTCCCTCTCATCATCAAACTCGCCAATAGTGACTCCTTCGATTCTTACTTGTGCTTTTCACGCACTCTTTCTTTCTTATACTTGATTTCTCTTGCTTCATGGATAAGTGCCTTGAAACATTTGTTTGTTTGTTCAACCTCCAAGAAATGGTTGAAATTCCTCGCCCTATCGAAGATCTTCTTGTAACACCTCAATTTTCCCTCTTTGTGAATGAGGAGGTTTTCAAGGATGCGGGCCTCATTATCACTTTGTCATCGCTTGGGATAGGGATGACGGACTGATTCTACCTCCATGCTTGGCACTTTCTCCAACTATGCTTTTGCCTTTGAAGGCCAATGCTGGCGCTTTTTCTCCTTGGCGAGCTAGAAGTTGTCTTTTTGGGGAAATTTCCTCTTTCTAGGAGCAGTTTTGGTCAACTTGTTTGGATGGCGACCTTAGCTTAGCATGTTCCTCATCAATGTTTTTGTCCAATTTTGTGTTTCAGAAGTGTTTCAATTTCTTGCTCGCTTTCGTTGTACTTCATCAGCGCTATCTGTTCTTGTCCTTTCCTCATCCTATGCTTCCAGCATAGCTGTTGTTCATCGACCTATCAAGCTAGCATGTTGTTCATTGCCTTCTAGCTGCATTGTCCCTCTTCACTGTGCACTGTTACTGTTGTTTATACGCCTGTCTTTTTCTCCCGGTGGTTCTCTGCCTTCTCCTTCTCCCTTGTAGACTTGGCTGCCCGGTGGTCATTTTGAGTTTTTTAGGTGTAGGCCTACTAGACAAAGGCAACTGCGGGCGATCAGAGCGCTTGGTGAGTAGGAGAAACATGAACGAGGAGGTATAGTGGCGAAATGCTTTGCATGGCTAATGAATGAATCCCATGAAACCCCTTTCTTCTCCGTGCAGTTTGGTGTGAGAAGATAATCTTGATCAAGGAATGATGAAAGAGAGAGAGAGGATTTGCGGTGGAGACACTTCTTTTGGACGATGGCTTTGCCATTTTCTCTATGCTTTTGGACAAAAAGTATGGAGAGGATTTAATTACTGCTTACGGTAAAATGCATCAACAAGCGGACATGATAGGCTTAAAAATTTGGTTAAACACTCCCTTCTACCAAGTGAAATATCTCATTATGGCTTTCATCGGCGGAGCATAGCTGTCGAAAGATAGGAAAAAGGAAAATAGTAGTGATGGTTTCCCTATGTTCGAGGCTTGATGAAGGTTTATAATCCTCTAGATCAAGATGCGCTTGTTTAAACCACTTTTCACCATGATACGGGATCTTGGTAGCCTTGGATACATATGCCTTCGGGGAGATTTTGAAAATCCGAAGACCCAGCTAGCTTGGAAGTGTTTGTCCTTGAATCTCAAAGCGCACAAATGTGTAAGTTGCGAAAAACTCTTGACTTCTCCTATCCTCTGGCGAGAAATCAAGACGGCCTACTTCATGGAAATTGAAAAGCATACGATGGGGTGAGCATTGATTTCTTCTATGGAGATAGGCTCATATCTCTTATGTGGGAGCCAGCTCTGTAGCCAGTCTCGCTTTGGAGGCATTCGACTTTTGACCAAACTTTGGAAGAGGCAAAGCTTTGCCTTCTTTCGTATGAAAAATGTTACTAGCTTGGATTAGAAACTAGTCACTAGGCTTGTTTCTGGACGAGTTTAGACAATGTGGTTTTGATGAAATGCTAACAATTTTCCTTTAAATAAACCACCTGCTGCACTCTTTTTAAAAAAACGACCCTCAACTGCGGATGCACTTCGGCCAGGGCAAACATTTCTAACAATGGTACCATGTGTAAAGATGGGATAAGCTGGCATACTTGTAGATTCCTGTGCACTGGGTTTTGAAAAACTACTCTCAAAGCGATGAGTTTGTCGAGAGGTCAATCAATCATAGCTACATCTATTGTCTTCCAATATAAATACTGTAATCATCAACCACATGTCCTTTAGAAGCTAACCCTATTCACCTTGAAGAAAATCTCTTGTTAACAAATCTTCAACATGATACAATATGGTTTTACGGAAAGAAAGCGGACCCAAGTTAGATGTAAAATCAATGCACGGTGGTTTAGGAAACACACTCTCTGCTTGGGGAGTTTAAGAGATCCACCAACACATCTATACCATTTGCCTCCAATGTTTAAAGTTTCAACCATCAACAACTACTGCACTTTAGAAAGTGGATTTCACGCACCTTTGGAAAAACTACTGATTTCAACAATCTTCGAAATGATACAATATAGTGCAAGGAAAAAGGACGGGACCTAGGTTCAAAGGTCAATACTACACAGTACCTCTGTCTCGATATTATTAAATGCAATCACCAACATCTGCTTCCTTTTTAGAAAGCTGGCTCATGCTTCACCTTTGGAAACTATTTGCCAACAAACTTACGAGTAGTGAAAAATATAGTGAAATAGGGGCTGATTGCTAGAAGGGGCTTGTTGTGATAAGTGTTTTGATAACCATTGTCCTTCGAGAAATGACCTTCCTCTTGAAAAAATATTACAAACAACGACCCTTCAAAATGACTACCATATAAAAAAATTGCTGAAAGAAAGGTAGAAACTAGGTTAGGTGACATATCGGTGCCCATGCTTTTTAGAAACACACCCTTTGCTTGTGAGTTCAAGAGATCTATCAATGCATCTATACCTCTGCCTTCAATGTTTAAAAGTTCAACCATCAACAACCTGCTTTGCCCAAACCATCAATGGTCATTCATGAACGTAGCCCTATGGTGATATTATGAGAACCTTTGCTTGATTTATCGTACGCTTGACCCCGGAATCCTCTTTCCTATTAAAAATTTCTGTGTTCTCTTGTGTATGCTATTTCACTTTAAACAAAATCATGCTCATTTTAGCGTTACCCCTTGTTGATGGATATACTGGTCAAAAATCCAGAGTTTCAGAGCGGAGGCAACGGGGTTTTAAAAACTCAAATCTTGAGCGAGGAGGCTATAGGGTTTCTCTTAAAATGGTCGAGGCCTTTTCAACAATGCATAGTTTCAAACCACGGCTACACGAGAATTTAACTTTGGTTTTCGAGATTTTCGAGGTAGGAGTCGAAAATACCTTTTTGAATTTTGAGGAGAAATCCTTTTGGAAGGATGCCCAGGTATGCTTATAGGAACCCTCCAAAGGCGGCGCGGCACTCTTTGAAGAAAACACGTCGCGCGAAGAAAAGCCCCTTAGTCGGGTCGGCGGGTTTAGTGGTCGGGCGGCCTTGTACGGGCGCGTCGCGCCAACGTACGGGCACGTCGCGCCCGACAAGGGGCCTCGTGTAAATTTCCGCCCCGGGCACGTCGCGCACAAACCCGAGGGCACGTCGCGCGCGTGCCTTAAATGGTGCAGAAAAACTTCAATTTGCTCGAAAAACGCTTTGATACTTGTACACGGAATTTGGTTTTGGAATTTCGAAAATGACAGCTTCTTACTCTCCTATTCCACTCTTTTAACTACACCTTCAACGGCTACTTTCATTGTTTATTTGAAATCCATAAATAAAGAACCCACGGCTATCATTTTGATCATAGTGAAGTCGTCCTTTCAAATAGTGGCATTTCCTTGTTTTGAGAGTTAATGTCTTTATTTGCTTTCTTGATTTCTTTATCCCATCTGCCAGGTGACTTACATAAAATTTACACGGCTCTATTTGGACTTGATGATAGTCTACTGCCTTTTTAAATGATACAAAGCATGTGTTTTGTTACCTCAAGTTGTTTTTAAACGATGACGAGTTCATCAAATTTGCTTCGCCCATTCATGAAGCTATATACCTATTCTCATAAAGAGAACATTTCAAAACATACTCAATCATCTTTGTTTTGACACTTTAGGGTGAAATGTTAACAAAAGAGAAAGTCATTCAAAAATACCTGTCAAAGGCATTTTGAAAAATTTGTTTTATCACTTAGCGAGGAGATGCTTTGTGCCCTTCCAACTAGTTTAACAATCTGCAATGTTCTTGGAGTGATTCACTGGGTTTCCCTACGGGTTGTAAGTGCCATCTGTTGAGGCTGTTTCCTTTTATCACATAATTCTCTCGCTTTCTTGAACAACGCCTCTTTGGCATATACAGGCTGATATTGTTTGTTGCTTGAACCTTTCCCTCAAGGAAAAGTCTTCTTTTTGGTATCAATGGTCACATATATTCAATATTTTCTCTTTTCTACCATGCAGGTACGGTACGACGGAGATAGCTCTTTGAAGAGGAAAACAATACCTTTGCACCATAAACGGTAACACTTACCAGTGCAATGACTCCTATTCGATTCTTTGGTATCCTTCCACTTTGCACTTTTTAGACCCATCGATTTTCAACAACACATGCAATGGCTTTGGCCATCTGCTCATATATGGAGGAGGCTCTTCATCGGGTAAGGTATACGAAGGCTTTTTAACAACTGCTGATGCCACTGACCTTTTCTGCGAATGTGATGGTAAGTGAACCACTTGAACAACATCAATCTTGGCATCTTTACTTGCAAGCATCACTTGTATTTCAGAAGAAACCTAGCCACGGTGACAGCATTCCTCTGCAGCTTGTTCTAAGGGTGACGTAGAGATATTTATCATTTGGCTTGTTCATCTCATGATAGATTACTTGACAAAGATAACCTTTGTGACTATGAAGGTCGGTGCTTTTTGAAAAACCAAGAACTTTCTTTACTTGTTGTGTAATGGCATTTGTTAACAACATCCATTCCATTTGATCTTGTGGACAAAAACGAGACTACTTAAGATTGGAATGTTCTTGATGACATGCTTTTTAAAGCTGTCAGAGTTCACATGATTTGCAAGTTTGAAATGAGCTCTTTTTTATCGAGACCAAACTCCCCTTTCCTTTGAGCTAGCATATTTCAATTATATCTCTGTTACTGATCATCGGTCACATTCATAAAACCTCAGAGTCCTGTTTCATTTGTTTCGGTTCAAGTCAAACACGGATTTTTGCAATCTTCTAAGCCCAATACTTGGCCCCGCGCCCCATGCTTATGGATGAAGGAGGCGCGCCTAACCCTCTCTGCTTGTAAATGAAGGAGGTTACAGGGCCTTGACAATTTACAGGGTTGTGCTTGGCAGACGGTGGTGTCCCTTTCTTCACTGCTGACTTTCATCTTTCCCGAAAAAGGCTGTAAGGTCACGATGAGTGACTTTTGTTTTTCGACTTCATCTCGGGTTCATAATACATTTTAGAAGCAAGTTTGTTCACTCTGGCTTTGTAAACTCAAACATTTACTCCATGAGATGAAATATATTTCTGCGCCTTTGTAGAAACCATAGAGGCACTTGTGAAAAACCTAATAGTCGGCTTGAGATTGGGTTTTATGCGGTCGCGAGATCTAGGGGGTGTGGTGGCGCGACTTAGGGAGTGCTTGTCAATTTCATTTGCAAAGTAAGAGGTCGGTCATGTGTAGGCTTGTTGCGGATGGAGAGCTTTTTGGCTTTTTGATGATTGCGAGGGTGAAATTTCTTAAAGCGCCACTTCATAACATAGGGGAGACTTTCGAAACGGATGTGGATTAGCCTTTTAAAGCTGATGGGCGGATCAGAAAGGCGGAAGCTAGATAGGCTAGTGACCATGAGGTTTTAGATTTCGCCGGTGGGTGAATAGGTAGAAGGGGGCGAAAAAAGTTTTGGGAGGGTTTTACGGATGACATATTGACATAAGGAGAAATCGGTTTTCTAGAAAACTACGGTGATTTGAGATACTCAGTCATCACTAACATGTAAAAAATACCCCGATGGCTAACGGTGGCTCCCGCATTTGGGGAGGGCGGCTCCTCGTCGAGGAGGTGTCCGAATTCAGATTTTTTGGCTTATGAAGACTAGTGCCTTATCCATTGGCGCAAAATTTACCCTTGCTCTTGATGTTATTTGCGAAAAGTGACGACGCATGGTTAACATCAATGATACTTCTACCTACCCCACTTATCTTTCCTAACATTTTTCTTCTCTCTCTGGCAGCATTTTGAGACTAGCGACCTTTTTGACAATGCATATTTTTCTTTTCTGCAAATGAAACTATCTATTTCTACTCTTATATCTCTACAGGGAGTTGATTAAGGTGATGAACTCCTTCATTTCTCTACCTAAACTAGATCGGCTTGTCAAGATTAAGTGGCTTGATAGGATTTCTTTCTCTAATCTACAACATGAAATTCAAAAATGATCAAGTCGAGTTAAGGCGGTACGATTTGTCATGCATTTTGCGGCTTATAAAGACAAAATTTGCACACATGTTATTGTGCAATAAAAGGAAACTAGACAAGCGGGGCTAAGATGTACGATGTGTTTTTCATCCCCTCGCTTCTCTCTTTACGGTTAGAGCTGTTTTAGGCATGTGGAACGAGAATCTCTCCCTAATCTAAGCTACTGCTGATAAGTCAATCTTACACAATGTTGACTATCTTGGCACTCACTAACTTATCGACCAAATAAATTTAAACATGCTCGGCTATGATTAGGGCTAGATATCGTGGAAGACAAGACATTGAAGTACTAGTAGCGGCATTTAGACTTTCTACGCTTTAAGAAAGACTATTTTTTTGGAACATGGGGCCTTTATTCACGTCTTCACTTGCCCCCTCTACTGCTTTTCTTTTGTTTTTTGACTTTCCTATCTTTTCTTGTTTTTACTTTTCTATTTTTTTCAATATTTCAAACAATGGTATGTACTAATGGTGAAAGTATTTCAAACTCAAAAAAGTCTTGGAAATGACGGAATTTCAGCATCTTATCCTCGTAAGGATCTCCTCTCACCCTTGGCCCACTTAACTCCTAGAAAAGAAAAAATTTGAAAAAGTTCTCTCTCTAACATGACATAGGGATTCATGCAAAATCTCCATGACCCCGATATCCTCCCTCTATGCCTCTGCGAGATATACGATTTCCACTCCTTTCACTTCTTTCTGTATGCTTTCTTCGGAGTCGTGTACTCAGTACTCTTGGTAATTCTTAGAAATAGATAGTGACATCATCAAGGTATGCAAAAACACGAAATTTAAGCCCTGGGAACATGGCCTTCATGAACATATTTACGATATTGGGTGGTTTAGCAATTTTGAACTTGAAATCAGATTTACCTCCCGCAAAGCTGGAAAAAAATCTTTAAGTTGTCTACTTTTTACCAAGGAATGCAGATGATTATGAGTACGAAAGATGATCTTGCAAGAATACACTTGATTAGAAGCTATTTTCAATTGGTGAATCATGATCTGGGTAGAAAAAACATCGATTTTTGTTATATGGAATACAGGTATTATTTCTAAAATTAAAAAGACGATTCTATAGCGCTAGTTTTATTTTTGATCATTTCGAGTTTGTTTCGGTTTGTTGTGTGTTTGCTTTTGTTAAGAGTTGTTCTTTGAGAAAAGGTAGTGATACGATGTTTTCCCTTGTTTTTTTCTTGTAGAAATTAGTATTTTGCATGAGATTCACGATTTTAGAATTCCTAAGTTCTTCATGAAAGGATAAAAATATGAGCCAATTTCAATAGTTCGGGGTATGCTTTGGGATTATAGCGCGTCATCCTTGCTCATAAGAAGTTCATGGCATTTTCTCAAGATGTTGTACTACCGAGGTTATGGTCAAAGTTTTATTTGCGGTAGGAGAGGGTCACATGATGGTAATCTTTGAGGTATGGTAGAAACATTAAACTCCTTTCTCTCGGGTTCCAAATAGGTTTATGATGTGTAGAGTCTTCTAAAGCTTTTACCGGAAGAAATTTCCACGAGGTTACTGACGTTGTGAGCTAAGCTAGAGCAATTTGCTATTGATAGTACATGAGAGTTTGTGCTTCTTGCTCTAATCCTACTTTGGAGAGGGAAACTTGCTCTCACTCAAGACACGGTTGTTCGTGATCATTGTAGTTTTGAGTGTCAGTTCATCATAAGGCACCGAGGGGACAATTGATGTGGTGGATGCTAAGTCTATGTCGGTTTCTTCGACTCTTCCTCCACGTTTACATCCGTGGTAATATGCATAATGAAAGAGTTTTAATTCGGACCGCAGAGAACACATTGGAATGTTACTCTGGTCTATCTTGGCTTGCTAATCTATTATGTATTTCATGTGTGATTCGCGGTACGGTGATCCTGGTACGGCCAAACACGGGGAATGGTGGCGTGTGACATGTCTAGTTGGATATTCCTTGAAGATGGCTCGAAGACTGCTGGATAGAAGCATCCTAAAGATACTTGGGAGGAATGTCGCCATGACCCTACATATATCCATGATCTAGATGTTTAGCGGGTATTTGGGCTAGACTAAAACAAAGGTATTTGATCAAACCCAGGCATTGGACTCTTGCTTGAATCAAAGGAATATAGAGGCTCTTTGTATGAGTACTTGCTGATTTTCAAGCCTAATCTTTCCATTACTACCTTCGGCATAAGATTATGCGAGGCACGGAGTCTAGCATGGCATTATGGAGGATTTACGGTGCCGTCGGATGTTTGGGCTAATGTAAAATGGAAGAGTAACTCCCTCTTGGAATTTTTCCTTCTACCTTTGGACCCAAATAATACTTCGGGAGTATAGCATCGGTGAGATTAACGGTCGTTCGCATCATTTCCTAGATTTAAGACTTTTAGTACTTGGGATTTATAAGAGTTTTGGGCAATGAGTTCGGTAAGAGGCTATGGTGATTTTGATCTTTACGCGATTTGCATTGAAAAGCTAAAAGGCACTTGAAGTTTAGATATGTTTGTTTCGGCACTTTTCGGCTAAGACCTTGTCTATGTTCGAGGTTTGTTGTACTTGTTTGGGGGTTTTTGTTTCGCTATAGTTGTTTTGGTGACCTTTGGCCTTGGAAGTATCGAGCCAGTATGCGAGAGGAGGACTAGTTTGGGTAACTTTAGCTTGGCTTTGGTCGATCTCTTTTCAATCTTGATTTTGTCATTGCTTGATGTCTTTTTGAGGATAGTATGCGGAGCTTTAGCGGTGTCGTGAGTTACCTTTCTTGACATTATCTTGGTTTCTTTTTGCTTCTAAGGTCACATGTTACTTTTGTGGAAGCTTCTACAACTAGCATTTTGAAACTCTATGGCGAGGGTCATCGGGATCTTCATAATTGGTCTCATCTTGATCGGGGAAAAGAATGCTTGTTCTTCTTTGGTGAGGTGCACCTCACTCTCATTGTATCGGACCACTATGAGGTTTAAATGATGTTCGATCAAAGAGGTTAGGAGTCCCTATCATCTTCTTCCACATAGTTTTCATTGAATGGTGGCATGATATCCCCATTGGTCATTATCCCTTGGTACATTTTGGTACTCTGCTCCCTCCTAAAAGTTTTGGTTCGGTTTACTGATTGGAGGAGTTTGGTAGAGTTGTCCCCTATGAGGGCAGCTTTTTCATTGATCTTTTACCCACATTTTAGCCATGGATTTGACTAAGTCTCATCTATTCGGGGATCTAGGGAAGGTGATGAAGTGGAGACCTCATCTCTATATGTGACTTTTTCTTTACGAGTCTAGTTCTAGCTCTTTTACTTGCTAAGTTAGCATCTGCTTTTATGGCTATTTGTTGCATTTCCTCCAAGGTGAGGGATCCTTATCTCTCGGATGATATGTCATGTCCGGATCAAAACCCTCGGGAAATTTTGCCAAAGAATAAACCAAGTGGAGGTTTGAAATGAGGTGGGAGGGAGTTATATACCTATATTGAACTAGTGCGATAGCTTGGACACTTTCCCCATTTTCCAGTTTAGTTTGTTATATACGACGGAGAGTGTTGAATGGGGTTTCTTCGGATTTCCACTATTTACCCGAAAACTTGATGTAGATTACGGATATCATGGATCTTGTTTGGAGCTAAGCTTTTGAACCATGATTTGGGATTCCCTTACCAGACACAAGACTATGGGCAAATATTCTCATTACTTGACAGTCTCGTCTTGTACTCTCTAGGTATTCATAAGCTTATCGGTCTTTCTACTTATATGTTGATTGAGGTGTGGTGGTGTCTTCTCCGGTAAAGTGTGGGATTTTGTCTTGATATTTGTTTGGGAGAGGAGCTAAAGGCGTGTGGCAGCACCAAAGGTAGCGTACAGGGCGACCCATGAGTACGGAGCTAATGGATGATGTACAAGATGAGGACTAGTAAGGCTGGAAATGAAGTGGTATGAACGGTGGTGGTTTGACCGAGTGTGGCGAATGAAGTTGGACTAGTGATGCGGTTTTGAGCGGATGCGGGATGATAGGAGCCAAATTGATAAAGAAGGTACCGGGAATCGGGGAGGAGGGTGGTAGGTGAAGCTTCTCTAATAGGACTTTGTGGTGGAGTCTAGGGGTTCAAGATCGTCAAAGCTTATCTTCTTATATGATTTGCTTCTAGGAAGAGTTTGATGATGACTCTAATTCAAAAGGTGAATACGAGCTAGGGATAGTCGCGATGTTTTGAGGTACTGAGATCTTGTTCTACGGATGGATCTACCAGGTAGCTAGATGATCGGTTTTCGGAAGCTTTCCACGAGAATCTTTTTCACGGGTCATCTACTATGATAGGGGGGATTTGTGGTCTGGATATGAGCTGCTGGTGATGTGATTCTTCGTGGGCTTGAGATTTTAAATCCGAGTTTAGAGAAACGGTATTGGTGAATAGTTCGCGGATGGGTGATTTTTCTAAGGCTTTACTAAGGCGAAGGATGAGTCAAAAGTAAAGGGATGGATTAGTGGAGTCGCCCGGAGGTAGAAAAATGGGTTGTTCTTATGAAAGGTAGCTATGAGTCCCACCAACAATAACTATTCGAGAATGTGTTTTGGATTTTACGAGTTTATGTGCCATGCCTATGGTTTGCATTGAAATTATCTAGACTTGTTTCAACACTTTGCTAGGGTGATGAGAACAAAAGAGTTTACTCTAAAAAATGGGTACTAGGGGTATTGCTTGCTTGTATAGTACACTAAAGGACTAAAGAGTCTATAAGAGTTTGTGGACTATTATGTGCTGGGTGTCCCACCATCTCCCAGCTATGTTAGTGAGCGATGGGATAGGTTTATCGGGATAGTAGCCTAGAGTTTTGAAAAGTAGTAAGGCTTACTAGAGAAGTTTAGAGTGGAAGTCGCCGAGTGGATTTTTAGTTTGTTTTGAGATATATTTGTATGGTCCTACACAATGCTATCAAAAACCAATCTAAGGGAGTTTTTGTGGTTTTTTACTGAGTTTTTATGTGCGGCCTAGGATGTAAGAGTGTTATAAACTTTAGGATTCATCACTTTGCTAAGATGGTGAAACGAGAGAGTTTACACTAAATGATTCTAAAGTCGAGTAGAGTGCGAGTTCTAGGATTGAAGGACTAAAGAGTCTATAAGAGTTCGCTGAACTTTCATGAACTCGGTATGTCCCACAAAGTGATCGCCATAGTATGTCGAGGGTCAAACAGTGATTTGGCCGATTAGCTATCAGCAAATGACGATGTAACATCATACGAAGCTTTGGAGCCCAAGGACCTAGCCTTCATAGGGACTCGAGAGGAGCTCTCTCTATAAGTGTAAAAGATGTCAGGTGTGCTTAGCTTGCGATTTTACTGAAGAGTATTGAGGCTAGTTATGAAGTGTGTTTTTTGGTTTTTGTTTAGTTTTAAGTTTTGTGGAGGGATAAAAGCTGATCAAATACATAAATGCGGATAACAAGATGTACAGATAAATTGGGCTATGGGGTCAAACGGGGATCAAGGAAGCTATGAAGTGATGATGTAAGGCCTGGCATGTAGGGCACGATTTGATTCACGGTAGAAGGGATCTCTGGGCAAAATGGATTAAGTGGACAATAAGTTGGGTAGAAAGACAAAGGGATTTCAAGTGTAACTAGTTAATAGCAGACATGAACATGTAATAGCAAGCCATTAATCATGCTAAGTATAACTATAAGCTAATTAATACATAGAAATCAAACATTCCCTGACCATACATAGAGGTATAAGACCCTCTAACTTCGGGAAAATAGCTATCGGACTTTGGGGAAAACTTACATGGAGACAAACTAACAACTCATAAACTATGCGGGAACGCCTAAACATAGTCTCTAATTCATTGGGCACTTGGACAAAATAAGTTTTCATAGTTTTTACGGCAAAGGGCTAGATCGGGACTGCAGGCACTCCTTGGTTCAAAGCAAAATGATCAACAAATCAGATCAAGAGAAAGTTTTATGGACAGAGAGAAATATGAAGCGGTGATGGGTAGGTAGGGCAAACCATACATCTACTCAACATACATAGCAACGATGAATAAAATTTAGCAACAACTACCTGTAGGTTACTAAGAACGACTAGAGAATTGCTTTAGCATAACTAAGGGAGAAGAAAACTATCAAGCTATGAAGATTCGGGGATTTTGAGGTGCCTCCATGGGCATATCTCAAAATCAATCTTTGCGATCTATAGCCGACGAAATATGAATTATGAGTGAAAACTAGAAGACAAAACACACATTAAGCAGCCCTATACCATCTACCATGTCAAGGAATCCATCAACAATCCTTCACGTCATTCCTCAAAAGCATCCAAGAAGGCGAGTCCAAAAATCATAACTCAAGTGTATTCTTCTGAAAAGCTCATGATGCCAATGTATTAATTCTTCTCTCAAGTTCGACCTGCGATTTACAATGAGAACCATGGAATAAATATGAAGCTTGAGGAGGAAAACCTCATGAGAGAAACTAGCTATCCCATTGGCCAAGTCAAAATATCTAAACTTGTCCTTGAGGCTTTGCAAAGCCCAAGGCACAAAATATCTCATAAAATATCTAAAAAACTGCTAAAAATGGAAATTATATTGACTTTACATGATTTCCCAATGATAAAAATAGCTTAACGCACATTTGGGAAAAGCAGATTTTTGGAGTTCAAAAATTACAAAAATACTTCATATTTATGCACAGAAAAAGGTCCCCTGACTTGCTGGATGCAAATGGCAAGCCACTTCCCGATGTCGAAATGAGGCTCACATGATGGCTCGTTGGAAAAGCTCTCGTGTCTTCTTTCCGACGCAAGTGGGAATCACCCTCAATATAGATCTACTGAAAGTCCCCTCAAAACTGTGCACATGTGATGCAAAAACCCAGAAAATAGCCGGTACAACGTGTCGAGATCGTGGCGAGAATGTGCAAAAGAGGGTGTTTTTTCGCCAATTTCTGAGGGCGAATGATCTTCAAATGCCACGAAAATACGGCTGGAGAGATCTGCTCATGGAATTATGGCATCCATCAGGTGTATCATCTCTCTTCCCTTGACGACTCATCAAGACTGAAATGGCGAGATTATATGAGTTTTTGGCCAAAAAACCCGAAAAATGCCAAAAAACAAAAAGTTGCGGAAAACGAGGCCCAAAATTGGCATGCACTGACCCTCAAGGGTCCCATAGAAACATCAGCTCCAAAGCTGAAGCCAAAATATCGAGGGCTGATATGCTTTTCCCTCCCTTAGTGCTAGGGCGCCTCTCCCTTCAACTTCTTCAATTTCTCTTGTGCTACCTTTAATTTTCGCACTGGCAAGACTGATTTAGCTTCGAAAGTGAAGAGTCCTCTTTCTGCGTGGCTCCAAGATCCCTGTTCGCCTTCTCAAGCTTGGTTTCCAAATGCTGATTAGCCTCTCTCAAGCCATGGCTTCTTTGTTTTCTTCAATTTCTTTCTCAAAAGAGGGCAGGTGAGAGGAAAAGGCTTCGAAATGAGCTTGTTCTTGCTCTCTCTGTTTCTCCAAGGCTCTTCTAAGCCCGATGGTCCTAGGCCTCTTTCGCCTAGGCTGGTCTTCCTCCTCTCCTCTACATCATCAAGCTCGCCAATGAGCTCTTCGAGTTCACTTACTTGTGCTTTTCTGCCTCTTTCTTATGCCAGTTGCTCTTGCTTCATGGATAGCTGCATGGAAACTTCATTTGTTTGTTTTCAACCTCCAAGAAATGGGTTGAAGATTCCTCGTTCCTTTGAAGATCTTCTTGTAACACCTCAATTTGCCCTCTTTGTGAATGAGGAGGTTTTCAGGATGCGAGCCTCGTTATCACTTGTGCTCATCGCTTGGGATAGGGATGACGAGTGATTTTACCTCCCATGCTTGGCACTTTCTGCTCAACTATGCTTTTGCCTTTGAAGGCCAATGCGGCGCTTTTTCTCCTTGGCAAGCTAGAAGTTGTCTTTTGGGCAATTTCCTCTTTGCTAGGAGACGAGTGAGTCCTTTGTTTGGATGGCAGCCCTTGAGCTTGTTGACATTCCTCATCAATGTTTTCGTCCCAATTTAGTGTTTCAGAGAGGTGTTTCAATTTCTTGCTCCGACTTCTTGCTGCTTCATCAGCTTGTCTCGCTGTTGGCTCCCTCTTTCATGTGGCTTCGCTGCTGTTCATCAACCTCCAGCTATTTCTTTGTTCATTGCCTTCATCCGTTGTTGTCCCTCTTCTGACACTGCTACTTTGTTCTACTCTTGCCTTCTTTTTCTCCACTGTTCGTGCTTTGCCTTCTCCTTCTCCTTGTAGACTTGAGCTGCCCCGGTCGGTCATTTTGAGTTTTTAGGTGTAGGCCTACTGAGACAAAGGCTTAACGAGGCGATGGGCGGCGGGAGTGAGGGAGAAACATGAACTTGAGGAGGTATAGTGGCGAAAATGCGCATGGCTAATGAATGAATCCACTAGAAACCCCTTTCATTACTCCAGTGGTGTAAGAAGATAATCTTGATCGAGGAATGATGAAAGAGAGAAGATGTTCTTTGAGGGTGGAGCACCTCTTTTGGACGATACGTTGCCATTTTCACTGCTACTATGCTTTTGGACAAAAAGTATGGAAGAGTTTAATGATACTAGCACGGTAGACATGCATCAACAGCGGGACATGATAGGCAAAAATTTGGTTAGAAAGCCTCCCTTCACAAGTGAAAGTATCTCATTATGGCTTTCATCGGCGTGAGCATAATACATCGAGAAGATAGGAAAAAGGAAAATAGCAGTGATGGTTTCCCTATGTTCGAGAGCTTGATGAAAGGTTTATAATCCTCTAGATCAAGATGCGCTTGTTTAAGCACTTTTCACCATGATCACGGGATCTTGGGTAGCCTTGGATCACATACCTTGGGGAGATTTTTGAAATCAAGTTATCCGCTAACGGAAGTGTTTGTCCTTAGAATCTCAAAGCGCTTTACGAAATGTGTAAGTTGCGAAAGACTCTTGACTATCTCTATCACTACGGCGAGAAATCAAGACAACCTACATTCATGGAAATTGAAAAGCAACGATGGGTGAGCATTGATTTCTTCTATGGAGAGATAGGCTCATATCTCTTATGTGGACAGCTCACCTGTGATCTGCAGCTTTGGAGGCATTCGAGCTTTGACCAAGAAACTTTGGAAGAAAGCAAACGCCCTTCCTTTGTCTGTGAAAAATGTTCTGCTTTGGGATTAGAAACTAGTCCACTGTTGTGTTTGGACAGGTTTAGACAATGTGGTTTTGATGAAATGCAACAATTTTCCTTTTAAATAAACCACCTCACCGCACTCTTTTTTAAAAAACGGCCCTCCAACTACCTTGGATGCACTTCGACTGGAGCAAACTTTTTCCAACAATGGTACCATGTGTAAAGATGGGATAAGCTGCTTTGTAGATTCTATTTGCACTGGGTTTTTGAAAAACTACTCCTGGTGAGTTTGTAAGGGGTCAATCAATCATAGCTACATCTATGTCTTCAATATAAATACGTAATCATCAACCACATTTGTCCTTTAGAAGTAACCCTATTGCACCTTAGGAAAATCTCTATTAACAAATCTTCAACATGATACAATATGGTTTACGGAAAAGGCGGAACCCAGAGTTAGATGTAAAATCAATGCACTGGTGGTTTAGGAAACACACTCTCTGCTTGGGAGTTTAAAGAGATCCACCAACACATCTATACCCACATTGCCTCAATGTTTAAAGTTTCAACCATCAACAACTCACGCCCTTTAGAAAGTGGATTTACGCACCTTTTAGGAAGAAACTCTTGTTCAACAATCATGAGAATAGAGTACAATGATAGTGCAGAAAGGAAAATGACGACCTAGGGTTCAAGGTCAATACTACACAATACCTCTGTCTCAATGTTCAAATGCAATCACCAACAACTACGTAACGCTTTTTAGAAAGTGAGCGTGCTGCACCTTTGAAACTCTTTGCCAACAAACTTACGATAGGTAGTGAAAAATATAGTGAAATAGGGAGCCAGAATAGCATAGAAGGGGCTTGTTGTGATAAGTGTTTTGATAATAACCACAATCGCTTCAGGAAATGACCTTCCTCTTGAGAAAAATATTACAAACAACGACCCTTCAAAATGACACCATATAGTGAAAGAAAAGGTAGAAACTAGGTTGGGTGACATATCGGGTGCCCATGCTTTTAGGAAAGCTCACCCTTTGCTTGTGAGTTCAAGAGATCTATCAATGCATCTATACCTGCGCCTTCAATGTGTTTAAAGTTCAACCATCGACAACCTACTGCCCAAACCATCGAAGTGGTCATTCATGAACGTAGCCCTGCGGTGATATTATGAGAACCTTTGACTTGATTTATACTGTACAGCTTGACCCGAATCCTCTTTCCTATTAAAATTTCTTGTTCTCCATGTGTATGATATTTCACTTTAAACTAAAATCATGCTCATTTTTAACGTTACCCCTTTTTGTGGATATACGATCAAAATCAAGTTTCGGAGCGGAGGCAACGTTTTTAAAAACTCAAAGCTTGAGCGAGAGGCTACAAGGGGTTTCTCTTAAAATGGTCGAGTGCCTTTTCAACAATGCATAGTTTCAAACCACGGCACACAGGGAATTTAACTTTGGTTTTTGCGAGATTTTCGCGAGTAGAGAGTCAAGAAATACCTTTTGGATTTTGAGGAGAAATCCTTTGGAAGAGATGCTTGAGTAGCACGGAACCCTCCAAAAGGCGGCGCGACACTCTTTGAAGAAAACACGTCGCAGCGAAGAAAAGCCCTTGTCGGGTCGAAGCAGGTTTAGTGGTCGAGGCGGCCTTGTATCTGGGCGCAGTCGCGCCAACGTACGAGCACGTCGCGCGCGGCAAAGGGGCCTGTGTAAGAATTTCCGCCCGGGCACGTACGCGCACTGACCCCGGGCACGTCGCGCGGCCTGTAAATGGTGCTGAAAAAAACTTCAATTTTTTCTCGAAAAACACTTTGATACTTGGGGGCTGCGGAATTTGGTTTATGAATTTCGAAAATGACCTTCTTACTCTCCTATTCCACTCTTTTAACACACCTTCAACGGCTACTGTCATTGTTTATTTGAAATCCATAAATAAAGAACCCACGAAGCTATCCTTTTGATCATAGTGAAGTCTTCCTTTCAAATAGTGGCATTTCCTTGTTTGAGAGTTATCATGTCTTTATTTTCTTTCTTGATTTCTTTTATCACTGCCCACGGTATTTAAACTTTATCGCTCTATTTGGACTTGAGTGATATCTCTGCCCTTTTTAAATGATACCATGTGTGTTTGTTATCAAGGTGTTTAAACGTAGTGACGGTTCATCAAAGTTGTGCTTCGCCCATTCATGAAGCTATATACCTATTCTCATAAGAGAGACATTTCAAAACCTCAATTATGTCCCCTGATGTTTTGACACTTTAGGTGAAATGTTAACAAAAGAAAAAGTCATTCAAAAAAATCTGTCAAAGGCATTTTGAAAGTTGTTTTATCACTTAACGAGGAGATGCTGTGCCCTTCCAACTAGTTTAACAATCTCTTTGTTCTTAGGTGATTTACGAAGGGTTTCCCTACGGAAGTTTGTAAGTGCCATCTATTAGGCTGTTTCCTTTTATCACATAATTCTCTGCTTTCTTGAACAGGCGCCTCTTTGGCATGTGATATTGTTTGTTGCTGTGAACCTTTCCCTCGAGGAAAAGTCTTCTTTTGGTATCAATGGCACACATATATTCAATATTTTCTCTTTCTCTGCACGGTATAGTGCGACGGAATAGCTCTTTGAAGAGGGAAAAAAAATACCTTTGCACCATAAACGGTAACACTTACCAGTGCGATGACTCCTATTTAGTTCTTTGGTATCCTTCACCTGCCACTTTTTAGACCACATCGGTTTTCAACAACCTGCAGTGGCTTTGGCCATCTGCTCATATATGGAGGAGGCTCTTCATCGGGGTAAGGGTATACGAAGGCTTTTTAACAACTTTCTGTTTGACACGGCCTTTCTGCGAATGTGATGGTAAGTCGAACCACTTGAACAACATCAATCTTGGCATCTTTACTTGCGAAAGCATCAGCACAGCATTTCGAAGAAACCTAGCCACGATGACATTGTTCCCTACTGCCATGTTCTAAGGGTAGTGAGATATTTATCATTTGAAAGCTTGTTCATCTCATGATAGATTACTTGAAAAAATAACCTTTGTGACTATGAAGGTACGGTGCTATTTTTGAAAAACCAAGAACTTTCTTTTACTGCTGCTAGCCTTCAATGGCATTTGTTAACGAGCATCTATTCCATTTGATCTTGTGGACAAGAAAAACGGACTACTTAAGATTGGAATGTTTGTGATGACATGCTTTTTAAAGCTTCAACGGGTTCACATGATTTGCAAGTTTGAAATGAGCTCTTTTGCTCCGAGACCAAAACTCCCCTTTCCTTTGAGCTAGCATATTTCAATTATATCCCTGCATTATGATGCATCGGTCACATTCATAAAACTACAGAGTCACTGTTTTCATTTGTTTCGAGTTCAAGTCAAACACTGGATTTTTTGCAATCTTCTAAGCCAATGTCGGCAGCGCGCTACTGCTTATGGATGAAGGAGAGCGCCCTAACCCTGCTTGCTTGTAAAATGAAGGAGGTTACTCGGAAGCGCTTGACAATTTACCGGTTTACTATTTCGGGAACTGAGTGGTGTCCCTTTTCTTGCTTCATGACTTTCATGTCTTGGAAAAAGCTGGTAAGGTCACGATGAGTGACTTTTGTTTTTCGGCTTCATCTCAGGGTTCACATAATACACATTTAGAAGCGAGTGTTCCTCTAGCTGTAAACTCAAACATTTACTCCATGAGATGAAATATATTTCTTTGCCTTTGTAGAAACCATAGAACAACATGAAAAACCTAATAGTCGGCTTGAGATTGGGTTTTATGAAGTGCTTTGAGATCTAGGGGGTGTGAGTGGCGCGACTTAGGGAGTTTTGCTTGTCAATTTCATTTTCTAAAGTAAGAGGTGTCGGTCATGGTAGGCACATTGCGGATGGAGGCTTTTGGCTTTTGATGATTGCCAAGGGTGAAATGTCTTAAAGCGCCACTTCCTAACATAGGGGAGACTTTCGAAACGGATGTTGAGGATTTGACTTTTAAAAGGTGCGATGGGCGAGATCGAAAGGCGGAAGACTAGATGAGCTAGTGACCATGAGGGTTTGAGGATTTCGCCGTAGGGTGGAGTGAATAGGTAGAAGAGCGAAAAAAAGTTTTGGGAGAGGTTTACGGATGACATATTGACATAAGGGAAAATCGAGTTTTCTAGAAAACTCGAGTTGAAGATATAGTCATCACTAACATGTAAAAAATATTGATGGCTAACATTATTATTATTATTATTATTATTAGTATTAGTATTATTATTTAATAGTCTAGGGTTTTTATTTCCACTTAAGGTGGATGAGGATACGTGGTTTTAATTGAGGAGTCTAGATTGATTCTCAAGGGGAATATGCTCAACATATGCATAGTCTTAATGTTTATAAATGGTTGTAGTGTATTATAGAGATTATTAGAGTTACATTTATTTTTAATAAATTTTAAAAATTTATATTAGTGCCATTGGTCGTCCACCAATTTCCCTAGGGATTTGATATTATTCCAATTTTAATAAGTTCCTCATTATTATTTATGACATTCATTTATATATAAGAAAAAAATTATTTAGCAAAATGGTCCATTACTTTTAATAAATTTTAAAAAATAGGTTCCTATGTGGCTCCCCACCAACCAATATCTTATTGTAAAAGGACCATTTTTCAAAAATAAAATTTTATTATATATAAATTAAAAATAAATGCAACCTATACAAACTCTCTAATACGCTAGAGTCGTTTTTTTAAAAAAAATACAAAAAAAAAGCAAGAGATCCTCATCCACCTTAAGTGGAAATAAAAAACCTTCGACAATTAAATAATAATAATAATAATAATAATAATAATTTAATTTTAAGAGTAGTAAGGCCAATATTCCAAAGAATTGGATGATCGACTGTCGTTTGCGCGCATCTGCCCGGAACGAACGCATAAGCTCGTCATCTAGGGTTCCTTCCCCGAGCAATGGGAGGTTCAGGCTCTACTCTAGGTTCTCTCTCAACCACCTCCATCCGATGCGAGATGCCTTTAACAAGTCGTTGGCCTCGATGCGAGCAAGAAGAAAGCTTTAGAAGCAACAAAGTTCATTAAACCCTGGAGGATATCCAGAAATTTCCTCCCTCTTGAGGGTCCGATCCGAGTTGCCTTGTCCTTGGCGGATCATGCTTTGGTGGGTCGGTTCACAAGTCTCTAGACCTCCCCAAAAAATATGGAGATGCGGGTAGCCAGGCGGGCGCCGGCTCGATCAAGAATAGCGTTACCTCGTACTTCTTAGGGGAGAGGGTTTTTTCTATTCAAATTCAACGATAAGGAGGATAAAGATTTGATTTTTCATAACGGTCCCTACTTCATGGGTCCTCGGGGGACCGTATCTCAACAAGTGGACTCTCGACTTCGACCCGGCGAGTTGATGTTCCAACAATCGTTCTGTGTGGGTGAGGCACTGCCTAATCTCCTAGTTCACTCTGTTAGGACCTAGGAATCATTGAAGCATATAGGGTAATGCCACGAGCGGAATTTATCGATCGAGCAAACAAAAAAAGACCAATATGACTATGGAAGAATGTGTGTTGAGGTTGATCGGGAGGTTGCTCTGCCTAAAGCAATAAAATTAAGGTCAACAATTGAACGCATGTGCAAAAGGTCGGACTATGATAAGCTTCCTTCAAATGCCGGGAAATGCCATGTTTATGGCCACTGCGCTAGAGGTTGCCCTAAGAATAGTGAAGTGGAGAAAGGCAAAGAAGGAGGGGTGGAATCGGGTCAAGAGGACCAAAAGCGCATATAGCCCCTCGGATACGGAGCCTCAAATGGTAAAGGCCCCTTGAACGACCCCCTGTTCTTCAAAACCCCCTGCCTCGAAAGATCAAGAAAAACAAGTTCGGGCTTCTAAGCTTGGCAGTAGAAGACACCCAAGAAGTCAAGAGGCACAAGGAGGATTCTCCCCATAAAGAGACCCCCTTGGGCTCGAAGCAAGGAGAAAGCAACTAGCAAACGGATCAAAAGATAAATTCATAGAAGTGGATGAGGAAGTACAAGGCTCGGATGACTCGGAGGAGGAAGGTGAAATAGGGGACTCGCAAACCTCGGCTAGAAAGATCAACGAGAGGGTCGAAAGTACGCCGCGAAAAAAAAGAGAACGAGAAACCTACAAAGACGAAACTCCGGGAAGCCAACCAAGCACGGAGAAACTCTTGGAAAGAACGCACGAAGATGACCAGAAACCATTCCTAGAGCTCTAAGGAGCTCATCACCCAAAAAAATAAGTGATGAAGATTGTCTCACTGAGCTCTGTAGGGGTATGGGGAGTAGAGTAAAAAGAAGCCATCGGAAGCCTAATAAGGACATAATTTCCCCGACATACTTCTCATTTAGGAGACTAAAATGGAGGACAAATATTTTCTCCATATAAGCAAGAAATTTTGGAACAAAAGTGAAGGACAAAGCGATGTTTTTGCTCGAGGTGCCCTCGGGCGGCACAGGCACTCTTTGGAATTTTAAAAAATTTTCAAGGATCAATGAGGTCTTTAATACTCTACTGGCTACTAAAGAAACTTCAACATATTGACACAAAAGAGATCTTGTCTCATTAATGTGTATGCTCCGGTAAGCACGGGGGGGAGAAAAAGGCCTGGCTGGGACTCCATCGAGAACTCTGGAAGGCTCGGAGAACACAGGAAAATACCATCATTGATGGGGACCTCAACCTCACCTTGATGTTGTCAAAAAAGCGAGGAGGCAACATAGTAAGGGATCACGAGCACGGGAATGGGTGGAGGACCATTGCGGGACTAGGATTTGATCAACATCGAAAAGCCATCTCGAGTAATTACACTTGGACAAACAAAAGAGTCGGGTCGGGACATATTCGTTTGCAAAGGTTAGATAGATTTATTGTTCAAAGTTATTTTTCTCCTTCTAGGATTAGAGGCTAGAATGAATATTCTTTCGTGCAACGTTTCCGATCACGGGCCTTTATCAAACTTGAGCTTTTTGGCCCGTATTGATCAAGGTCCTATCCCCTTTTAAATTCAGCCCTTTATGGGTCAAGGATCCGAATTTCATGCAAGTGGTCAAGGGAAGGCTGGAATCAACCGGTCAAGGACTTCGCCTTCTATGTTTGGGAGGAAAATCTTAGAAGAGTGAAAGTTTTGCTATGAAAAATTAGGCAAAATCCCTTCCCAAAAGCACAACGGAAAGGAAAAAGATCCAAGTAAGCCTCGAGCTTCACCATTTGCATTCGGAAAATGTAGAGATCACAAAAGAAGTTCTAGAACGGGGGAGGCTGATTTACAACAAAAGATGCACAAGGCAAGCTTGGAAAAGGAAGAGTACTAGAGAATTAAATCTCGAAGCCTTTGGCTAAAAGAGGGAGATAGAAACTCCTCCTTATTTCACAAACAAGCCCAAGCACGAAATTATTCAACTCCATCACGAAATAAAGGAAGAGACCATCAAAGCACAAGGATATTCTCGGTATTAAAAGAGCTTTCTTATATTTCAAAAATACCGTATAGTGAAGAAGAGGGGCTAGGTAATAATCCAAAATTTACTGGATGAGATGCCTTCTGCGATCTCCCCAGGAAAGAACCAGATTTTGGGAGACGAGAGTCTCTAAAAAATGAAATAAAGAATGCACTCTTTGCAGTGGAGCTAGGGCAAGGCCCCGAGGACCGGATGGTTTTTGACGGCCCAGTTTCTTCAGACACATCCGCGTGTGATTGTGGAAAAGGAATTATGCAAAATAGTCTGGAAATCCCTAAGCCCCTGCTAGAAAAATTGGGGGTAGCACTAATTGGGCGTTCCTTGCCCTCATCCCCAAGGAGAAAGGTGCCAACTCCTTAAACATATTATGACCTATCTCTCTTTGCAACATAGGATAGCAAGCGATAACTAAAGTGATAGCAAGCAGATTGAAAACCATCCTCCCGACCATCATTCCAAAGAACCAAGGTGGTTTTGTTCAAGGAGAGACAAGATTGTGGACATTTTTATTCTATTCCAAGAGGCAATCCATTCAAGCTACATATCGAAAACAGAAGGAATGGTTGTCAAGTTGGGGATCTAGCAAACGCCCTTTGATCGGGTGAGACATAGATTTATGTTGGATGTTTTTTCACAAGTTTGGGTTTTGGCTCAATTTCATTAATTAGATGCAGGCTTGTATCCTGCGAGCGCTGGATAGCCCCCTTTGGTGAATGGAGAGCTTTGTTGATTTTTTTAAAGCCCTCGCGAGGGACTTAGGCAAGGGTGTTCGCTTTCTCCCCTGCTCTTTTTACTCCAAGCTTCGTTCTCGGCTTTCTCTTGAACAAGAGCGGGGAGGGACGACAGAGATTATAGGGCTTGAATATAGCAAGACGTGCTCAAAAAATATAAACCATGCGCTATTTGTTGATGATTCCCTCTTCTTGGGTGCGAAAACAACGTGCTTTCGACTACGAGATTTAAAGGTGTTTTGGATGAATTTTGTGAATTTTCATGAAGAAAATTCAACAATGGAAAAATGCCCATATCTCTTTGTTGGAACACTACGCACGACACTCTCAATGCCATCTCACAGATGATTTCTGTTTTCGGCTGCCTCCTCTTCTGGTCTTCACTTCAAGTATACAGGGGCTCTTATTTTTCCTCACAGTGTGCTCTCAACGGAGATTGGCTCCCTCTGCTGGAGAAATTAAAAATCAAGATTGAAGCTTGGGGATACACTTGGCTCAATTTGACGAGGGAAAGGTTTAGTGCTCATAAAGGTTGTGTTAAACGATACACACTATTTATCAATTTTCTATTATGTTGGCTCAATTGGCATCCTTAGGGAAAATGGAGGGATCACATCGGAAAATTCTTCACGGAAAGGAGGAAAATCGAACGAGAAGAAAATTCCATTAATCGGTTGGGATAAAATCTCCAAGCCTATAATGGAAGGGGGGGATTGATTTTCAAGAATATTTGTACTCAAAACGTGGCTATGGGAGCAAAAGTTGCTGTGGAGGATAACTCGCTCCAAATCTGGCTAGGCACAAGTTGCGCTATGGAAAAAATATTTCGGAGGGCAAAGGCCTCGTTCATTTGAGACAAACCTCTCCCCAAAAGCTGGGTTCGATGTTTCACAAACTCAGTGCAAATACAATCTCTGTTATTAATCTCCATGCGCAATGGATTCCGGGAATGGTAAGAGCATCAAAAATTTGGGATGACCGGATCATGGATAGCGATCCTGCAGTTGATGATCGCTCTTTGCTTGATGCGAGCGTGGATGACCGGCGACGAGGCTACACGACAACATGTGGGACATCTCACGTTGGGCGGATGGTGCTAGCGAGGCTCGGATGAAGCTACGGTGCCTCCATATCTTCATAAAGGTCGCAGCAACCTTCTTCGCCTTCATCTGACGTCCCCACAAGGCTCCATTAAATATCAAAGAAAATTCGACTTTCGTGGTGGGGATCGACTTTTGGTCATTTACTCGGTCTCGCGGGGGGGGTTATAAGAAGCTATTAGAAACGACCCCACGTTCCTCCAAATCCGGAGTCCTGCGGAAGGGGATTTGGCATCGAGAATCCATCCCCAAAATTGATATATTTTGCTTGGCTCTTATGTCATAAAATAATCTTGACTTATGATGAGGTTGCGGCAAAAGAGGATATCACTGAGCCTTCCCGGATGTGTATGTTGTGCGGGTGATAATGAAGAAAGCACCACCCATGCGAGAAATGTATGTTGTGTCTGTAATTTTGTTGTAGAGATATGGCAAGAGTTCATAGGGCCCATGGAGAAATGATTTCATTTTTCCCCCAACCACATCTCCGATTTGTTTTCAAAATGGATGCTCAACTATCTGGAGACATTCCTAAAAAACAAACATATCAAGGCTATACGCTCTCTCTCCCTAAAATTATCTATTGGAAAATCGAGCTCGAAAGGAACAGAAGGATTTTTTTAGAGACACAAGGCATGATATCAATATTGTCTTGATTAGAGATAAAATGTCGAGTTGAAAAGCTTGGGAGACCGGTTGGACGGTGCAAATCTAAGTAGCGGGATATCGAATGGGGTGCCATTTTTGAGCCTCCAATTTCAAGACATAGTCAAGGGCCCCACACCCCCACTCAAATATTGGAAAATTGAGTCAACGAGATAAATTTCTTAGATTTTATTATAAAGCATTCAAGATTCACCCTTTTATTTGATGGGGCAGCTAAAGGAAATCCAGGAAAAAGTCTGGAGCGGGCGAGAGTTATAAAAAATCACGGAAGGTAAGAATTGAGCACAAATATGCAGGGTTTGGAGCACTAACACCGACATTCAAGCCTGAAGCGATTGGCTCTATTCAGGGTCTCAAGAAACTCAAAGATCTTGGAATCAAAAAGAGAAGGAAATATCATTTGAGATTCTATCGAGTCCATAATCAAAACTATAGTAGACAATTCATCTCCTTCAGATTTTAGATTCTCAGAGGCTGATCGCTAAGAATTAAATTGCTTGGCTAAATCCTTTCCCGAGGTTTGAACTTCTTCCACGTGAGGAGAGAGAAAAAACAAAGATGCTGAATCTGAAGCCAACAAAGCTGCCCGTCCTCTCTCTTGGAGCTCTCGCAAGAGATGAGAGACAAAGACTAGGATCCCATCCCTTAATTCCTTGGTAAATATGTTTCTTTCGCCTCTTGTTGAAGCAGGTTCGTTTGCATCAACAAGTTTGGGAAAAATACGGAGTTTGGCCTCATTATTGCATGTAAAGAAACGTTGGCTTATAAGTGTACTGTGCCATATTGTTCTGGTGGGAGAGAAAGGATTGGGCATTGCCCTTGCATCATTTGTAATCCGAATTGAGGCATTCAAGCCGGGATATTAATACATCGAGGAAGTCTACCGTTCTGTAGTGAAAAAATAATAATAATAATAATAATTTAATTTTAAGTTTATGGCTATATTACATATTAAATTGATATATGATATTTTTTCATTATTATTATTATTATTATTATTCAATTTTAAGGTCATAGGCAAGCCAAACACCAAATTGATGTATGAGACCCCCCTTGTTTGTGGGAAAAGGGACCCCGCCTCCACAAAGCGATTTGACGACTGAAAGTCTACAGCAAGCCATACATAGTCTACCCCCCTTTGGTTTTGCACATGTGACCTCTTATGAGGAAAGAACATGCCCTTTACAATTAGGCCCACTCATGTAGCCAAGGACCAACAATTTTTTTCATTTGATCGAAGACGACAGAACTTGTCGGAGATTGAAAGGGTGTGTTGAACAACCGGCGAGTTTGTGTATCCTAGAATCCAAATGTCAGAGTACAAAAGCTGAAAATGAACATGACCCTTTTAAAAAAGAAACCATAATCCCAAAGCAACCTCTATTCGAGTCTTTGTAGGGAAGTATGGTAATCGTTTTTGCGAGTCTTGATATTATGCGGTTATACTGGCGACAGAAACACAAAGAAATGAATCATCGATTTTAATGGTGTTAATGGTGGTATTTAGGAGGAGGGTATTGATTATTTTGATTCTGGCAAGGCCATTTACGAAAGAAAACATATGCGAAGATTATTTGGGTGCTTTGGTTTTTGGGTTTCTTCTTTTTGGATTACAATTCATTGCTATGGTTTGGGTTTGGGTTGGAGAGAGACACGGTTCGAAGTTTGAGTGGAGGGAATTAGAACTTTGTACTTTGCTGCTGTGAAGGGTTGGAGATTAATGCATGAAAACATGATAACGGGACAAGAGAAATTTCAGACTTCGTTCGTAACACACATCACAATATAAAAAATATAAAAAATTACACTTACCCTTTTAAACCATAGTTTCTACATATTCATGTGCACTTAAAAAAATGTAAATACTTACTTGGCACTTACCATATATTATCGATATGTTGATTATCCACGTGGACCTACTACTTGTAGTTAACTCTCGGCACTTGTGCGATATTTGTGTCATTGCACGAGTCTTAATGGGCTTATGAGTGGTAGGTTGTTTGAGGATTTTAATACTCATCACATCGATTATTAATACATGGGTGAAAAGTACCATAATTGTATATTGACGTGAATTGTTTGATTTATTCGATAGTTAATAAAATCTTGCGCTAGAGGTTAAGGGGTTAATATGCGAATTCAATGTAATGTACTTCACATGGGAATTTGTAATTGCACGGTCGACACTTTTGCCTTGCTGATCGTCACTGTTGGATTTAGGGTTATGAGCATGGTATAGTCGGCAGACTTTCATGGTACCGTTTAGGGGGTATCGTCCCCCTACGTAACCCTAAACAACTCTCCATTTTGCGATTTTCGCTACTGTCGGCATCACCCCCTCTACAATTTCGCCAGCGCGATACGCTCACGTCGAGCAACAACCACTCCTCTGACTTCATTCCATGCTACCGCGCATGCTTTAGAACAGAGGTAAACTCACTTGCATTTGCGGTTGTTTTGGGGTTCAATCCATTGTGGCAGTGTTGAAGGAATTTTCTTAAAGGGAGTAAGATTTTCTCATTTAATTGCTCACGGGGAGGATAGCGGTGGCTCTCTGCGCATTCGTCTAAGAATACAAAGTTAATTGAAATATAACTTGGATATGTGATGAATTCTCCGAGGTTAGTGAATCTATGTTTACGAACTTGTGTACTCCAATTCTTCTCACCGACTACCGAGTTGCGGCTTCCTTCACTCCATGGCGGGTAGGGCACTTTCAAATAAACAATTTTTTTCCCAAGCACTTTTTGTTAGTACACTGGTTACATGCTTGCTTTAGTTCTTTCTAATAACTCTTTTTCCAATTCTCTCGTGATTTCTGCAGTACGGGGTTTCATCCATGAGTGCATTGCGTTTTATAGACTAGGTAATATGGCTCGCTCACACTTGTCTTTTCTCGAGTTTTACATTTCGCTCTATATTTAGACATTTAGGTGTACTAAGAATGTTACAAATTTCTTCTTGTGAAAGCGAGGTAATTGATCCTGTGCATAAGGCTGAGGTTACGGGAAACACTTATGTGTCGATTTCTTCAATTCCTCCTACTTATATAACCATCCCTACCACATAACTCTTCCACGATTATTTAAATTTCCCCCGAGTGAGGAATTATTTTCCGGAGCATAGCTCTCTCATCGTTTTTAGTTCTTCGGTGTTTTGCGACTTAAGTATTCCGAAATTGAGGTTGTTTAGGAGGCACCCGAGATGCCATTACTTTGTTACCTTATTATTTTAGGGGGATTCGCAACGATGAATATTTTTGGAAATGAAGTGATATTGTTGTATAAATTCTTGCACCCATGTTCTTGGTAGAACCCTCGGCTCAACTTAAGAGGAAATTCTCTTTGTGGTCGAGGGTTTAGTATTATATAAAATGTTTGCGGTGAAAAGATTATTTGACCTCTGCAGAATTCTCAATTAATGGGTTATTCTATGAAGTTCCTTTATTGTAGCTTACTCTCACTGAATTAGAGGTTGTAGAAGTTTGGCGTTTTCACTTTGGTGAATATATATATATAAATTGATGTTATAGTTTCCTTCTGCGGAGGTCTTTGCGCTAAAAATTGTTTGTCCTCACTATGAAACTTGTTCTATGTATTGCTCATAACTGAAATTAGTTTATTTTCCATATTAGTTTACGAAGAGTTCATTTCGTTTGTTGAATATATTACCATAGTAGCTACGTATTCTTGGTTTTCTCGCCTGTCTACTTTTTTCTTGAATTTTGTACTTGAGGATATTCCCATTACTGGAAAAAGGTTTTATCTCTATTCATTCAAGAGCTAATTGTATTAATCGATACATTTTTTAGTCTTTGGTTAATCAAGATGTCCGGACCATATATATTTTGAGTTGTTTTTTCACTATAAATATAATTGTCAAAGGCTATATCATAGGTTTTCGGATAAACGACTAGTTTTGAGGTCCGAGGTTTCGACTATGGATACTGAACATACAATTTTTACGGGTTTAACTTCCGGAAGATGTTTTTATGTTGTTTTCTTTTTTTATATATGATAATACAAATACTATTCCTTCTTGAAAAAAAAGTAATAACTTCAACAAATACATTTTTACACGGTCCACATATTTTTATCAATTCTCTTGTAATTTTATGTCGAATACCTTAGAAAAATTTTAGTAAATAAATACATCATTCTTGAATAATAATCTTCATTTCATATTTTAAAGAACACTATAAATGTATTAAAAAAAATATCTACTGTCTAAACAACATATCCGGTTCTTAATATTTATTACGTTTTTTTACTTATCTCGTTTCAAAACTAGGCTGATGATGTCCTCCCTACCATGAGAGAGAGTGATTACGTCCTCATCTCCCTTCGTGCTCTCTTTACACGAGATGAGTACGTTGACAAAATTTCCGGAAAGACCTCAAGACCCCCTAGTCCAAGATTCGGGAACGTTGAGTGTTTCCCACTAGTCACTACCCGACTCAGAATTTTCCCTCTCTTCCTTCGTCTCCTTGCTATCCTCAATCACGAAAACCCTCTTTACTCCTTTGGAATGTACTTTTTTATTCCCGGAGTAAGGTAAAGCTGCTTCATTAACTAGTTTTACTGTTCAACCACTCTCGGTTCTTGGGAATAATTTTATCATCAGGTCTTCTTTTAATTTTATGGAACCCAAATTCCATAATTGAATTTTATTTATAAAAAAAATAATTAATTTATCGTTCATCATTAGTAATCGTTTTCTCAAAAACAATGAATGTTTTAGTCTCTTTAAAATAAATAACATAACAATTAGTTTGCACATATGCCAATTGTGTCACACTCGTGGAAAAAAATGATCTAGGACAGAAAGTGAAAATTGCCTCATCGACGAAAAGCTAGGGAAGTGGGTTTGGGTCAATGGCAAACAATATAGGGGAATTTTTAAAATAGAGACTAGCTTTGCCTAAAATGGGAGTAAGCAAGTAAAAAAAAGAATCAAAGGAAAAGGACTCAAGCCCTTCGCAATAAGAAATATTCAAAGAAGTCCCCTTTGTAAGCATATGGCGATAGGCCTAGAGGGAAAACTCATTGATGAATATTCACTTGTACGGTCCACATCCACACCTCTCACTTGGTCATCCGATCTCTATGTGACAAAAATTGTTAAGTGAAAAAAAGGAGGTTGGATGTTCTAGAATCTAAAGAGAAAAAAAATGGATCATACAATTCATGTAATAACGAGTTTGAGAACCTAAATTTAGCAGAAAGCAATAAAAATTTTGAAGGATAAAGTGGCATTGCTACGGGAAGCTCTCTTGATAGGGAATAAAAAATGGCAACATGAAGGAAAATGTGCAAAAACATGCAAGAAAATTTGTGAGTGGAGAGTACAAAGGTGGTGAATGTGAAACCATCACAGGGATAAAAGGGAAAGCAATTGCCCAAATAGAAAACGATGAAGAGAAAAAAAGATAAGAAAGGAAAGAAGACTCCCACAAAATGTTTCCAAAACTTGGGGCTTTGAGTTTAGTAGTAGTCTGCTAATAGGGAAGGAGAAAGCAAACGTCACGGGTCGAAAACATGCAAGATAGAGAAATCAAGGAAAGACAAGATAGAGCAACAAACATAATTATTAATGGGACGAAAGACTATGAGAAAAAAGGAGTCTACTTTTGACCTTGCAAGGGACTTCTTGAAACACGAGCTATTATGGAAAGGAAAAATATAGGCAAGCATGGAGGGTAGGAAAAGTTTAATGGTGAGAAAGCTTGATGCGAGCAAAGCTCCAAATTTTCGAGTATACTATGTGGGTTGTGGGCCCACACTAAATCGTGGTAATCGCGGCGAATCTTAACCTTTGCAACTTAACCAACTTACCTCCCCATTGTTTCGCAACTTTAACACCTTTCACAATATAATGTTTTTGTAATTTAGCAACTTGCGTAGTGAAAATCCCTATCTTACTATTTGACAACTTTATAGTTTAGCGATGTAGTGATCCTTATCCTATCGGTATCTGCGATCACATCTACACCGCCACCTCATTGTCTTTATCAAAATCGAAACTTTAATTCCCTTACTGATGCGATGTATTAATAATAACCAATAAAATCAGGTAGATGTGCAAAATATCGTTGGGTGTGATTTAAGCTCCACCATTGATCTTGGCCAAATCTAACGGTCTGCTTGGTGCTTTTGCTGATACGCTTCGCGTCGCAACTCAATTAGCTTATCGTGTAAATTCATAACATGTAACACTAAAAATTTCGCGATGCGCGATGGTCTATGTACTGAACTTTGAAGCATTTGCTCGAATCAATAACTTCACATAAAAAATTTTACGGGAGAAACCTGTCTTGTGTGCGGTGCGATGTGCATCATTCAACAGAGGACTAAAAAAAGAAGATAATTTTTTAAAACGAACGGCGGTCGAGATTAAGAGTAAAAGTACACTTGAAATTAACGCAGGTAGTAATATACACAAATTCGAGCCCTGTGATGGATTGAATTCTTTCCCACATTGATTATATCTCCTCTATGCTCGACTCCTTTATCACACCTCTCGCACATTTCTCTCACACACTTATTCTACTTATTTTTTCTCTATCACACCTCGCACCTATTCACACTTATATATCTATCACAGAAAGTGGTTCTCTGTATTTTTATTAGCTTTCTATTGAACCACTCTAACAAACAAATTCTATCCTATCCTACTACTATGATCTAATCTATTTGGCTTGAAATCTCCTCGCAGGGGAGAACCAATTGCTGCTACATTTTATTCCTATTTAATTTAGGAAATAAAAACAAACGAACTCCTCTCAATAGAAAACTTAACAAAATATTAAGAATCAGAGTCCCACCTTTTGTTAGCCACAACATGTCAACGCACAATCACATTGTACGGCTAAATTCGGATGCTCATTTTGCATCGAATCCCGAGGAAGAAAAGATTGGTCCATCAATGTTTCGGGATACTGTATTAAACTTTTGTAACGGCTTTCTGTTGTTGTCATCTAGCTGACATCTTCCATTGGTTTTTCCCTTCCATTTGACTAGAATGCGATGATAGGTCTATCCTGCTGGGTTTTATTTGTTGTTCTTTTGTCTAGAACGGCTTCCACTTATTTCCTTGCTATCTTTGGCATCTGCATTCCTTCAATTCAAAGTCTATTCCTCCTCTTACTGTAGGTTCTTCTTGTATTTATTCCTCTGCTGTTCCTTTGTAGTGGGTATAAATGCTGCAACATTAAAGATGGGCGATATCTCAACTCCTGCTTTTAACTCAATCTCATATGCATTTGAGGAAAACTTCCTCAAAATTCTACATCAGCCCAATATTTTTCATCTTCATTTTTAGTTATAGGTCTCAGGCTGAAACCTTTCCTTCCACGGATAAACCATGACTAAATCATTTTACTTGAAACTCCCTTTACGGTCCTCTTCATATTAGCCCTTTGTTTACTACTTTTGGGTGTATCTTACTGTAATCTTTGTTTGACATCTTCTTGCAACTTGTATACATTTCTCCAAATTATTCAACCTTTGCACTCCTTGTCATCTTGTTTTCTCAAATCTCTAAGTTCATACACACCTCTTTGATGCATCTCAAAAAACAATACGAAGCTCGAATCATCCCGGTACTTCGAGTTTAGGAGTATCATTATCGGAAAATTCGACTTGATCAAGTGCTAAGTCCCATTTCTTTGGATTTTTGTAAAGACCAAACTCCTTAATATGTTTCCCAAAGCTCTTGTTCACCACTTTAGTTTGCCATCCATGCGAGGGATGATAGTGCTGAAGCTGAAATGGCGTTTTTACACTGGCTTCTTCCATAGAGTCCTCCGAAGTCGTCACTCACGAACTTTGTATCCTTGTACGAAACAATACTTACAAGCGAGTTCATGTAATCTTATAACTTCGGAGAAAAACAAATTAGCAATGTGAGAGTTGCATCACTAGTTTTTCTTACAATTAATAAAATGAGCCATTTTAGAAAACCTATCTACTGACAACATAGATCCAGAATCATGACCTCTTTGAGTCTTCGAAGCAAACCTAAAACAAAATCCTTGCTTGTGACAGTCTCAAGGTCTATTGGGTATCGAAAATAGCTGATATAACTCCGGTGTTTTGGCTTCTTCCTTTGGCATGTTAACAAATCATGCACTTCTCAACATAAAATTTTTGATATCAGGCTTGCATTTTTTTCCAATAACAAAAATCACTTACTTGAGAAAATGTTTTTATCTTGTGCCCAGAAGTGTCCCAGAGCGGGTCCTCCACTATGTTTTCTTTAATCGGATTTTCCCTCATGGAGCACTTAGAGTATACATAGTTTATTATTCTTACATCCTCCTTGAATTAGATATTCCAACCAGCTGGCTTCTATTATCAATCACATGATTTTTAACAAGTTTTTGTCATATATTTCTTTAAAATCTGTGTCTTACATATCAAGCATCTCTTCCAACCCCCAAAATGCCAATCTTCAATTCATGCATAATCAAATTTACTATCGCTCAAAGCATCAAAAACATTGTTTGAGATTCACCAATTGTGTGTTTGGGATTACAAAGGTAAAACTCTTCAAAAACTCACTCACCCACTTAGCATGCTTTTGGGTTCAACTTCGATTTGTCGATTATTTATGAACTACGATCAGCATGGTTATTTAGAATACAACACAAATTATTCGGAAAACAAATAATGACTCACATTTCTTCAAAAGCTTGCACAATAGCATAGAAATCACATATCACATAGGATGAATACTTCCTCTTGGTCTCTATTTACATTTTCAGTTTAAATACCCAGCGCTATTGGATCTACACTCTTGACTCAGAGCGAGCTCAATTTCTATCCCACTAGCATCGGTTTCAAACACTTGGAATATTTTATCGAAAGAATTTGGCAAGGCCAATACGGGTATTTCGGTCGATCTTATTTTTTCAACAACTTCGAAATTATGATCTCCTGCTTCTATCCACTTAAATAGGCTCGTTGCTTTCCTTTATTGTTTCAATTATTGGTGCAAAAGATGCTGAATAAAACCTCTTATAAAATTTCCAGTAAAACTTGCAAGACCATGAAAAATCCTTACCTCAAATACACTTCTCGGAGTTGGCCAATCTAGTATTACGAGATTTTTACGGGTCCATCTTCAAGCCTTGTTAGAGACTATAAATCCCAAGTAAATGAGCTCTTTCTTCATGAAACTAAACTTCTTCAAATTTATAAGCAACTTCTCCTTTTTTACAAAGTATTTAACCCTATAAATTTGAAATGTTCCAAATGCTCCTTACTAGCGGTAGAAAATCAGAATGTCATTAAGATATACTATCTGCGAGATTTTCTATACGTATACTCTTTCAAGGCCTTGTTGATTAGTCTCATAAATGTGCTTGGTGCATTAGTGAGCCCAAAAGCATGACTAACCACTCATACAACCCACTATGACGGTCTTAAATGCAATCTTCCATTCATCTCCTATATCTAATCTTTATTTGATGGTATCCACTCTTCGGATCTATTTTAATAAAATACTTTGACCCACTTAAACAATCCATCAAATCATCTATCAGTAGCAGCAATGAAATCTATCACGATTGGTAGATCTTGTTGTTTATGGCTCGGGAATCGATTCACATCGACACTCACCTCCTTTCTTTGGACTAAGCATGCATGGTATTGCACATGGGTTAAGGCTACTGTGAGTCAATCCTTTATCTAAAAACTCTTGTACATGTCTTCCAACTTCTTCTATGTCTACCTGGGGAGTAATTCTATATGATTCTTTGTTTGGTAAACTTGCACCGGGAGGTGTTAAATCTATGTGATGAATGATACTTACGATTTGTGGCAGATTTACTTGGTAATTCATCAAAAACTATATCGGCATAATCATCTAACAGAGATTTTTAATTTCCATAGGCTGATTTTCTAAATTTGTAGAAGTCATAATCACCTGTGGGTTTACCCACAACGAGAAAAATGCATTTCTTTCTCCTTCTTAACTTCTTGCATCAATTCCTTTCCACTTATCAACATAAAATTATTCCCCAAGCTTTGCTCCTTTGTACGCTTCAGTCCTTCAAGGGTAGAAATGTGTGCTTATTTCCATCCTCCTCTATGGTATATGTATTTCTTTTTTCACATCATGAATGGTTTTCATGTCAAATTTCCAAGGCCTTCCCGGTAATACATGGCACATGTCCATTGGCATACATCACACGACTATGACATCCTTATGTATATAAGTCTATATATTGTAGAAAATTTATAAACACAATAATGTATTTTCGGATTCTCTAAGTCTAACAATTTAATCTTATGTTAAATTCATAATCCTTCTACTCAATTCTTTGTGGAAATTAAATCACTCAATTGCAAAAAACACATATATGAAGCAAAAATCAATCGCACATAACAAAGATGTTTCTGGGAAAGCTTAAAGCTAAAAAACCCCAAGCTATCATATATTATGTATATTAATGGAACATGTAACAATATCATAAAAATCTCATATTATAGAGCTCTCGGTACAATACTACTAATCGTCACACTGCTAGCTCATCGCGAGAAATTTGCATATCATGCATAATTTCTTGCCTCACGATAACTTGCCTCCTGCTACAATCCCTGTATTTGAAGAAGATCCACCTGAGATGAATTCGATATTGCTTGCTTGCACTTCATGCATGATCCTCATTGGCATCTCCAATATGCACGTAGCTAAATGCTTGATTTAATGCATCACTTCATATTCCCATGCTTTGATAGTCAAAACACACACCTTTCACCTATATCTCTCCATTAGGATACGACATGCACAAGTAGTTAGCTGTTGTATTTCTTCGAGTTACAGTAAGACAATACTTGTGAATTAATTAAATAATTATTTCACTCATCTTTCACTAGTGTATCTTTAGTTACAAATAGCACAAGCGAGTTTAACTCACTTAGCGAGTTAAACTAAATAATAACTCCCATAACTACTCTTCCAACTGTTACAAGCTTGCCCACAATCAATTATATAATTTTTCTCAACACCATCTAGAATCGGGAATCATGCTAATTTTTTAATATGCATACACACATTCTAAAAATAGACATACACCTAAAAAATAGCACACAGGACCCCACCTAGTGAAGGTGCTTAATTTTCACTAGGCTACATCCATCTTGTTGAATCTCAACAATATCTACTTGTACTGCCAGTGCATTGAAATCACCAAAATGCAGATGTCACTTTTAGTAGCCATGACACTGTCTGCTAGGGAGTAGGGTGTAGCCATCTTAATCAACCCACAATTTCTCAACCATCTCAAATTGGAAAGCAAGATTATCATTACTTCCAGCTACTCAATCCCACAACTTTGCGGCACTTTTCTTTAGACATTGCATATGATGCTGCGAATAAACTCTTCCTTTACGGCGGCTCATTTTTCTCCTTCTTCTGCCTGTAAGCGGTACTATTTTTTAGAAATAAAGAGTCTCACCGCAGCTGGGGGTGGCTCTTCTTTTCATGCTTGACTTGAGGGATTTTCTTCAGCTTTGCCTCTAACTACATTCACATTCATTGCGATTACTTTTGGTTTGACTATGAGGGCAGGTCCCATGATGCATGTCCCCATTCTCCACATGTGGCTGGGAACACCAAATGTTCTCTTCCTTGGCACTCCACCTGCGGGTGCAAATATCCCTCTACACAAAGTCTCCTCTCTGCGATGGTGCGCTACTCGAACCTCCACTGCTTTATTAAAGAAATTGCTAAATCTTGATACGAAAAGTTCCTCTTCCTCTTCTTTGGACTTTAACTCTTTGTATTCTTCATAACTTTGTTTCACTCAATATTTTCTCTCTAGCGCTTCAAAGCTACTTGGTAGGTCCTCAGTGTCTTCGGACTCAACAAAATGATTTCACTCCTATATGTGCCATACCTTAAACCATTGATGTGTCACGGCATACTTTCTCCATATCATCTTCAGGCATGTCTTGATCTAATGTGCTCAACTTGTAAAACTCCTATGTATACTCCTTGAAAGTCAGTCCTTTTGAAAATATTCAATTGATAGTATTTTACGGCATAAACATTATTCTTCAATTTACTTACCATTTTATCCCATTTCTTAACGATCTTCTAGGATTTCCCTTTCTAATCATGGATGTACTGTAGTTTATCCCACCGAGATAGATGCATGACCCACTTCAACAGTAGTTCATACTTTTCACCCTTCTTCTTATCTTCGAGCCTCTTCTAAGTCGAAATACTTATCCATTGAACTAATCCAATCCATCGGGCTCATCCACATTAAGGTTCACCTCATATGAAGGAATATCCGATTCTTGGTTTTCCACTAACCTTTGCCAATATCTTGAAAACTTTAGCTTCCTCACTTTCCATTCCTCTTATACTCCCTCGGAATATTCCTACGCTCCCGACATCTCCTTCATCAAGTGCTCTCGCTGAGTAGTCTCCATTGTCACCATCCTTTTAGGAAGGTGTCGAGATCTCTTCTAGAAAAAATGCTGATTGATTACGAGGTCTTCCCTAACCTTGCTCCTCTCTGGGGTGGCATATTTGCTACAATCCTTAAGAACATAACATCGACTTTGCTCTAATACCAAATGATGCAACAAAGCTACAAATTTTTTGCAGTGCGATGCACTGGGACATGATGGGTTATGGGCCCACACGGAAATCGTTAACAATCACAACGAATCTTAACCTTCGCAACTTAACGCTTAACTTACCTCACACTGTTGTTTCACGGCTTTGGCACCTTTTACAATATTATGATTTTGCGATTTTGCAGACTCGCAATGAAATCTATCGCACGTAGAAACTTTGAGAGTTTAGCGGTAACCATGATCACTTATCCTATGAGATCTACAATTGCATCACTCCACCACCTCCCATATTTATCAAAATGCTAAACTTTATTCCTTCACAGGGATGCGATGTCTTAATAATAACCACTAAAATCGTCGATGTAATCGAAATCTCGGCGAGTAGCGATTTAAGCTCCATGAGATTGATCTCGGCGGGATACGTAATGGTGCCATAGTGCCTTTCTGATGTCCTGCTCACGTCGTTCATAAATCAATTAGCTTATCATGTAAGTCTTAACATGTAACACTAAATCTCGCGATACACTAATGGTAGATGTACGAACTTCAAAAGATTGCTCAGAATCAATAACTTCAAATAAACCTTTTTATAGAGAAACCCCGCTTTGTGCGGTGCGATGTCTCAGCTCATCAATAGAGGAATAAAAGATGATATTTTTAAAAACAAACGGTTGAATTAAAGTAAAAATACACTTGGAATTAACGGGTAGTAAAAAATACACAAAGTCAAGAGCCCTTGATAACTGAGATTACTACATTGATTCTCCTCTATGTCTACACTCCTCTATCACACCTCTCGCACACTGTATTCTACTTCTTTTTTTCTCTATCACACCTCACACACCTATTCACGCTTATATATCTACACAGAAATCAGTTCTCTATATTTTATTAGCTTTTTGTTGAACCACTCTGTAAGCAAATATTATCCTATCCTCATGATCTAATCTATTTGGCTTAATCTCCTCGCGAGGAGAACCAATTTGCTAATTTTATTCCTATTTAATGTAGGGAAATCAAAAACAAAACTTAACTCACTCTCAATCAAAAAACTTAACAGAGATATCATAATCAATTTTTCCACACCTTTTCTTAGCCACAACATGCTGAACACATAATCACATTGCTCGCCAAATCCGGATGTCTGCCGCCGAGCTAGGGCCTATAAGATACATCATGCACTGGTTTCCATGATTCAAATATACCATTCTAAGCAAGAAGCGTATCTTCGAGGTGTTCTCTACTTTTTCTCTAGAAGAAAGATTTAAGCGTAAGACAATAAGAGGGAAAGGAGGGAGGAAATGTCAAGGTTAGGGCAACAAGAGATGATGGAAAAAAAAGCATGGATATAAGGGTAAAACTATGATAGCGCAATTTGTTCCTCCTTCAAAATAGGGCAGCAAGATGTTATAATAATAAGAAGAGACAACAAAAACTCTTTAACATGAAATCGGGAATCAAGGTCGGTATTGGAAAATAGGGACGAGAGACTCAAATGTGAGTCTTGCATGTCAAAAGAAATATAACAATCAAGTGCATACCCGGGTTTTCACTTAAGTTTAGTTAGTTGGAGCCCATAGGTTACCCATGAGAGACAGGGACTTTACGATTAGGGCTCTATTGTGGAAGATGAGAGATATAATTTTCCTCATATAAACACATGAGCATGAAGGGTGCAAGACACCTTTGTTTCAAGGAGGAGTGCTTTGGAAGATGCGAAGTGTGGAACAAGGCGAAGTGAATGGAAAAGGACACGGGGGGTATCATGGTATTAGTGAGAGAAAAAGGAGAAGGTTGTTTCGTTCAACTAGAAAGAGAAGACTCAAATAAACAATTCATTTGGTTTAAAATATTAGAAAATGAAATCACATAAAAAATTACGACATGTTATTTTGCTGCGCAACTGTGATTTCAAAAATTTACAAGATTAGAGGCTTGACCACAAAGATCTCTTTGCAGCCTTAAAGGCAAATATTGCAACACATTCTCATCTAGGGTGAAGTCATTATAGTGGGTGATTTCAATGCATAGGAATTTAAGTGAGCAATCTAGCATTCTTTGTTATAAAAGAGAAGTACGCTTGACCCTATTTGGCTTACAAAAGAGAGTAATCATCAATGGGAAAAGAATTTCAAAGGACAAAGTACGCAATCTCTTTTGTGAAAAATTGCTACTCTATGTCAGGGGCTTTTCGATTTAGTCATTTCTAATAGTTTTACTAGATGGGGAAAAAGTACGGTAATTTCACTTGCAATACTTCACGAAGGCGTGGAGCAAGTGTAGCCGTAGAATATGTAATTTTCTCACATAGTTTGTGTGAGAAAATGGAGGAAGTTTTGAATGGAGATCAATTTTGGGACTTAAAATCAGATCACAAGCCAATTTATTTAAGCTTCTTTTTGAGTCGGGAAAGAAGTAGTTAGGGTCAAAAACTCAATGTCGTTCAACAAAATATTCCAAAGGGAAGAATTATTGTTGACTCACATTAAATTATAATACATTAAAATTACCGTTACGAGAGGCTCTTTGAGAAAGAAAAAAAATCTCATTTCACGACACTGCATATTCTTGAATTAACACATTTAATTCAAAGCGAACTTGCGGAGAGTGCAAAAAGAGAAAAAAATTAAGAAGTCGAGAGAAAAAAATTGTTGCGAGTGCAAAAGAGAAAAAATTAAGAAGTTAGAATTTGTGCGAGGGTTGAAAAAAGAGAGGAAAAATTAAGAAATACGAAAAAGAATTGCTTTATGGTCAATGTTTGGTTTGACGAGGAATGAAAAAAATTCAATGAGAATGTGGAAAGATTCAAAAAAGGATAACATAAATCTCAAAAGCTTACAAGCATATATTAATAAAGAAAAAGGTTTTATTTCATGGTTTTTGAGGGAGAGAAGAACTAATCTTCCTTGGGAAAAATAACCCCCAAATTATTTTGGAATGAGCTCCAACTGAGAAAGATGCAAACTAAAAACAATATTACAACTTTATAAATGGTTTGATGACTGCAAGAAAAATTTATAGAACACGAGTCCACAAGGTTTACCCTCCTCCTTTGGTCAACAACGATGCACAAATTATTCTCGGTGCAAGAGTCTACTAGATGGGTATCAAGAAGTTGGGTGTTGGAAAAAGCAAAAATATTTTGTTGAAATCCAAGGAGAGTATCTAAAGTGGGGACTTCAATTTTTTCACCTCACATTCTACAAAATTTCAATTACACCATACAAGCTAGGGGCTCCTCACTTATTGGACAACTAGTTTGGAAATACCTCTTTTCAAGAGCGATGACGTCAATAATCCCTCCAACTATAGGAGACATAATGATAAACCCCTTATTTGAAAATTTATTTGGAAGCATGTTAGAAAATAAAATTAGCAGAGTGGGGGAAAAAGAGAAAGAGATAAACATGCTAAAGGACAAGAAGGGTTTTCAGAACTAAACATTCCATAATTGATCATAGGTATAACTTTAAGGCACATCATTGAGAAAGTTTGGGAGAAAAAGGAAAGTATTTTGTTGCTTTTTTTATTTTAAAAAAGCCTTTGACAAAAGTTCCTAGGGATGAGATTTGGCACTGAATCGATGGAACTTGGGGTTCCCATGAATTTGAGAAGCGATTGGCCATAGAGAAATTTGTATGAAGAGGTGAAAGTCAATATTAGAACTTCGGCGGGGCATTTCTAAAAGTTTTTAGAAGTGATATCGACAAGCTTGAAGGGAGGTAGCTAAATTTCCGGTGGTGACGGTATCCATTTTGGGAAAGTTTGTTATAAGGACTCTTTTGTACGTAGATGACCTTATTTTGATTGCACTTTAAATCTTCTCTTGGTTTGCAAGAGCACTTACTTTCCCCTTTAGAATTTTTTTATAATTGTGGGGGATTCAAGTCAATATCGGCAAAACGAAAAGCAGTGGTTTTCTCTAACAAAGAAAACATAACTCAACATAAGTTCTACTTTGAGGGAACGTACGGAAGAGTTGCAGGGATTACAAATACCTCGAATTGATTTCAACAAAAATCTACATGTAGGGACGGATGTATAAAGAAAAGAAATTTTGGGGGATTGGAAAGAATTTTTATGCTTTTCAAAAATAGTTACGGAGAGCGCGAGTTATGGGAGTGGAAAAATACTCTAACTTTTTTTGTGCTTTTAGTGATTACAGGTGATTCTCTACGATTGTGAACTATGGGCCAGCAATACACTCTGACATACGATTCAGAAACAAAGTGAGAAAATTTGAGAAACGTTTGATTCCCACAAACAAATTCAAAATTAAAAGTGCGAGTTCCTTATGCTATCTTGTTAAGTGAAACAAGGGTTGCTCCTATACACGCAGATAGCTATGGTCGCGGGTCATAAGGTATTGAAAATAATTGAGCAAATGGAAGATGTAATATGGCCTAAGAGTTTTGTTTTAATTACATGTTTGGCACAAGAAATAAGACTTGTATGCATCAAAGTAAAAAATTGTTCGAGAAAATGGGGAATTTTCTTGTGTCCCACAAACAATAAAGAGATAATAGCTTTTGTTATGGATAAGTTCCACGAATATACTTGGGATAAGGGAGCTAGGGAGGAAGAAAGAATTGTATATTGAAGGTTTAATCCCACTCATGATATGCTATCAGCAAAAAGCGTACATAGGGGCCAATATTTCTTGGAGAGCCAAAAATTACGTATTTCTCAATTAAGGACTAATTTGCATCAACTTCGTTTAGTGAGTAGGGAGCATAGGAAAAGGCCAAAAAAGAAGTGTGGAGACGAAAGAGTATGTATTTTTTTCTCTTCCGGAAAAGTAAAACATAAAATCATTTCATTTTAGAATGTGAGAGCCTTCAAAGACAACATAGGAAAAGTTATGAAGATATTTTGGTAGCTTCAGCCCTGCAGGGATATTCTATTCAGTAAGGGCTTTGTCAGAAAAGTGAGAGAGTTTATTGTAAAACTTCAAAGGAAAATGAGCACTTAATACGAGAGCCATATAGAGAAGAAATATGTCCCATAGGCTCATGTTAAGCCTCGTGAACGTTAAAATAACTATCTTCTTATTCTACTTTCATTTTTCTTCTTAATTTAAAGTTGACCCATATCAAAACAATAGACGAGAAAAGATTTCAAATGGATATGTAAAAGGTAGACAATACTACTTTCTGGCGGCGTTTTCAAAAGGGAAAGGGATTAAAATATAGGACAAGTTTATCGAGGCGGAGGAATTTCCCCGAGACGGTCAATGTTGTCAAGAGTAAATCCTCTCTATGGATAGAGACAGATCCCTACTAGCCCTAGAGTGGGTCTAGCAACTCAAACAACTACAAACAAGCATCTACTTTCCTGAGATTACATTCAATTGAAAACAAATGATAGTAGTACCTACCTTAGCAACTTGTGTCTATTACTTGTTCCCTTGGAGTGCATCCATTTATCTTTCACTACTGGATCACGTTCCTTGCTCCTTTTTATGATCAATACACCTGTGGTAAGAGAGAGAGAAAATACGAACAGGATAGAAAAAAAGAAATAGAAAAGAAAATAATACTTATGTTGAATGAAATATATCTAACGGATCAAGGAATAATATACTTTTCATCATAATAACAAAGCGAAAAATGGAAAGTAAAAACGGGTTGCATTATATTAATAATCGGAAAGGGGAGTAACATACCTTTGCCTTGATGCTCGGAAGCTCTCATTTGACGAGTTTGAATCGAGAAGCACGTATCTAAAACACTCTTTTCACAATCTTAACACATGTAGGCTAAGAATCTCAACTCTCTCCTCTATAGATAAAACAATCTTCATATTATTTCTCCTTCTTTTCTAATTCGGTTGTAGTAGAGCGCATGTGGAAAGAGATCTCATTTTTATAGCCATGGGAGGGAGGGACGACGTGGATCCTCATAATATGGAAGGAGTTCTTATCTCCTTGAGTGGTTCCTCTTTTGTGGAACAAAAACCCAAAGAGAAATCTACGACCATATCATAATCAACAAACATCCGACCCTCTCAAGCTCTACGAGAGATTCTAGGTGATGAAGCTTTGCTTCCATTTACGAAATAATTCCATAAGTGCATCGGCGTGAGCATCGATTCATACACAACGCGGATCAATGCGGGTCACATGTTAAGTTTTTTCCATAATGGCTTTGGTGAAACAACGGAGTGGTCCCACTAGTCCAACATGAGATGCTTAGGGAGATTCTCTAGAAATGAGTCAAAAAGGGATTGATCTTGCGACTTTCGTGGGATCCAAGGGCATGTGCTCCATGCGGGAAAAGTACACGGGGACCACTATATAAGTTTCTCCAAGAGTCTAAGAACGAGGGGGTAAAAGGACGGTGACAAAATGATGTGTAACGAGTTAAAAGTGAAGTCGGAGTCCAGGACAAAGAAAAATCCAAAAAAATATTGTAATAACACTTTTTGAATCATGCTTTTGATGGGCGGAAATCGATTCAACACCATTGAAAACATCAGAGGGTGCCCAAAATCTTAAAGTTTGACAATTGTAATCAGGATTTACAAAAATTCTGCAGTTTTATTAAAACCTTAGAATTTCCATAATTTTCAGAAAGTCTCAAAAATATGCGGAGTTAGATTCCAAGACTACGGGTTAAAATATATATGCCTTTATAAACTTTAAATGAAAAAATATCATATATCAATTTAATATCTATTATATCCATAATCTTAAAATGAATTTATCATTATTATTATTATTATTTAATTGTCAAAGGGCTTTTTATTTCCACTTAAGGTGGATGAGGATACTGTTGACCTAATTCGGGGTCCTATATTGATTCTCATGGGAATATCCTCAACATATGCATAGTCTTAATGTTTATAAAAAACTTTAGTGTATTACAAAAGTTTGTTATGTTGCATTTTATTTTTAATAAATTTAAAAAATTTATATTAGTGCCACGTAGCTACCCCGCATCAATTTTATTTTTGAAAAATGGTCCATTTTTAGAATAAAATACACTAGTAGAAAATGATGAAATTAATGACTAGGTGACTAAAAAAATTTAGTCAACACCGCTAATTATTTCAGAGTGAGATTACTACTAAATTTGAGCAATTTTAAGTGACACGAACTAAAAATGACTAACTTAAATGACTAATTTAGTCATAGGGATAAAATATGTGACTCAGATAATAAGTGACTAAACTAAAAATGACTAACATTAAATGACTAATTTCATACTAGGGATAAAATATATGACTAGAAAATAAGTGACTAAAACTAAAAGAGACTAACTTAAATGACTAATTTAGTCTAGGATTAAAATATCATAGACTATAGATAATAAGTGACAAAATTAATAATGATTAATGAAAATCACTATTATAGTCGAGAAGAATAAAAAATATGACCAAATAACAAGTACAACATGCATATGAATTAGTCATTGTATGTTATTAATTTTTAATTGTGTCACTCCCTAAATAGAAAAATGCAATTTTGATATCGAAGTGTTACATTTCACTACGGGGGTCTTTGAATCCATCGCAGTAGTGTTAAAATTTAGAGACAAAGGGGTCTTTGAATCCATCTCTGAGTGTTAAAATTTCGAATACCCTTTTGTCTCTAAAGTTTAACTGCTGTAGATGGATTCATCTACAATTAACATAATTATATCTATCATCTATCTACTTTTTACACATAATTCCTTCATTATAATTTTTTGTAAAGAGTAATATTTAGATAGTTAAATTAATATTTATATTTATATTTCTTTGGCCATAAAATTTAATTTTTAAACTTCATTGATTTTATGTTAAAAGTGTGAGTTGTTTTAAATCTAAGGTTAAACCTTCATATTTACATTTAATAAATAGATAAACATAACATTGATTTTTTTAAGTCAATATTTTTATTCATATTATGAAAAAGATGTATAACTCGGTGAGAGCAAAAAGCGAGGTGGTCTCACCATGATAAATTTGGGTTTGTTGACCAATATTAGCAACAAGTGACAAAAATACAAAATGGAGGCTAAGGACAACGTCGAAGTAAATGGGAGAACCAAAGACACCAAAAAGACAGGAAAAATACATTAAAAACACACGAGAGCATACTAGTCATACGATGTAATGGAAGCTAGGTTGTTCGGGGGTTTTTCTTGGAGGGGTAGTGGATGGAAGTTGCCTTTGGACATGCCCTTTGAAGTGTGCAGCCAAGTCTCCAACTTTTCCACTTTTCTGCCAAGATTGGTTTTTAGGCCTCGCCATATCACCACCAATCACTACACCCGACGCCTGCATGGAAGTAGTGAATCCTATCTAAAGTGGCTCCATCAACTCAACATGCTCATATGAACCCATTCCGTTCACATCCACATGATCCATCATAGTTTGAATTAGCACCCGGAAGTTTTCCGGACAACAATGTTGAATTTCCTACGGTTTTGGAGCTACACATCTACCGGATCCCCATTTATCTATTCTGCTCGTTTTTTTCCACCACCCCGATGCTGCGTTTTTGCAGGACCTTACACTTCCACTACCACATGAGGCTTGTTTTCCTCCCACACACGATTGCCTCGCATTCCCCACACCGACACGCGGGAGCGATCGACGGTCTTGCCATATCGAGCACGCTCCCTACCGCCACTATTGCCATATAATTTGAGCCCATAAAGGGCTGGGGTTGGTTCGGGGGTGAGGGAGACGCCCGCATTCGTAGGGATGGCCGCATTCGTCGATCAAATCAGGGAGGGCCAACTCGAATAGTTGTCAAATTCGAGTCCCTTTGCGGAACTTGCTGCACGACCACCACACCCAAAAGCAGGATCTCTCTTCACCCTCAGAATTTCCCTCGGGAGACCACGCACTATGATCCCGGCTACCACCTTGCCACCAATTGGGAACCTCACGACAAGAACACGAACAAATGGAGAAGGAGAAAGGCGGGATGAACACGTCCCCATGCCAACATTTCCGAGGAGAAGCTTCTGCACAACTCACACCGAAGATGTCAACTGCAGCCATTGCCATGTCTGTCGCCCACCAAGAACCGACCCACCAAACCTATAGGGCACATCAATCTCCGGACCAAGCACCAAAAAAGGAGAATTCCACAGCAGAAGCTACTCACCACTCCCATGACCTCCTTTGATACCACCTTCGAACGCCTATATCGGACTGTATGCATGCTACTTTCGCACATCACTAAAAACCATAAAAGACTAAAATAACAAGTTCCCCCGAGTTTTGCAACGTCCACACAATGCGAGGGTGTAGTAAAAACACGAGGGTTTCTTTAGAGAAAAACAACTTGTTGAATTCATAATACCAAAAGTTGCGAGAGATATGTTGAGATCGCCACCCCTCGACTGCGAGGTCCCTCCATATCTCTTACACTTACGAAGCGAGGGATACCAACCGGGGAGCCCAACACTAGGACAAAGTGAAAATGAAAAATGATGGTCTACATACGCCATCCCACCCATTAACCTTACACCATCCCACATTCACAGGGATGAGACAGATGTTCACCCGAGTTGAAATAACCATTACCGACACAACTCCTATTACGTCGGTTCGGATGAAGGCACCGGGAGACAGATCCTCCAGCGAAAGCGTGCCATTTGTTGACATTCATGGGACTCGGTTCCCTCGTGCTACTGAGGTTCTCACCCCACATCATGGAATAAACATAACATTTCTTATGTTAAAGGTGTGAGCTCATTTAAATCTAGTATTCATTTGTCATATTTACATTTGATAAATACTAAATAGATAAACCTAAAATATATATTTATATACCTATTTAGTCAATGAGGTATGAACCTTAATTAAAATTTTAATGGTCTATAAACATTTTTAAATTTAGATACGAACCTTAACTAACATTTTTTTTAATGGTATACTGAACTTTTATTATTTGTTTGATATGAACCTTGGCTAATTTTTAATGGTATTATGAAATTTTTTTTAATTGTTTAGGTATGAACTTTATTTAATTTTTTTAATAATATATAAACCTTTAATAATGATTACATAAATGTATGTAAATCAAAATATTTGAGTATGGTTTATTGTGTAATGATGGAAAAATGTGTTTAGTTTTATCTAATTTCTATGAGAATTGTACCAATGAATATATTTACGTTTAATTTGATCATGAATTTGCATGCTTATATGAAATCAAGTTTTAAATAAAACAATATATTCTAGTTTTATATTTGATTAATAATCAAAGTAGTGGGAGTCATGAGAGCTTGGTAAAGTATTCATGCTTATATTTTAATTATTTTTAATAATGCTGGATAGATTAAGTCGAATGCTCATTTCATTTAAAATTGAAAACTCAAGAAAACTAGTTATGAAAGCTATGAAAGCAAAAAGCTGGTTATGAAAGCCCCAAGAATGAAAATCAAGATTCTTACTTGCAAAAACTTGCTATTATTACCCGTGAAATGAAAATCGTTTATTATTATGTGCATGAAGAGGTCCACTCTAGGTTTTACTCGAGGATTCTAAATTCTCCATGAAAGCTGAAGTTTTGTCCATAAATAGCTCTTTGGCGCCAAATTTTCATGCCGATAGGCGGGAGGGATTTTGTATATTTTGAGAGATTTGAGAGAAATTGAGTGATGTGGTTAAATATTTTTAGGAGCTTGCTGAGAATTTTCTATATAATTACGACTTCTATCATGGATAGAAAAGCATTGGAGAGAACTTGGAGGCTTTTTTGAAGAGGCAAGCTACAAATAATTCACAATTGATCTCTCCAATTTTGGAGTTGGAATATAGGTTAGTTGGATTTATAGGTTCATATTTTTTCTATATTCATGCATTATTACTACTATTATTGCATGTGTTCATTCTACGGTTTTTGAGATGTGTTCACTTCTATGTATTTTTATTTTATTTTTCTAAGGGATCAGAATGACAATGAATGTAGAGTAGAGAGTGGGAAAAGGGACCCCTCTACTCGGTGAATTTTCTATTGCTCGAGTCTATGGTGGTTTAAACGATTTCCTTTTCATTTTTTATTTGCAACCTTCACTTCTTACATGATATTTCTAGATTTTAACAATAAAGCTTTGATTATTTTCCTAAATGGGTTTATGTTTCTCATCGAGGCTTAGTTTCTTGTGTTAACCTTTTACGTACGGTGTTTATTTAATACATTTTATTGGTCTTCTATGGAATACTGATTTAATACACTTTATTGGTTTTCAATGGAATATGACTAGCCCTAAATTGAATTGAATATGAACACATGAATGGCATTTAATATAAGGACATGTTTGTGAAAATGCACATTGTGATTCATGTATTTTATTTCAACAATGCTGAATATGCAAGCATGAATGGCATTGAATATAAATAAATGAATGTGAGAATGCCAAATTTCCATTTATGTTTTTATCATTCAATTGGTATTTCAATTCATGGTGGTCGAATTCAATGTTTATTAGAATTATAAGTTTTCTTCATCTCCATGAATAGACTTATAGTTAGTGTTGTCGGAAGAGGATAATGATTGATTTGGAACTTTCCTTGCATTTATTTCTAAACTCCAAGGACAAAATCCGCATACGGGCCTCCCACTTAGTTCCTTTCTTTCTATGGAAATGAATCAAATGTATGAAAAATCTAAGATTTGTGTCGATGGTAAGTAGCATTGTGATTACCCACGGTGCCAGCTAGAGCCATTGAATTGCGGTTCTCGTATCCATTAAAACTTGATCGATTTTCGAGGAGGAAGTGTAAATCGATTTTTAAATAGGTTGGTTTTTGCTAATGCATTAATCTGTACTAACCATTTGCAAATCCAAAACAAAATTTCCCTTAATAGATTTTTTTTCAACCCTACAAAAATTTAGGCCTTCAAACAAATGATTGATGGCACAAAGGGGAGTTGAGGCTACGAGAAAAACCTCATGCTTGTGGATTGATAGAGGATTAGAATTATTTGGGAATTTAGGCCTCCAATCCGGTCACGAGGCTCTCATGCATATAATCTCAACCACCAACCAGCCCATATCAATATTATGTGGCCCATCACGTCGATGATGAGAAGTTTTAGGTTTGAGTTGATGTGAAACTTCACACAATACATCCATTTTTGTAACTACTTTGATTTGGATTTGTATATATAAAACTACGAGAGAGAATGCGAGGCTACAATGGATTGATAGGATCTAGACACCGCAACGGAATATTTTGGGGCCAACTTGACTAGGGCCCCTCCATGATGCATGAAGAGACCGATCTAACACCGATCTCTGCGATTCTGTCCCTTTGATGTTTCTTAGATAATATGTGGGCCGCATTCATGAATTCCATAAAATTAAGGCAATTAAATATTTTTTGGAAGAAGCTATCATGTATGGCCAATCTAAAGGCTGTTGAACTCATTTCAATTGTAGATTTCGGGGAATATTTTTGAATCTTAATAAAAACACTCGAGATCAAGCAGTTACTTATCCAAATCTGTAAATTCCGGAACATCCTAAAATTCAAAGACAACAACAAAGTCAAACAATTGACCTTGCTGCTATCTATTGGATTTAGGGCTATTCCCAAAACATTCCATATAGATAAGGAGGAGAACCATCTAATAATCACATTTAACATTTTAACTTTAGAAGAGAAACAGGGTTTTAGATTTCTCATAACACAACCCTTTACCACATATATATGGACCAATGTTGACCCATAGGTCTCCTCAAAATACTGCCAAATGACATATTCACTCGGTACCTTAAGGTAGCCATGGGTACCCTAATAGTGTGTAAGAAGCACACATAACATTGTGCTGTGTTGGAAATATGATGCGAGTGTTATCCTTCATGGCATACCCACTTGATGACGATGATGGCAACACTTAGAAGAAGATAATGGCAACCTACTTGATGAAGTTGTACTTGATGGAAAGCTGGGACTTGATATACTAATGAATGAGTGAAAATCTGAGTGTTATACAAGTAGTACGAAGTTGCGGAAGTAAGAAATATCGGTATGTGCAAGAGTAATGATGAAAAGTGTATGTGACAGAGGCATACGCGGGTTTACAGATTAATAGAAGTAGCGTGTGCACGCGAGGAAATAACGTGCCATGGTCGCGTATGGTCAAATGCCTCTAAATATGTAAAAACCAGGGGTTACTACAACAATGGTATTGACCCATTGTATTGAGCGTTGGTATGTCTATGTGAGTCCGAGTCCCAGGGAATACCCGCAGAAAGTAATGATGGTTTTGGCTCATGGTATTGAAAAAGGTGTAAAACCTATATAAGGAGAAGAAAATCATTGTGCACAGTGTGCATAGGTACGGGTTTGAATGGATACTTCACTGCGAAGTATGTCGGAATGGAAAGGGTAACATTTTTGATGATACGAGATTGAATCTATGATGCACCATGAAGCAAATGATGAAGAGGGTTCTCTAGATGCTGAAATGTATATTTGTATCTTCTGAGATGCAATTTATGGATAGTTTAGATACGAGATGAGGCGATATATATGTACGAAAGTAGAGGGTACGAAAATCTGGGCCCGAATATACGATGCGATGAAGCATGCTTTTGCTCTATAATGTTTGAAGATCTATCACGCTACGATTTGTTCACGGAAGGAAAAGCGTGTATATACGCGAGGTTGGATAAACGAAAGCGCGTATGGAATGTAGAAACCGGTTCGAAGTATGTGCAAATGTATACGCGAATTGGTATACATGAAAAGCGCGTATATACTGCCGGGATCGGTGAAAGTGAAGGAAGCGCGTATGAAAACTAAGGGTTTCCTTTGAGAAGTATGCAAGTATGAAATGTACGATGCAGTTAACATGTTTACGTATTCTTGCTATGACGGTAATGATGTATTCTCACGAGATACGGGTTGTACGAATTGATAAGTATCAGGGTTTGATGTATGATTGAGCTTAAATGTGTGGCAGTGGGTCCGAGTGCTGAAAATATGATGAAAAGTGGCATGCAAGTTGTGTTCTAAAGGAAAATCTATTGGATCCGGTGTGAAAAAGAAATTGATGAAACGTGGTCCTATCTGTGGTGGTCTTTGGGGGTTGTAGCCTTCGATCGGTTGTAGCTCCCTTCCGGAGGTGAGTGTGTGCAACGAGAGCCGAGGGGTCGTAGCTCCCTTCACGGGGAGAGGCGTTGGTAGCGAAAGCACGGGGTCGTAGCTCCCTTCTCGGGGAGAGGCTGCATTAGCGAGCGCGGTGGGTGCCTGCGTGGCTGGTCATGGTCGCTGGCCATCACATAGTTGTAAGATGTTTTCTTTATATAATAAAATATTGAAGGTGAGACAACGGCGGTGGTGGTTTTCTCCGCGACTTTGGTTTCCACCTAAAATCTGGTGTTCATGTGTGATGCTTGTATGTGTGATGGTTTATTATGTTATTACTACACATGCTTCTTTGTTATCTAATCATCGCGAAGAATGAATGTTGCATAGAACTAAGTAAAAAGTGTGGCATAATAAGATCTTTGTGTGTACGCGAGTTTTATGAAGTATATACGCATGTATACGCAAGTACGGATTTGACAAAGTAGCGTATGGGTTTTGAAGTACGAAAAAAGTAAAAAGATTTAATTATGACTAAATCTTGATTCACTCTCGGTATTTTTTCCCAACGGTCTGCACATAGAAATATGGATTAAATCATACACATGTTATCCTTAAGGCTCACCAAAATTAGGGAAGATTATCATATAACCAATTGTTAATGTCAATATTATTGCATGGGAGATGTGTAAAGTTCAAATCTCCCCCCCGTCCCATGTTTTTTAGACATTGAAATGATTACTACGGCTAAGGCCATAATTACTTGGTGTTAGAAATATTATGGCCACATCCATGGGCCATCGATTTATTCTAGCTAGGAATCCCATCCAATATTTATCACAAGTAGACAAGAGTATGCACTTTGGGATTGAGACTTGAAACGAGGTCATCTTTAAGATAAGAACTCCAACTTATATGTAGACCACAACTCAACAAATATCCCCTCCCCATATTAAATGGGTGCTTCCAATTTCATTGCTCTTGCAAGTGAGAGGTGCAAGGTTCAAATTTACCCACCCTTCCCATGTTTTTCTTTACTAAAATGGTCATTGCAACTAAGCCACGATAAAAAATTCATCGTATCCATGCATTGTCGATTTATTTTAGGACTTACACCTAGTGTTGAATATGTCGACATATGAGAACAAATTTTCCAGTTTTTATTTGAACTTGGGTAATCACAATAAGTTTTCCAACTTGCTACCAAACCATAACATGACAAACCTCTCCCCTCAATGTTAAAGTGAGTTTTTATATTGTATTAATGTAGATTGATATTCTAATTACCTTCTTAGAGATCAAACCAATGTAATGAATAAAAATATATTTCATTACTTAATATCTATCAAAGTTTGAACTCTAGCCATTTATGGCATATGTTAAATAACACACAAAATGTAACGATTTATAGCCATGATTTGGAATGGAATTCAATGATGGATTATCATTACATTTGGATCATAGTTTTGCTTATGGCCCTTTAATGGTTAAAAGTGATTAAGGATCTTTCATTAGATTTAAAACCTTAGAAAAACACAAACATTGTTAGATTAATTAAAGCCTTAAAATTTATGTTTCCCAACAAAATTGGATTAAAATATGTGAATTTTGTCTTATTAGATAAACAACATTGCGATTTATTTTTCAATTATTATTTTGATAACCTAAATTTGTAGTTGAGCTTCAACTTATGGACTATTACTAAGTTATATTAACTTTAAAAGGTCATATGTTTGAATCTTAAAAAACAAAGTAAAACACTACTAAACTACCATAGAAGTGACCCATCATTTTAATAAAAAGATTAACCTCAATACATATTAGCATGGTGAATATTCTTGTCTAATATATATATATATATATATATATATATATATATATATATATATATATATATATATATATAGTTCTTCACTATCACCATAAAGACATTTTTACCTTTTTCACCCTAATCAAAATTGAATATATGAGTATACATAGAATGAAAAGGGGTGTGTATAAATGGTCTTTTTTTTTTAGATATTAACATTTGGTGTTGGTTAAGAAGTAAGAAAACCGTTCTTATTTTCCAACGTTTTATCCAACTCTATTTTTACCTATTTTTACCTGTGTGTTTTTATTATTATTATTTTCCTCCAAGAATTTTTTAATAATTTGGTTTTAAAATTCCCTCCAATACTTTTTTTTATTAATTTGGTTTTATATTTCCCTCCAAGAGGTTGGAATGTTGTTTTGACTATCACTCCCTCCAGGAGGTTGTAAGGTTGTTTCGACTATCGCTCCCTCCAAGAGGTCGGAAGGTTGGTCACAAATTTAACATTTAAGAATTTTTCAAAGGTTGTTTGACTATTGCTGTATCACTGTTTCACCTTGGAGAACAAGTAGCCATCTAGATTCTATCTTGCACAAAGGTATTTTATCATCCTAAATTTTAACTAGATTTTGATTCTACGGTCTTTATTTTTATTTTGAATGTGGAGACAATATTCATATATAGCGTAATCAATTTGATTTTCTGTGTTCAATTCATCGATTAGCTATAGATATAAGTGTTCAATTCAATCGATTAGCTACAGATATAAACCTATAAACCTAGTTTACTGGATCACAGATTGAACAATAAATTCACAGTATTACTGGTTGCTACTCGAATCATCAGTGAAACCTATAGTGAAATGTGTCCCATGGTCAATTCCTAGGCTTGTTGAATCAAAGGGAACCATTTATCAATTGCTAACATTCATTCCCAGTTGATGGCAGCCATTTTCCCTACAGGATCTAAACAAAGAGGACAACCATATATCTGCCCTCAAATGCCATGCAATTTTAATAACTACAACCTCTGATGAAGGGTTTCTCGCAAGAAATTGAGGGCGTATTATTAAAGCTTCATGAAATTGGAAGATTAAAAATTTGAACAAAGTGATTCCTCCTAATTAGATGGGTTTTTGCATTACCTTGATGGTCAAAATTATAGTTGAATATATACATAGGTCACTATTCCTTTTTGGATTAGATGCCAAGAAAGCTTGCGAATATAATTGCTACTGGAACTTTATATATGCGCAAAAGGTTTGCGTTGTTGAAAACTATGGCTTTCTATTGGCTCTTGAGCCTTAGTACACCAGAATGTTTGAACCACATAAATCTTGTAGAAAAGGGGATTACATAGGTCCTCAATATTTTTGATGTGTGGATTTGATGATGAATACTGTAGCCATTTTTTTAAATTGTCCATTAACTATCAAAGCTGGGAAAACAGTTCTTGAGGATCTAGACATGCATGAGGTAAGGGAAACCACAAACTGGAATACTCTCTTATGGGATTGGCATTATAGTTGACTAGTTTTACTGAAAGGAAAACCTAACAAGCTAGAAATAAACTGATTTTTGGTGACATGGAAACAAATAAACTAATTTTTGATGCCATGGAAACAACTCACATAATCAAAGCCCAAGAAGTTTCCCTTCTAAGAGAGTTGTTAAAATCTAATTTTAAAAGGAAGAGATAGGTTTATATTCTCTAAAGACTTCATATGCATGATTGGATCCAAGGCCCTAGACCTTGGGGTATTCCATGTCCCTCCAGAGAAAGTTGTAAAAATCCAATTTTTAATGGGGAAAGATAGGTCTGTGGAATCTAAACCCTAAAAATGTGAGATTGGCTCCAAAGCCCCATTACTTTGGATCTCCCGCATCCCTCTAAGAAGTCATTTTATTAATACCCTTCAGGAACTACTATTTCATGGAATGTCCAAGGGGAAGACAGGACCTGCAGGTTCCAGGGGCACCAATTGCAACCTATGTGGAAATGCCATACATAAGTTATATTGAGGATGATATAGGACAACAAAGAAATTTGTTGAACCTGCTGTTGTTTTCCAGAGGCTTGTCATTTTCCAAAATATTAACAAAAAGCAGATTAATTATGTGTGGGATTCTCTATCGATTGTCTCCACCCTTAGAGATTTTATCATGATGAGAGTTACAAAAAACAAAATTGGGAGGCTTATCCACTAGCTAATGAAGTAAATCTATTTGGGTAAAGGATTTATAAGGATTGAATGGTGGTAGAGGCTGAAATTTATCCTTCCACTTCCATGAATTCATTGGGAAATCTTAGTATATGGAAGAGATAGAGTGGGTGTTTACACCCCTTACTAAGAACATTAGAGGGAGTACACAACCCTATGAGGATAAAAAGGAAATTTTGGCATGATTACATTGTGTCATGACCATGATAAGACATGGGAAAAATAAATAAGAGACATCCATAACAAATTCTAGTCTCCTTTTTGTTCCATCCATTAAGGTGTGTTAGATGACTTGCCCAGATCGTGATCAACATTTCCCTCAAATCCACGTAGCAATATCTAAGTCTTCCCAAATGGAGGTCCAACACCATTTTGATGGCTGCAGGTTTCTGAGAGGACTTGTTCCCATGGATTTAGATTATGAGGGTAACTATCCATTAAAGAGTGCACACTAAAGGGTTGATGGAAAAATTTATATATAAATCACCACCTTATCCCTCCTCGAGCAGTATTCTCGTTGAATATTCCTTTGCTCGGGGCTTGTACATATTATTCTATTGGAGGAACCAATGGTTGTGAATAGCTAAATTACATGCTTAGTTGGACAATGGGAAAATGGAAGATATAGGCCCTTTGGTATAGACTCTTCAGTATATTGTTTCATTAAGTGCGAAAAATATAACAAACTAAGCCCATCACGCAAAATCCTTTCAGTTGTGTTACTGTTATTAACTAATAACAACCATCGGGAAGTGGCCTTTAGATAGATAAACTCAAAAATATGGATAGGGCGTAGGATCATGTGTGGTGGTTGGATCAACATTTCCCTCCTATTTTGTCCTCACGTGTTATTCTCATTGAAGATTACTCTCTTTGAGGTTACATTTATTATTGAATTGTAAGAGCGAGTCCATGAAATAGGTAACTTACTTTCCCATCCAAATACACTGATAAAAACAACATAGTTTCCATTCAACATAGACTCTTTATAGTGAAAGGTGAACATTGTTTCCTCTAGGGAAAAGTAGAGCAGACTGCAACCATCACCCAAGTTTCTTTCAATGATATTAAAGTTTTCACATCAGGTTGAAGTCTTCTTCCAGATAAAATTGGGGCCAAGTGTGTTGGAGGATGATGTGTAGTAGTAGCTGGAAAAATGTCTATGTGAAGTCACCCACCATATCCTATGCTTTGAACATTCCCTAGATATGTTGATACATGAATAAAAGTATTATGTCTTCTAAATTTTAGACACAATTTTTGTAGGGGATCAGTCAATTGTAGCTGAAACCATAAGGCCGGTGATGATTCTATCAACTGACAACAACCATCAGGAAGTGGCCTTTAGACAGATAAACTCAAAAATTTGGATGGGGCGGAGGATCATGTGTGGTAGTTGGATCAACATTTCCCTCCTATTCCTTCCCCACATGTTATTCTCATTGAAGATTATTGTCTTTGAGGTCATATTTATTATTCAATTGTAAGAACCAGTACCTGAAATAAGTAACCTACTTGCCCACCTAGAACCACTGATAAAAACAACATAATGTTCATTCAACATAGAATTTTTATAGTGAAAGGTTAGCATTGTTTCCTCAAGGGAAAAGTAGAGCAGATTGCAACCATCACCCAAGTTGCTTTCAATGGTATTAAGGTTTTCAAATCAAGTGGAATTATTCTTCTAGATAAACTTGGGGCCAGGTGGGTTGGGGGATGATGTGTAGTAGTAGCTGGAACAACATCTATGTGAAGTCACCCAACATATCCTATGCTTTGAACATTTCCTAAATAGGAGGATAAGTGAATAACAGTATCGTGTCTTTTGAATTTCAAACAATTTTTGTAGGGGATGAGTCTATTGTAACTCCTCAAAACTTTGCAATAAAATTGAAGTTCAAGTCGTAAAGGCTTCAAGAAGGTGAAAAAATAAGAGAGATGGAAGAGAATTAAAGGTTCAAAATAAGAAGGGTAACAACAATAAAAGAGGACTCAAGAAGGAAATCTGATCCAAGATCAGCGGACAAAGCAAATGTTGAACTTGTCCATGCATGAAAATAAGATTATTGATATGAACCAAATTCATCTAAAATTATTGATAGTTTCAAAGAACGCACAAAATATCTGTTGAGACCACACAACTAACCCCTTGTAATTTTTTCTTGAGCAAAAATCAAAACTTATCGAATGTTAGTTTCCCCATTCCGGTTTCCAGAGAAAAAAATCATTGTTTTCTATGAGGCACTTATTCTTTGTTTTGTATCTTGTGTGTTTAATTGCTTGAATGTTCTGTGATGGTTAGCAAATGAAAACATTCCTAGTTCATTCTATCTTACCAAAGCACTAAAATCCTTTTACTGGTTAGGTTGCTTTTTATAGGAATTTCTAATACACCATCAACAATCCCAATTTCCCAAATTAATAAGTGATGAAAGACATCCACATAATTCAAATTGATTGGATGGATCACCAATTAGATTATGTGACAAAATCAAATATAAGGTAATCAATTTTCTTTTCTGTATTCAATTCATCAATTAGCTATAACTATATGCCTAGTTTGCTGAATCACGAATTTAACATTTTACTCACGACAATACTTGTTGTTACTCGACTCATCAGTGGAACCTACAGTGAAATGGGTCCCATGCTCAATTCTTGGGCTTGTTGAATCACAAGGAACCACTTATCAATCACTAGCATTCATTCCCAGAGCCATTTTCCCTATTGGATCCAAGCAAAGAAGACAACCATATATCTTCCCTCAAAGGTGATGCAATTTTAATAACTACAACCATCGATGAAGGGTTTCTTGCAAGAAATCTAGTGCGTATTGTTAAAGATTCATGCAATTGGAAGATTAAAAATTTGAACAAGTGATGCCTCCTGATTAGATTGGTTTTTGCATTACCTTAATGGTAAGAATTATAGTTGAATACATACAAAGGTCACTATTCCTTTTTCGATTATATGCCAAGAAAGTTTTCAAATAGAATTGCATCAAGAACTTTATATATATATATATATATATATATATATATATATATATAGATATGAAAAAGGTTTGCGTTGTTGAAAAGTGTGACCTTCTATTGGCTCTTGAGCCTTAGCACACCAAAAAATTTTAACCACAAAAATCTTGTAGAAAAGGGGATTACAAATATCTTCAATATTTTTTATCTGTGGATTTGATGATGAATACTCTAGCCTTTTTTTAAAATTTTCCATTAAATATCAAAGTTGGGGGAAAAATTCTTGAGGATCCATACATGCATGAGGTAAGGGAAACCACAAACTAGAATACTCTGTTATGGGCCTGGCATTACGATTTACTAAGTTTACTGAAAGGAAAATCTAACAAGCTAGAAATAAATTGATTTTTGATGACATGGAACCAACTCATAGAATCATAGCCCAAGCAGTTTCCCTTCTAAGAGAGTTGTTAAAATATAATTTTAAAAGGAAGAGATAGGTTTGTATTCTCTAAAGAATTCAAATGCATGATTGGCTCCAAGGCCCCAAGAATTGGGGTATTCCATGTCCATCCATAGAAATTTGTTAAAATCCAAATTTTAATGGGGAAAGACAGGTATGTGGAATTTGAAGCCTGCAAATGTAATATTGCCTCCAAATCACCACGAATTTGGATCTTTTGTGTCCCTCCAAGAAGTCATTTTATCCATACCCTTCAAGAACTTATCTTTGATGGAATGTACGAGGGGAACACAGGGCCTGCAGGTGCCAGGGGCACCAATTGAAACCTATCTGGAAATTCCATCCATAAGTTATCTTGAGGATGATAGAGGACAACAAACAAAATTGTTGAACCTGTTGCTATCTTCTAAGGGCTTGTCCTTTTCCAAAATCTTAACAAAATGTAGATTAACTATGTGTGGGATTCTCTACCGATTGTCTCCACCCTTGAAAGTGTCTCAGTAAGACAACTATGTGTGTGGACGATGAAGATTATGTTGCTTTTATAATCCTTTTGATGGTTTAGCGTAATGAAAATTACAAAAAACAAAATTGGGAGGCTTATTTACTAGCGAATGAAGGAACTCTATTTGGGTAAAGGATTTATAAGAACTGAACGATGGTAGAGGCAGAAATTTATCCTTCCATTTCCATGAATTCATTGTGCAATATTAGTACATGGAAGATATAGAGTGGGTGTTTACATCACTTACTAAGAACATTAGAGGGAGCACACAACCCTATGAGGATAAAAAAGAAATTTTCCCATGATTACATCATGCCATGACAATGATAAGACACGGGAAAACTAAAGATGATACATCCATGACCAATTATAGTATCCCTATTGTTCCATCTATTAAGGTGCGTCAAAAGACTTTCCCAGATCGTGATCAAAATGTCCCTCAAATCCACTTAGCAGTACCTAAGTCTTCCCAGATGGAGGTCCACACCATATTGATGTTAGAAGGTTTCTTAGAGGACTTGTCCCCATGGATTTAGATTGTGAGGGTAACTATCCATAAAAGAGTGCACACTAAAAGGTTGATGGAAAATTTATATATAAATCACCACCTTATCCCTCCTCGAGCATTATTATCGCTGAATATTCCTTTGCTCGAGGCTTGTATGTATTATTCTATTCGAGGAACTAATGGTTGTGAACGGTTAACTAACATGCTTAGTTGGACAATGGTAAAAGTGAAGATAGAGGCCCTTTAGTATATACTCTTCAGTATATTGTTTCATTAAGTGGGAAAAATACATCAGACGACGTCCATCACTCAAAATCATTTCAGTTGTGTTACAATTATCAACTGACAACAACCATCAGGCACTGGCCTTTAGAAAAATAAACCAAAAAATATGGATGGGGCGGAGGATCATGTGTGGTGGTTGGATCAAAATTTCCCTCCTATTCCTTCCCCATGTGTTATTCCCATTGAAGATTACTCTCTTTGAGGTCATACTTATTATTCAATTGTAAGAACCAGTCCCCGAAATAAGTAACCTACTTTCCCATCTAGATCTACTGATAAAAACAACATAGTGGCCATTCAACATAGACTCTTTATAGTGAAAGGTGAACATTGATTCCTCAACGGAAAAGTAGAGCAGATTTGAACCATCACTAGCCCTTGAGCTAATGGCATGATGTCACCTTCAATGAAGATGCTGCCCTCAAGAAAGTGAGAAATCTTCCAAGCTCCAAGGAAGACAAAGAAGATGAAGAAGCAGGGAAGCTGGAAGAGAAGAAGGATGACCTGATGCTCGATGTTGAAGGATCTACGGATCCCATTGATCCATATCCTTTAAATAAGAGAAGACCCTCATGGATTAGGGATACTCTTGAAGATGCCGAGAGACATATTCCCCCAAGGAGGACATTCTGTGAAAGCAAGAAGTCGAAGAGATACCAAGGGTATCTAACAGCTATGAGTACGATAATATAATCTGAGCCTGGAACATTTGAAGAATCCATAAAGCATAAAGTTTGGAATGATTCTATTCACAAATAATATGAGTCCATTATGAATAATGATGTCTGGGAAGTGGTCCCAAGACCGGAGGAAAAATATGTTGTCACCTTGAAATGGCTCTATAAGGTCAAGCATGGATCTGATGGAAGTGCTGAAAAGTACAAGGCAAGATTTGTTGCCTAAGGCTTCTCTAAAAAATAAGGCATAGATTATGATGATATATTTGCACTTGTGGCCTGCTATGCCACCATCCGATCTATTATTTCCCTTGCTGCTACACAAGGATGAAGTCTACATCAAATGGATGTGAAGACCACTATTTTGCATGGATCTATAAAAGAAGAGGTGTATGTGGAGCAACCTCTGGGGTTCAAAGTCCAAGATAGAGACACCCATGTATTCAGGTTGAATAAAGCCCTCTATGGACTGAAGCAAGCCCCTAGGGCTTGGTAGGAGAGGATAGATAGCTACTTGATGAAGTTGGGCTTCACTCGAAGTAATGTTGATCTTAACCTTTGCTTTAAGGTTGATAGAGAAAGGCCTCTCATTTTGGTTATCTATGTGGATGATCTCTTCCTGACAGGTGATGAACCTCCTATTCATCATGCACTACTTGCTAGGCTTGGAGGTTTGGTAGAGGCTAGGCGAGATTTTCCTTTCTCAAGGAAAATATGTCGTGAAGCTACTAGAGAGATTTTGTATGGTGGACTGTAAGTCTGTGTCGACAGTGATGGAACTCAACTTTAAGAAGTTGAGTGGAAACACTGCTGGGCTTCTGCTATCAAACCCTACCGAGTATCGACAGCTCGTGAGGGCCCTAATGTTCTTAGTGAACTCCCATCCAGACGTATGTTTTGCAGTGAACACTTTGAGTCAACATATGGTTGAACCTCAACACATTCAGTGGATTGGTGCCAAGAATCTACTGAGATATCTTTTGGGCACAATCAACCATGGGCTGAGATACACTGTTGGTAGTTTGAGACTCCATGGATATACTTATGTCAATTGGGTTGGTAGCGTGGTGGATCGCAAGAGAACATCTAGATGTTGCTTAGCCTTGGGTTCTGCTTCAATATCTTGGATGAGCATGAAGTAGAAGTCGGTGGCTTTCAGCATTGTTGAGGTCGAATACATTGTAGCGAGTATGGCCTGTTGTGAAGATGTTTGGTTGTTAAAGCTCTTAAGTGAGTTGTTCTGGCATGTACTAGATACCACCATTATCCTTTGTGATAACCAGAGTGGGATTTGTCTTTATAATAATCCCATGTTCCACGATTGATCCAATCATATTGATATCAGGTACCACTTTATCCGAGATATGGTACAACAAGGTGTTGTAAAGATCGATCATATAGGAACTGATGAGCGGGTCGTAGATATTCTCATGAAGCCCCTGGGGAAGGTCAAGTTCCTAGCCTTCCGTGAGAAGCTTGGAATCGTGGAAAGACCCTATTCTGAGGGTCCTAATTGAGTTGGACTATGAGCTCTGGGAGCTCCAGGGGGCTTGGAAATAGCTTCTTAGAGCTATAAACACATATAGGGCTAGGCTTGCCAAACCTTATTGTGCATCTGCCCCACCGTTATGATATTGATTTGGTTTGCCTCTATCTGATCTATGCTTCGCACACATCCTACCCATGGAGTTTCAGACTCGTGAGAAGTACCTCTCATTTGGCTAATGAAGTGGGAAATGTGGATAGAGACCATAGAAAGACCAATGGACGCATCAGATATTTTCGTACTCTCTATGTCTAGGATGGCACGTGCCCAAAACCTTGATCTAGGATCAAGTATGATGAGGTTTTATCCTCCAAACGGACTTCAGGTTAGTAGGAGACACTTTTTGAGTCCGAGAGAGGTTTTTACCTCCAAGATGATATTGGGTTAGCTGTGTGTGATTTCTTTGTGAATCAACTTTTGTTCTAAAATAAAGAGCCAACAAAGCAAGTTACAATAGGATGACACACGATGTTTGGTTTGGTATATGATGGATGGCACTTGTGGACAAATGGAGTTCTCCCTAGTTAAGAGGGAGTGTTAATTTTGGGCAACTAGGTCCAAACTCCATGTTGCACTGCTCATATGATGATGGTCATATTTTTTTTGGATTCCTCTTTCGGAGAGGTGCAATATTGATCTAAATATCATCTTGATCGGATGAGCAGAACATTGATTTTGAATTTATTTTCCACACATACAAGGTCGGCCAAATTTATCCCACATGCCTAAGAGATGTGTCACACATCCTCATTGATGAATTTATATTGGAGAGACTTGGAGGTCATTTTCTCATCACACATTCTCTCACTGTGATATGATTGGTTTGATAGCATTTGGAGGCCCTTTTTCTTCTCACACTTGTGGAGCGAAGCTGTTGTTTTCTACGTTGATCTGTTTAGGGCTTACTGCTATTTTATGTGCTGATCTGTTTAGGGCTTAATATTATTTTCTACACTGATCTGTTTAGGGATTTTCTACTACATTGTTGAAAAGCATAGACCATGGTCAAACCTTGGTCGTTTGACCTCAATCTTCTACAAAAATTCCGATTTTAGGAGGTCGTGCAGCTGGGCACTAAAATCGAGGAATTCTAGGCTGTTTGACTGAAGCCCCAGTTTTTTGTGTTGAATTTTTTTGCGTTGTTCTTGGTTTGAATTGCGTTGAGTTGTGATGAGTTGTATTTGAGGTTTGTGGGTGTGACACATGAAAGTGTTGGTTGACCAATAAAGACTTTGTTGGTTGAACCATCCTGCTGACCGAGAAAGACTTTGTTGGTTGAAGCATCATGCTGACCATCGTAACGCAACAATATCTCATATCTTTGCTAGACAAAAGGAATTGTAAATCTGATCTATATTTGGCTTGTCTTCTATTTATCTATTATTGTATTCTATCAACATTTTACTTTCAATTTTATGTGATTTCTATTTTCTTTTGGGCCTAAGAAATATTGAAGTAAAAGTGCATCAAGCATAGAACACCATGGTTATCTAAATTTAACACCTATGAATGTACATGCCTAATGGGAATACTTGGATGCTCCCTATTATTATATGTGTTTTGTTCTGACGTATTTGGAGTTATTTAGGTACATAGGAATGTTGGTGGTCTCAATTTCTAAGTAAGATTGTGTTCAGTGATCTATTTCTAAGTAAGATGGTGGTATAAATAAGTAAGATGGTGTACTCGTATGAGTTGTGCATGTAAACATTGTTATCATTTGTCACTTTCCCCATCTTAAAAGTAGATAAAATATCTTGGGTGGTGTTATCACTCAGGTTTTCCTAGAAGTTTTGTAAGAGGAAAGTATACCCGAGGTAACCACAAACCAACCTTCAGATGCAGAATCTAGCCAATCTGCATCCAGAGAGGACTCTCTCTTTATGATTTATCTTTGTTCTTAGAAGGTTTTAGGCTAGTTATAGATCCAAGATGTTTGTTTTGAAAAATGGTGGAATCCTTAAACTAAGGGCAAGGTTGAAATTTTTCAGTCCATTGGGCTATGGAGTCAAAGGATGGCTTTACTGGATTTTTATTCTAAACACAAGATGGTATTACAGGGCAAGATAGCTAGACAGAGAACAATCCTTAAAATTTAAAGTGGATGGGATGATCTTGAAGGGATGAAAGGCAGCTAAGAATCTTTCACCATGTTCAAAAGAAAGAAATGAGATGACTACAAACAAAGAACAATGAAGAATTCTTTATTATAGTAATCAACAATGTTTAAATTAGCAAAGCAAGAGCATTTAAGAATTCATGCTTATAACCAATTTAGAGGAAAACATTAAGAACAATCACATCTGAAATCAGAGTACAATTAAGTAAATTCTGATTCAATCCTTTATGTAAATTATTCAGAAATAGACATAATGATATTATAAACTGATATAAAACTTAAGACAAAGGGTAGAAAGACTTATTGAACTGCAGTCCAACACATGAATCCTGCAAAAAGTCCTGAGCTTCAAATCGTCATCCAGTAAGCCACGAATAAATTTCTTCAAAATGCTTTTATTCCGAAAATCTCAATGTTATAGCAAAGTAATAGAATCCACCCTCAATACTCTCTTTGAGGGTTCATTTATACACAAAATAATTGAAAATATCTCACACTATCCTAGCCCATAATTTGGGGTGACTAAGGAGTAATTTACAAATAAACAGGAGACAAATGGTCTCGTAGATAGAATAATAAGTAACTGCTGATGTGCTGTTTCCTTTCTTTGTGGATGTGCTGGAGGTAAGTGCTGAAAAAGGGCTCGTTGCTGTCTTTTGGAGTAATTTCTTTGCTTGCTTGATACTCTTTGTCTTTACGGATACTCTTTAACCTGTGTAACTGATACTCTTCCATCTGTAATCCTTTTTATCCTTTACCTGATAGTAAAGATAAAATTCTCATCCTGAAGATAAATTTCATAGAATTTCCAATAATTCTTTCCACCATTGATTATCTGGTATCATAGTCCTTTTGAGTTTTCTCAATGTCTCATCTGCTTCTGTGAGTTTTTAAAAGGTGGGCTCATTAGGAAATAGATACTTTATTTCATGTTCCATATGAAATAAATTCCTTACTCTATCATAGATACTTCTCCCTGTTGGTAATGTCGATTCTGGAAAACTGGTAGAACAAGCAGCTGTATTTTGAGCATGAGTATTTATTTTCTTTACATAGGTTTCTAAGTCCATTATTTGATCCTCTGAGAGCATAGGACTTGGTAATCCATTGTCCAACAAAGCTTGAAATTTCTCTCTGAAAATATTGATATCAATCAAAATGTCTGAGCACTTCCTTTCTAAATTTTGCATGAAAGTTCTTTTGATGAAAACTCTCTTTATTTCCAAAACTGTGCCGGTCCTGTCTTCAATCCCTAATACTGCAAGTTGTTGTTTTGTCCGGGTGTTCAAAAATTGAATGAGCTGATTGGCCTGCTCAGGCCTGCCTCTTAATTCATTTCTGGTTCTGTTTATTTCTTCTTGAGCTATTTTAACCAAATCATTTTGTTCAAAAATTGCTTGAACAGAGGGCCAAATACCCTTTATTAACTCAATGATACTACCCCAAAGAATTTCATTTATTTCCTTTAAAGGCTTTTCTAATGAAAGATATTTTTCCAAAGCCTGAACCAATTTTTCTAACCTTTTTATTTCCCTGGTGTTATCAGCAACTGTCTTCTTAGATGTATCATATTTTTCCTCCAATTTTACTAATTGCAATTTTGTAGTTTGAAGTTCTGTGACCCTTAGTTGTAAACTTTCCATTTGTTTTATTAATTCATCAGAACTCAAACCAGAAGTGTTTACCTGAGATGGCTGTGTTTGCTGACCTGCTGTTGAAGTACCTGTGGTTGTAGCAGCTTCTGTGGCAGATGCCTGCTTGATAACTTCCTTTTCCTGTAAGGCTTGTTCCAATTCCTTCTCAGTTTCACTTAGTCGCTCAGTCATATTTAGGAGCAACTCCATTATTTCTTCCTGTGAATTCCCCTTCAGAACTTCTTGGGTCTGGGGATGTCTTGAAGCTGGCAAATTTAGCTGCTTTCTTAGTGCAGCTATGTCATCATCTTTCTTCTTGATTAATGCCTCAATGCTTTTAATATCTTTGGGGTTGTGCCCCAAGCTAATGATTATGTCTTCCAAAGACTTTATTCTGTTATCTTTGGCCTGAGAGGAGGCCTTCTCAATTTGCAATTGGGCGGTTGTGTTATTCAAAGAATCTTGCAGCGTTAGGGCTGCCATGGCCTTATTGGTAAGAGTGGAATAAACCATTTCCCCAGTTTGTTTATGCAGCTCTATCTGGTCCAAAGGATGAATGTCCTTTTCCAGGACCTCAAAATTTGTTCTAATATAATCTGCTGCTGACATGGGTTTTGGCACTTTTGACTTGAAGTGGCTCATCATCATTTTACCTTGTGAAATGTCAAATGCTGACATTAACCTCTCCTGATTATGTGGAGCCATCTTCAGATATTAATCATATACTTTCATTCTTAATGGATCATTCTTTGCCTTTATGTTGATGAAAGTTCTTTTAATATCCCCTATATCTGTTTTAGGTGGCCTAAAAGAGGAGACTTCAGTACTTAATTGTTTTTGTAAAGCTTTTCCTTTTTGGCCTGTGTTTGTTTCACTAATTGTGCCAGTTTGTTGACTGTCTTCCCTTCCATCATCAAACATCTCATCTATGATTTCCACATCTGGAAGTGGATCTGGTTTTTGTTTTTTGGCTTGATGTATTCACGAGGACTTCAAATGAGAGTGTGATGTCTGGAACTTGCCTTTTTCTTACCTATTTCCACATTTGATGGAGTTTGTAATTTTGGAACTTGTGGATGATTTACACAGTGGGAAAGCTTGTGATTTTGAATGCATTGAAGTTTTTGGTTTCTGCACTTGACCAAAGTTTCAACTGGATTTAAAGTTCCTTTCCTTTGCCTTTTGATTCTGCCCCTTGGCAGTGAAGCTGGCTTTCTGTAATATAGCTGCAGGTTAACTGTGGAAAAATTGCGATGTAAATTTTGCACTTGACCATAAGATTCTAGGTCATATTTCTTTTGAAGATCTTTCATAACTTTATTCATTTTTTCTTCTGCACTTTCTTCTTCAACAAGTGTTTTTTCCACCCATTCATCTTGGTTAGCATATTGCTCTATATCAGGAATCTTGTGGTGGATATAAGGGGAAGATTTTTTCTTTAATCTTTTTTCACAGATGAAACCAAATGGGTCATAAGGAACCCAACGAAAACCTCTTTGAAATTTACAATGGTTTTGTAATATATCCTCTGCTTCTCGCTCAGCCTCCCTAGAGTTGCAGATGTAGGGACCTAATTGAATTTTAATCCTCAGTTGAGCTTTCTTCTTCACACTACAAAAATGGATCATATCTGAATTATTCATTTTCCTAAAATATTCCAAGGCAAACAGTCTCATGGGTACATACTTTGGTAACTTGAATGGATGCAATTCACATCCATAGATCCTGATAACTGAATGGTCTTTATACAGATACCAATCCCCAACTTTATAGTTCCTTGAAAGTTGCAAGGTCTTCCTTATTTCATTACTGAGTCTAGGAGGAGGAATCCCTGTCAACAATGTAGTTGCAGGATATACAAAAAGATCTATAAACTTAGAATAGGAATAGGGAGACTCAGAAGAAGAATGAATTATGGGAGACCAAAATATAACTGACCTTGGGTTTCCCTTGGCATCAAGTTTTTGAACAGGAAAAGGGAACCTTTCTGACTGATAGTAGATAATGAGATGATAGATAACTGAGGAATATTTAAAAACTTTCTCATCATCTAGCCTCATAAAATGATCATGGATCTTGTTGGCTATGAAGGAGGCAAAGTCATATTTAATCTCAGGAGGTTGCCCAGGAGTAAAAATGGATAGTAAAACCAAGGTTATCTCATCAACATATTCACTGGTGTTGAAGCCCAAGACAAAAGATATCATATTTATGATGAGCCTTCCCAATTTATTGAAATAATAAAAACCATAAGGAGGAAGCCCCTTAGGTTGATGCTCAGGCAACATGAAATTCTGGCACATGGACTTTAACTTTTCTGGGGTGAACTGCTTAGTCTTTTCAATCAATTCTTCCATAGACAACGGTGCTAGTTCTTGGTCTTGTTCAAAGTGTAGCATTGCATTGATAGCCTGGGGAGTAATGGGAAACAGAACACTCTGATCAGGAGCTATTACAGCTCTTCGAGTGGGATCATAGTTTGAATGGCAATAGTGGATGATTTCTGGGAAAAAAATGACTGAAGGGATGAGATACCTTCGGAGATTGGATTCCCACAATCCAATGATATCTTGCCCCTTTGAGTATTCGTCTCTGCAGCGACAATAACTCAAAAGGGGACTTTCATCAAAATGCAAGTCTTTAATCTGGAAATCTTTATCTACCAAAGGTAAATATTCTAATTCCCGGTGAGGGGCATTCAGTGGAGTTACATTCAAAGTTGTCGGGGCCTCCATTTTGGTTCTTGTGGATTCAAAACGGAGGTTTCTAGTTTTTCTTCACAGGCCGGGTGCAATTTTTAAAATGAAGGAAATTAACACAAATGCAATTTCAGGGAACAATTGCACAGTTTTAAAACCTCTGGGGAAGATCTCAGTGATGAGTTTTAATCACTAATTCAGTGAAAAATAAGGAAAACAGACTCTCTTGAAGTTCGAAGTGCTTATAGGATAAATACCTGTTCTTGGAAGAAAGCTGGTTTTTAACAGGTAACAGGCGGTAGCAGGAGGACGCTTGAACGCAGGTTTGGCTGATTTGTGGAGCGAAATCGAATGGAACAGTGAATTTCAACGAAAATTCGAAAATCGTAGCAGAGAGCACAGTCGCGTTTAAATGGTGAAAATGACACAAAAACGCGAAATTTTGTTTTATTTCCAAAGTCAAAAGGGGGGTTTTTAGTTTTTCGAGGAGTGACGTCACGTTGGTACGGGCTGACGTGTGGAGGGTTGGGCGGTAAGCAGTAAGCGGTAAGCGGTAATTCCCGCACCACTTATGGACGAAGGTGGTATTAGTCGGGAGGGCAGCGATTCCACAAAGTAATTGACACGTGGACGGTGACTAGTCAAATACCGCCAATCCCCCGTTGGTTATTGTTCGGGTGTTGGATGGCTAGCGGAATGAACGCTAGCCATAGATCTTACAGTGTGAGATCGGACGGCGGAAAGGACGAATAGATGGTGGGGTTTTAGTGCGCGGGCCCGGCGGGTTTTAAAACACAATTAACTCTATTTAAACATCCCGGGGGGCATATAATAGGCGGAAAGGTTATTAGTTAGTTCTGATAACTAATTAATCCCGTGGTTAAAAAAGGTGGAAGTAAAGAATATCGCGTGCGGGTATTATAGTGAAAATGTCGGGTGGGATGCCAGGTGGACGAGCCACGTTGGCGCGGGATTTTCCGAAGTTTTGATTTAAAAATAAAACTTCAGATTTATTATTTTTTGGTATTAAACATATAAACCATATGTTTAAAGTTTTTCTCGTATATGTTTTATTATATGATAAATTAATTAATATAATTAACTTACCATAGGGGCGGGATTAATGTATAATGATATAATTTAACCAAAGGGCTTATATAGTGGGTTTTTATTTGAATGCACGGGGAAATAATTTCTTTGGTTAAACTTTATAATAGAGGGGTTTTTGGGGTATTTATATAAAAAAGGAGTTATACACTTAGGATAGGGCATTTCACTAGGGATTTAGTAAATAAAGTCAAACATCAATATGACAAAGGGACAAGGGAACTCAAAACACTTTGCACATCTAAGAAAGTGATAATTTTTGAAGTAAATCGCAATATCTCATCTTCAACACTTAAACTTAGAATAGTAAGTTATTTTGTGGGATTTTTATGGAATTTTGCATGATTCTCCTAAGTAAAATTGGATTTTACTTAGGAAAAGTTAAAAGTGAATGATTATAATGATGAATTATCTCAAGTACTTAGGTCTTTTTGATCATTAGGCCGAGGGTCCGGTCCCTCCAAAAGTCAAGGAAATGCCTTGAGCCCTTTTGATCTCCAAATACCTTAGTACTTTGGGGAAATTAGTAAAGCTTTTAAGGGGAAAGTGATGAGGGAGGTTAATGATTTTGACTTTGCTTGTTGTGACTTTCCAGTGTGTTTCCTGCTTCAGTATTTGTGATGGAAGTAAAGGATTAAAAACATGTAGCAGCATCATTCATCAGATAAAACTTTGCACACCATCTACCTACCCTATCTACTACTACCATTTTCTCTTCTTTATTAGGGTGCATTTAGACTTGCAAACCCTTATCAATCTTTTTCTTTTTACAAGGCAAATCTATCTAATTCTACCCTTATTACATCCAAGGGCTCAGATTAAACTATTGAGCACCTTTTATTGACTCTACCTATCTACTTATCTGCCAAGATTAAACTGTTTGGTCAGATCTTTATTCTCTAATCTATAACATGAAATTGAAATATGAGTAAGCCAAGTTTAAAAAGTTTGACTTATTCATGAATTGTGGCAAAAGTTTAACAAGCTGCACACAATCACTTATTTACAAAAATGAAATAGTAGTGGCATTTGAATTTGCACACTTTCCTTGGTCTATTTTTTGCTTGGAGTTCATTTCTTTTTCTTTTCGACCATTTTATTTTTCTTACCCTTTGATTTTTCTTTTAGGGTATACCCTTTTTAAATTTTTTAAATTTTTTGATTTTTTTGGTTTTTCAAGAATATGGAACACTTTTGCTCAAGAAAAAGGTTTGAACATATTCCATAGTTCAATCAAGACAATCATGAAAAATGATACCTATTGGTATAGGAGACTAACACTGGCTCCACTTGGGGATGGCTTTTCCTTGTGAAAAGTCAAGAACAGCAGGTCAGATGCCTCAAAATGTCTTCAAACTGAACTATGTAATCTTCCTTCTTCTGGTAGCTTTATTATACATATGATAGTGAAACTTTTGAAGATTAGGGCCTTCACTTCGGGCTTCAACTTCAAGAAGTCACCATCCAATCAAAACTGCATTAGAAAAGGATATATTATGTACAAGTTAGAAACATCAAAACATCCTAGTAAATGGGATCAAAATAATGCTTCAGCATTCGACCATTGACTGGTCCTTCTTCAGCTTCTGAATTGTCCAAATCCTTCAAAAAGTATGTGTTGTTTCCCTGCAAGGCATGAATGATATAGGGCCCTTTCCATAATAAATCAAATTTCTCATGTTTTCCTTTTTCTTCTCTTCTAGAATCCCATCTTAGGACTTTATCACCTAGTTGAAAATCTTCTGATTTAGTCCTTTTATCAAACATTTTCTTTAACTTTTCCTGTAAGACTTGTGATCTTTGGTATACCTCTTCCCTGGTTTGTTGCAGGTGGATTGTTTGATTAATTCTTCTTTGAATGTCATTTGGCTCCACTTGAGCCTCCTGAAGTAATTTCATAACAGGAATTCCTAAAGATGATGGGAATCTTGCTTCCAGGCCATAAACTAACTCATATGGACTAGTCCCAATAGATTTCTTAGTTGTAAGTCTGTCTGCCCACAATGCATTGGTCAGTTTCTTGTGCCAATTCTTTTTGTTTTCTTCCAATAACTTTTTGATGATATTGATAAGGCTTTTATTGGAGAATTCTGCTAGTCCATTACCCTGAGGGTAATAAGATGTTGAATGACCTAAAGTAATATGATATTTACTACAGAAACTGATCATTTTCTTTGACTTAAATGCAGCAGCATTATCTGTTATAATCTTTTCTGGACAGCCAAATCTTGAAAGTATGTTGGTTTCTAAAAACCCTATGATTACAGAATCATTGGCCTGTCTGCATGGGATGGCTTCAATCCATTTAGTGAAGTAGTCTGTGGCAGTTAAAATCCATCTGTGTTGACCTGAGGAAGGGGGATAAATTTCTCCAATAAAATATAATCCCCATTGTTGAAAATGTCTTTCTGTGGAAATTGGTTTTAAAGGCAAAGGTAACAACTTTCTTTTTCCCTCAAAAATCTGACACTTATGACAAGTTGTTACAAATTTCTTAACATCAGAAAATAATGTTGGCCAGTAAAACCCAGCTCTTAAGATTTTTTCTGCAGTGGATTTCCAGTAGAGATGTCCTCCACAATCCCCTGCATGAAATTCATTAAGAACTTTATCAGCTTCATCTTTTAATAGACAATTCAATAAGATTCCTTCATGATTTTTCCAAAATAAAGTGCCATCTAAAATACAATATTTCAAAGATGTCATTTTTAAAAATCTTTGTTTGGTCCTGGACAACCCTGGAGGAGCTTGCAGGTTTAATAAAACATGAATAATATCAGTGTACCAGGGTGAATCTAAAAAGGTTTGACTGATCTGGGGAGTCGCCATCTCCTGCTCGTTATCCAGTTCGTTGATATCTAAGGCTTGGCAATTAGTTTCAGTCATTAGTTGAGCTAAACCTTGGCCTTTTATGAATTTTGTTGGCTTAATCTCAATGTCATATTCTAAAATGGTAGCTATCCACTTACCTCGTTTACCTTCAATGCCATCTTGAGTCAATATGTCTTTAACTACAGCATTTGGCACATAAGCTATCACATGAGAATATAATATGTAGACTCTGAAATCTTTAATTGCTTTTACCAATGCAAAAGCCTGTTTTTCCATAATATTGTATTTCAAAGATGCATCCCTCAGTGCTTTACTAAAAAATGCTATGGGCTTTTCACACCCTTGATCATCTTTTTGGAGTAAAACAGCTGCGACAGTATGTTCAGAAGCAAACCAAAAAATAATGAAATCTCTGTCAAATTTAGGACTGGTCAGAACTGGTGTTCTTGTTAAAGCCATTTTAATTTCTTCGAATGATTGTTTGGCTTCTACAGTCCAGTCAATGCTTGAATCTTTCCTCAACATATTAGTAAGTAATCTAAGTAACTCAGCTAAACTAGAAATAAATCTCCTTAAGAAATTAATTTTTCCTATGAATGCTTGCAACTCTTTTATGTTTCTGGGGTGGGGTATCTGCAAAATTGCTTGAATTATTTCTGGATCAATCCTAATGCCATTTAGAAATAATATGACCTAAAATCTTTCCTTCTTCCAAACCAAACAATTACTTCTTAGGGTTTAAAGAAATCCCATATTTTCTGCACTTTATAAATGCTTGCCTTAAGTGATCTAAATGTTCTTGATCTGTTTTAGAAAAAACAGTCAAATCATCTAGGTAAATAACCAGAAAATCATGTATTTCTTTAGCAAAAGCAATGTCCATTGCTCTTTGAAATGTAGCTCCTGCATTCTTGAGCCCAAATGGCATTTTGACATATTTAAATGTACCCCATGGTGTTGTAAATGCTATTTTATCCTGATCATCAGGATGAACCAGAATCTGGTTGTACCCTGAAAATCCATCCAATAGAGATATCCTAGAAGATCCTACTACCCTCTGAAGAATATGGTCCATTTTTGGTAAAGGATAGTTATCTTTTAAAGAGACTTTATTCAAATTTCTTAGATCAACACACAGTCTAATTTCTCCTGTCTTCTTTCTTGTTGGTACCAGGTTAGAAACCCATTCTGAGAATCTGATAGGAGCTATAATCCCTGCTTCAAACATTCTTTTGATTTCCTTTCCAATTGAAGGTAATAAAACAGGATTTATTCTTCTAAGCTTTTGTTTGAAAGGTTTCTGATCTGGTTTCAAAGGTATAGTGTGTTGAATGATGGATGTATCATAAGATTTCAGATCTTCATAACTCCAGGCAAAAACATCCTGGAATTCTTTCAATAGTTCAACATATTTGGCCTTTTGATCTTTTGGAAGAGATTTGGACAACTTAACCATTTTGGGATTTTCTGGGGTTCCTAAGTTGCATTCTTCCATATCAGCCTTAACAGGTTCCATTTTAGGCCTAAATGGAATATCATTTGAATCAAACAGATCTTCCAAAGGAGTCAATCCTTTGGGCAAATGATTATCTTTTAAATTAATGATTTCTGTCTCATCTTCTATGATCTCATCAGATTCCATGTGTTTCAAATTCTACATGTCTTTTTCTGTGAATGTGGTTGGGTGCAGCATATGAATTGCATTTTCTATTGAAATATCTATTTTTTGTTCTTTTTCTTGATAAAATTAATCAATAGTTATGTCTTCATCTATATTACAGTTAGAAAACTCATTCTGAAGTGTCAAAAAGTTATTGATTTGATTGTTATTCACAAATACTTGCCAATTCAAAAGATTGTCTGGTATTGCAGGCCTATGTCTAATCTCAGCTAAAAACTGATGATTAGGATCAAAAGGTAACTTACATGTACTAGCAAACATTGCTAAACTGTGAGCATGCAAATTTTGTTTCCTGGGAATCTTGGCAAGTTGAGCTTGTAGAAATGTGTTGAGAATTTCCACAACTGTTTCTCTGTATTGTTTCAGTCTCATGTCTTTTGTTGAACATTCTCCTTTAATCTATTGAATAATTAGCTCTGAGTCTCCTATGATTGATACCCTAATAGCTCCTAACTTCTTGACATGTTTAAGCCCTAATAAAAGAGCTTCATACTCTCCCATGTTATTAGTGCATTTGAAATTCAACCTATAAGCATGGCCCTCTGCATGATTATTTTCAACATTATGTAACCAAATCCCAGCTCCTGCCCCTAATTTGTTTACTGAGCCATCAAATTCTAAATGCCATAGAATTTCATGTTCATAATCTTCATCAATTGTTTTAAAATGTTTCTTGACAGGGGCTAGTTGTTTAGTTTCTTCTGGTTTTTCTTGATCATCTGGTGTTTCTTTGTCCTCGGAAATCTCTTTAATTTTAACAGTAGTCTTGTTTGTGGTTTTCTTTTCAGGTGCTTCTAGTTCAGTTGGAAGGTCCATTTCAGCATTGTAAAGGATAAAAGAATCCATATCAGAGTGGGCTGAATAGACAGGGAAGTTTTCAGGCTTCTCATGGCTACTCACCAAGTACTTCATCAATGTTTCTCTATATAATCTTTTGGGTTGACCAAATACTTAGATAGTGGCATATGACATGTCGAGTTGAATAGATCCTCCAAGCTTAGCACCCCAAGATCTAGACAATAACATACCATATTTAGGAGGAATATCAGCCACTACTATATCCATCAAAACAGATTTAGCAGGGTACTGAACTAAAGTAACACACAAATCTTTAATCAAACCTAAAAATTTTACCTGACTAGAATCAAATGAAAACATATCTTTGTACGGTCTGGTAATATCTAGATTCAATCTTTCCATTACTGATTTTGGCATCAGATTGTGAGATGCTCCAGAATCAAGCATCGCATTATAGAGTATCTTGTCATGAACATTTAGGCTTACATAAAATGGAGGATTTCCTCCACTTTCTGGTTTGCCATTAACCTCAGGGCCAAAAAGAAGTTTGGGTTGATCATCAAGAATATTTACTGAATCATCCAATCCAGTAATGTTAATGTTTAGGGACTTGGTAATCTGACTTCTATAGACATCATGTTTAGCCAATTCTTATAAAGGAACAACTATCTTTAGTTTGCCTATTTTAGCCTCTAGATTGAAAGGTTTTTCTGTTTGAGTTTTAGTGTTTTGCACAGTTGAGTTTTCTCTGTTTTTTGGGTCTTCAACGTTTTTATCTTTTTCATGAATGAAATTTTTTTTTAAAGGAGTATCTGAACTAACTTCTACTGTTTCTTCTACATTTCCCACAGGAGAAGTATTAGATTGTTGTTTATTTTTTGGTTGGTTGTCAGAGACATCTTCAATTATTGGATTTGAAGGGTTGGGAGTTATCCTAGACAGAATTTGTACTTGGGGAATGTTTTTTACAGGGGGAATGTTACTTTTACCTTTGACCTTTTGTTTTGCATTTTTCTGTTTGCTATTCTCTGGCACATCAATCCGTCTACTTCTCAAATTATACTGTTTATGGACCTCGTAAATTGCTGTGTCATAGCCTTCCTTAAAATCAAAAGTCTCACCTGAATGAGTTTGGAATGTTTCAAGGATGTGATTCTCTTGATCATCCTAGGATAGGAAGACTTCTGGTTCATTTTTTTCATCAGTTACATTGTTTATTTCTACATCCTCTGTAGGTTCTTCAGAAGTTGAACCTTCAACAAAGTTTTCTTGGAAAGGTGGCCTAATGTTTTGATCAGGGACATTCTTTCCAATATTTTGATTCAGATTTCTCCTAAATTTTGGGTTTCTTGCAACATTCTGATTATCAGTAGAAGACTTTCTTTCAATAGTCTCCACTCTGTCTCCTAATCTTTCCATACCTTTAATGATTGCATCCAGCTTCTTTTCAAAAGCTAAAGGTTCTTCATTCATAGGCATTCTTCTTTCTGCTCTTGCTCTGGCTCGTTTTTCTATCAGATTTGCCTCTACACTCACCACTATGCTTTGCATTTCCTCTAAGGTTTGAGGGGCTCTTTCCCTAAGCGAATAAGCTATATCTGAGTCAAAACCATCTGGAAATTTGACCAATACAGAGTCAGGTGGGGGTCTAAGGTTTTGAGGAACTGCATTATATGCTTCATTGAATCTAATGATGTAATCTTGTACTCTTTCGTTAGGTCTTCTTATTAATTTTTCGAACTCTGACAGGATCTGAAGAGGATCTTTCTTTTTCTCCCATCGGTTCAAAAATGCCCTATATAAAGCTGGTAAATCAGCAATAGTATTTGGAGTAAGGGCCCTAAACCATGTCCTAACTTCTCCAGTAAGACTCTGAACGAAGATTCTCATTCGGACATTATCAGTGTCAATTTCATAGAACTCAAAGTAATCAGTCATCCTTTTGGTGTGTTGCTGAGTTGTGTAAGTACCTGATCCATCAAAAGGTGTGATCTTACTCTGGTAATCTTGGGGTAAAGCAGGTGGGTTGGCTGGTAACTGTAAAGGGGCATACCGATTGGCCATTGGAAGATATAGTGGAGTTACAGGAGTTGATGGTCTAGCAGGAGGAGATGGGGGAGTAGAAGGGGTGACAGGTGTTTGAAAAGCTTGAGAAAAAGCAACTGAACTTGCAGAAGCTTCAGTAATTACAGAGATGTTTGAACTTTCTTCAAAGGTTTGTTCAGATTGAATAGAGTTATGTAATTGTCTGTCAAGATGATGTGAAACAAATCTGTATTGCAAATCTTCAAAGAACAATGGATCTGGAACTAATCTGGATAATTCGGTCTCAGAAAAATTCACAAATAAGGATGTTTCAAATCGTGCATCAAAAGGGATGTCATCAATATATATAATTTTCACAGGACAAGATGCAGATCTAGAAAGTGGTCTAGAACTTCCTGAACTCTCTTGACTTCCTCTTTCAAAACTTTCTTGACTTCCTTGTCTTCTAAGAATCCTAGGAATCAGATTTGGATTTTCAAATATTGGTGGTGGATTAGGGTCAGGGTTTGACCTAGTATGTCGAATCCTTTCTGAAGCCAGTTTTCCTAGACTATGTGTTTTTTGGATTTTTTTATTTTAATTGAAAGAATAAATACAACTTCTACAAATTCTTCAAGAAATAATGATATATGATTAAAATTTTCTCAAAGATCTGTTTAAACTAGAGAATCTGATTGAAAATTTTGAAACTAAGGTTCAATATATAAGCTAAATCAGAGATAGACTGAAGCAGCATTTATTTATTTTTGCAATTGCAGAGCAAAAGCAATTTCAAAGGCTACCTGGCTAATCTTCAGACTCTGTCTATAGCTTATATTTGAACAATACTAACAAATAAAAATGATTCAGGTCCCCAGTATGGTCGCCACTATGTTATCACTCAGGTTTTCCTAGAAGTTGTGTAAGAGGAAAGTATACCCGAGGTAACCACAAACCAACCTTCAGATGCAGAATCTAGCCAATCTGCATCCAGAGAGGGCTCTCTCTTTATGATTTATCTTTATTCTTAGAAGGTTTTAGGCTAGTTATAGATCCAAGATGTTTGTCTGAAAAAATGGTGGAATCCACAAACTAAGGGCAAGGTTGAGGGTTTTCAGGACTATGGAGTCAAAGGATGGCTTTACTGGATTTCTATTCTAAACACAAGATGGTATTACAGGGCAAGATAGCTAGACAGAGAACAATCCTTAAAATTTAAAGTGGATGGGATGATCTTGAAGGGATGAAAGGCAGCTAAGAATCTTTCACCATGTTCAAAAGAGAGAAATGAGATGACTAAAAACAAAGAGAAATGAAGAATTCTTTATTATAGTAATCAACAATGTTTAAATTAGCAAAGCAAGAGCATTTAAGAATTCATGCTTATAACTAATTTAGAAGCAAAACATTAAGAACAACCACATTTGAAATCAGAGTACAATTAAGCAAATTCTGATTCAATCCTTTATGTAAATTATTCAGAAATGGATATGATGATATTATAAACTAATATAAAACTTCAGACAAAGGGTAGAAAGACTTATTGAACTGTAGTCCAACACATGAATCCTGCAACAAGTCCAGTGCTTTAAATCATCATCCAGTAAGCCACGAATAAATTTCCCCAAAATTCTTTTATTCCGAAAATCTCAATGTTACAGCAGAGTAATAGAATCCCCCCTCAATACTCTCTTTGAGGGTTTATTTATACACTAAATAATTGAAAATATCTCACACTATCCTAGCCCATATTTTGGGGTGACTAAGGAGTAATTTACAAGTAAACAGGAGACAAATGGTCTCGTAGATAGAATAATAAGTAACTGCTGATGTGTTGTTTCCTTTCTTTATGGATGTGATGGAGGTAAGTGCTGAAAAAAGGCTTGTTGCTGTCTTCTGGAGTAATTTCTTTGCTTTTTTGATACTCTTTGTCTTTACGGATACTCTTTAACCTGTGTAACTGATACTCTTTCATCTGTACTTATTTTTATCATTTACCTGATAGTAAAGATAAAATTCTCATCCTGAAAGTAACTTTTATAGAATTTCCAATAAGTCTCTCCACCATGAATCGTCTGGTATCATAGTCCTTTTGAGTTTTCTCAATGTCTCATCTGCTTCTGTGAATTTGTAAAAGGTGGGCTCATTAGGAAATAGATACTTTATTTCATGTTCCAGATAAAATAAATTCCTCACTCTATCATAGATACTTCTCCCTATTGGTAATGTCGATTCTGGCAAACTGGTAGAACAAGCAGCTGTATTTTGAGCATGAGTATTTATTTTCTTTACATAGGTTTCTAAGTCCATTATTTGATCCTCTGAGAACATAGGACTTGGTAATCCATTGTCCAACAAAGCTTGAAATTTCTCTCTGAAAATATTGATATCAATCAAAATGTCTGAGCACTTTCTTTCTAAATTCTGCATGAAAGTTCTTTTGATGAAAACTCTCTTTATTTCCAAAACTGTGCCGGTCCTGTCCTCAATCCCCAATACTGCAAGTTGTTGCTTTGTCCGGGTGTTCAAAAATTGAATGAGTTGATTGGCCTGCTCAGGCCTGCCTCTTAATTCATTTCTGGTTCTGTTTATTTCTTCTTGAGCTATTTTAACCAAATCATTTTGTTCAAAAATTTCTTGAACAGAGGGCCAAATACCCTTTATTAACTCAATGATACTACCCCAAAGAATTTCATTTATTTCCTTTAAAGGCTTTTCTAATGAAAGGTCCTTCTCCAAAGCCTGAACCAATTTTTCTAACCTTTTTATTTCCCTGGTGTTATCAGCAACTGTCTTCTTAGATGTATCATATTTTTCCTCCAATTTTACTAATTGCAATTTTGTGGTTTGAAGTTCTGTGACCCTTAGTTGTAAACTTTCCATTTGTTTTATTAGTTCATCAGAACTCAAACCAGAAGTGTTTACCTGAGATGGCTGTGTTTGCTGACCTGCTGTTGAAGTACCTGTGGTTGTAGCAGCTTCTGTGGCAGATGCCTGCTTGATAGCTTCCTTTTCCTATAAGGCTTGTTCCAATTCCTTCTCAGTTTCACTTAGTTGCTCAGTCACTTTTAAGAGCAACTCCATTACCTCCTCCTGTGAATTCCCCTTCAGAACTTCTTGGGTCTGGGGATGTCTTGAAGCTGGCAATTTTAGCTGCTTTCTCAGTGCAGCTATGTCATCATCTTTCTTCTTGATTAATGCCTCAATGCTTTTAATATCTTTGGGGTTGTGCCTCAAACCAATGATTATGTCCTCTAAAGACTTTATTCTATTATCTTTGGCCTGTGAAGAGGCCCTCTCAATTTTCAATTGTGCAGTTGTGTTATTCAAAGAATCTTGCAGCGTTATAGCTGCCATGGCTTTATTGGTAAGAGTGGAATACACCATTTCCCCAGTTTGTCTATGCAGTTCTATCTGGTCCAAAGGATGAATGTCCTTTGCCAGGACCTCAAAATTTGTTCTAATGTAATCAGCTGCTGAAATGGGCTTTGGCACCTTTGTCTTGAAGCGGCTCATCAGCATTTTGCCTTGTGAAAGGTCAAATGCTGACATTAACCTTTCTTGATTATGGGGAGCCATCTTTAGATATTGGTCATATACTTTCATCCTTAATGGATCATTCTTTGCCTTTATGTTGATGAAAGTTCTTTTTATATCCCCTGTATTTGTTTTAGGTGGCTTGAAAGAGGATATTTCTGTACTCAATTGCTTTTGTAAAGCCTTCCCTTTCTGGCTTGTGTTTGTTTCACTTGCTGTGCCAGTTTGTTGACTGTCTTCCCTTTCATCATCAAACATTTCATCTATGATTTCCATATCTGGAAGTGGATCTGGTTTTTGTTTCTTGGCTTGATGTGCCTGTGAGGTTTCTTTTGGAGGAGTGGTATCTGGAGTCTGCCTTTTCTTTCCTCTTTCCACATTTGATGGAGTTTGTAACTCTGGAACTTGTGTGTGCTTTGTCTGAGTGGGAGAAACTTCTCTGGAAGTTTGAGGCTTCTCAGCCATGACTAAAGTTTCAATCACCTGTAATGCAGGTTCCTTTCCTTTGCCTTTTGTCTCTGCTGCCACTGATGAACTGCCTTCCTGCAATCTCTGCTGTGGATTTGCTGCTGAAGATGTGCCAATGTGAGATACCTGCACTTGACCATAAGATTCTAGGTCATATTTCTTTTGAAGATCATTCATAATTTTATTCATTTTTTCTTCTGCACTTTCTTCTTCAACAAGTGTTTTTTCCACCCATTCATCTTGGTTAGCATATTGCTCTATATCAGGAATCTTGTGGTGGATATAAGGGGAAGATTTGTTCTTTAATCTCTTTTCACAAATAAAACCAAATGGGTCATAAGGAACCCAACGAAAAGTTCTTTGAAACTTGCTTTGTAATATAATTTCTGCCTCTCGCTCGGCCTCCCTAGAGTTGCAGATGTAGGGACCTAATTGACTTTTAATCCGGAGTTGAGCTTTCTTTTTCACACTACAACAATGGATCACATCTGAATTATTCATTTGCCTGTAATATTCCAAGGCAAACAGTCTCATGGGTACATACTTTGGTAACTTGAATGGATGTAATTCACATCCATAGATTCTGATGACTGTATGGTTTTGATACAAATACCAATCCCCAACTTTATAGGTCCTTGAAAGTTGCAAGGTCTTCTTTATTTCATTACTGAGTCTTGGGAGAGGAATCCCTGTCAACAATGTAGTTGCAGGATATACAAAAAGATCTATAAACTCAGAATAGGAATAGGGAGACTCATAAGAATGAATTATGGGAGACCAAAATATAACTGACCTTGGGTTTCCCTTGGCATCAAGTTTTTGAACAGGGAAAGGGAACTTTTCTGACTGATAGTAGATAATGAGATGATAGATGACTGAGGAATATTTAAAAACTTTTTCATCATCTAGCCTCATGAACTGATCATGGATCTTGTTGGCTATGAAGGAGGCAAAGTCATATTTAATCTCAGGATGTTGCCCAGGAGTAAAAATGGATAGAAAAACCAAGGTTATCTCATCAACATATTCACTGGTTTTGAAGCCCAAGACAAAAGATATCATATTGAGGATGAGTCTTCCCAATTGATTGAAATAATAAAAACCATAGGGAGGAGGTCCCTTAGGTTGGTGTTCAGGCAACATGAAATTATGGCAAATGGACTCTAATTTCTCTGGGGTCAATTTATTAGATTTCTCAATCAATTCTTCCATGGACAGAGGTGCCAATTCTTGGTCAGGTTCAAAGTGTAGCATTTCATTGATGGCCTGAGGAGTGATAGGGAAAATAACACTCTGGTCAGGGGAAATTACAGCCCTTTGAGTGGGATCATAGTTTGAATGGAAATAGTGGATGATTTTTGGGAAATTAATGACTGAGGGGATGAGATACCTTGGGAGATTGGATTCCCACAGTCCAATAACATCTTGCCCCTTTGAATAATCGTCTCTGCAGCGACAAAAAACTCAGAAGGGGGCTTTCATCAAAATGCAAGTCTTTAATTTGAAAATCCTTGTCCACTAAGGGTAAATACTCTAATTCTCTATGAGGGGCATTCAGTGGGGTCACATTCAGGGCTGCAGGGGCTTCCATTTTGGTTCTTGTGGATTCAGAACGGAAGTTCCTGGGTTTTCTTCACAGGCCGGGCGCTTTTCGATTTAAATGAGGAATTTAACACAAATGTAGTTTCAGGGAGCAATTGAACAGTTTTAAAACCTCTGGGGAAGATCTCAGTGATGAGTTTTAATCACTAATTCAGCGAAAAACAAAGAAAACAGAGTTTTTCTTGCAGTTCGGCGCGGAGTAGGATAAATACCTGTTCTTGGAAGAAAGTTGGTTCTTAACAGGTAACAGGCGGTAGCAGGGGGACGCTTGAACGCAGGTCTGGCGGATTTATGGAGCGAAATTGAATAGAACAGTGGATTTCAATGAAAATTTGAAAACCGTAGCAGAGAGCACAGTCGCGTTTAATAACGAAAATAACGGAAAAAACATGAAAATTGGCTTTATTTACAAGTTAAAAGGGTTTTTTAGTTTTTCGAGGAGTGACGTCATCAATGTACGGGCTGACGTGTGGAGGGTTGGGCGGTAAGCAGTAGGCAGTAAGCGGTAATCCCCGCACCGCTTATGGACGAAGGTGGTATTAGTCGCGGGGGGAGCGATTCCATTGAGCGATGGACGCGTGGCAGGTGAACAGTTCCAATACCACCAATCCCCCGCTCGTTAAAATACTGACAAGGGATGGGTAGCGGGATTGATAGGGAGCGTTGATCTTTGGAAAAGTGATCGGACGGTTGCAATGACGGGGAATAAGCGGAGGATTAAGGTGTGGGCCCGTTGGGTTTTTTAAAACGATTAAAGTTTAATCTAATCACCCCGGGAGGCTTATGATTGGTGAGTGGAAGGCTATTAATTAGTTCAGATAACTAATTAATCCCATCATATAATGGAAAACGAAGTCGTGGCGGGGTTTTGTTGGGCGCGGGTATTAAAGTTAAAATGTCGGGTGGGATGCCAGGTGGATGAGCCACGTTGACGCGGGAATTATCCAAAGTTTGGTTTCGAAAATAAACTTCGGGTTTTATTTATATTTTTGGGTTTAAACATATTTATCGTATGTTTAAAGTTTTATTTTTCATATATGTTTTATTATATGATAAATTAATTAATATAATTAACTTACCATAGGGGCGGGATTATTATATAAAGATATAATTTAACCAAAGGGCTTATATAGTGGGTTTTTATTTGAATGCACGGGGAAGTAATTACTTTGGTTAAATTTTATAATAGAGGGGTTTTTGGGGTATTTATAAAAAAGGAGTTATATACTTAGGATAGGGCATTTTACTAGGGATTTAGTAAATAGAGTTAAACATTAATATGACAAAGGGACAAGGAAAGTCAAAATATTTTGCACATCTAAGAAAGTGATAATTTCTGAAGTAAATTGCAATATCTTATCTTCAACACTTAAACTTATAATAGCAAGTTATCTTGAGGGTTTTTTATGGAATTTTGCATGATTTCCTTAAGTAAAATAGGATTTCACTTAGGAAAAGGTTAAAGGTGAATGATTATAATGATGAATTATCTCAAGTACTTAGGTCTTTTTGATCATTAGGCCGAGGGTCCGGTCCCTCCAAAAGTCAAGGAAATGCCTTGAGCCCTCTTGATCTCCAAATACCTTAGTACTTTGGGGGAAATTAGTAAAAAATTTTAAGGGAAAAGTGATGAGGGAAGTTAATGATTTTGACTTTGCTTGCTGTGGTTTTCCAGTGTATTTCCTGCTTTCAGTACTTGTGATGAAGATAAAAGATCAAAACATTTGGCAGCAATCATCCATCAGATAAAACTTTGCAACACCACCTACCTACCCTATCTACCACTACCATTTTCTCTTCTTTATTAGGGTGCATTTAGACTTGCAAACCCTTTTCAATCTTTTCTTTTTACAAGGTAAATCTATCTAATTCTACCCTTATTACATCCAAGGGCTCAGATTAAACTGTTGAGCACCTCTTATTAACTCTACCTATCTACTTATCTGCCAAGATTAAACTGTTTGGACAGATATTTATTCTCTAATCTACAACATGAAATTGAAATATGAGTAAGCCAAGTTTAAACAGTTTGACTTATTCATGAATTGTGGCAAAGGTTTGACAAGCTGCACACAATTGCTTTATTACAAAACTGAAATAGCAGTGGCCTTTGAATTTACACACTTTCCTTGGTCTATTTTTTGCTTGGGGTTCATTTCTTTTTCTTTTTGACCATTTTATTTTTCTTACCCTTTGATTTTTCTTTTAGGGTATACCCTCTTTACATTTTTTAAATTTTTTTAATTTTTTGGTTTTCAAGAATATGGAACACCTTTGCTCAAGAAAGAAGGTTTGAACATATTCCATAGTTCAATCAAGACAATCATGAAAAATGAAACCTATTGGTATAGGAGTCTAACAGATGGGAAAAGAAGAAAGACCATCTTCAAATCCTATCATACTTTGGAAAACTAAAAAGAGGACCAAACGAGACTGTGCAAGATTATGTCACCAGATTCAATGAAGCTTATAATGATGTTCCCCAAAATCTTAGACCTCCTCCAGATTCAGTATTAATCAAATTCCCTGATGGATTTGATTCTGATATAGCATATCAGCTTAGAGAAAGAGCTCCTCAAAATCTAGAAGAAATGCAAAGCATAGTTGTTAGTGTTGAAGCTAACCTGATAGAAAAACGAGCTAGAGCTAGAGCTGAAAGAAGAATGCTTGTAAACGAAGAACCCTCAGCTTTTGAGAAGAAACTAGATGCTATAATCAAAGGAATGGAAAGACTAGGAGACAGAGTTGAAACTATTGAAAAGAATCAAGCTCCTTGGGATGGTCAACCTAGTAATACTGTGAGAAATCCGAACTTCAGAAGAAACCAAATCAAAATACTGGAAAAACTGGTCCTGATCAAAATATTAGGCCCCCATTCCAGGAAAATTATGTTGAAGGCTCAACTTCTGAAGAACCTACTGATGATGTTCAAATAAACAATTTTACTGAAGATGATAATGAACCAGAAATTTTCTTGACCCAAGATGATCAAGAAGCTCACATTATTAAGCAATTTCAAACCCAATAAGGAGAATCATTTGATTTTAAGGAAGGATATGATACAACCATCTACGAAGTTCATAAGAAATACAATTTGAGGAGCAGAAGAGTTGATGTTCCTGAAGCAAGTAAACAGCAAACAACAAAACAACCCCTCAAAGGTAAGACCAATTCTACCCCTGTAAATATTCTCACTAGATCAAATCCTAATCCTGCCCATCCAATAATTGAAGATGTATCTGAAACTCAACTGAATAACAGACAACTTTCCAATACTTTTCCTCCCAAAGGAAATGTGGAGGAACCTCTAGAGGTTGATTCAGAAACAACTTCAGCACCCAACCACACTCCTGAAAAGGAGAAAAACACTGAAAACACAGAAGAAAAAGACAATCCAACTGTTCGAAATACAAAGACTCAAACTGAGAAATCTTTTAATTTGGAATCTGAAATAGGCAAACTAAAGATAGTTGTTCCACTGTCCGAATTAGCTAAACATGATATCTACAGAAACCAAATTTATAGATCACTTAATATTCCTGGAAATGATGATACAGTTAATGTTTTTGATGACCAACCCAGATTACTCTTTGGCCCTGAAGTAAATGGAAAACCAGAAAGTGGAGGAACTCCTCCATTTTATATAAGTTTGAATATACATGACAAAATAATTCATAATGCCATGCTTGACTCTGGAGCGTCTCATAATTTAATGCCCAAGGCTGTAATGGAAAGATTAAACTTAGACATCACCAGACCATATAAAGATCTCTTTTCTTTTGATTCAAGTCAGGTAAGATGTTTAGGATTAATCAAAGATTTGTGTGTTACATTGGTTCAATACCCTGCTAAATCAATTTTAATGGATATAGTAGTAGCAGATATTCCTCCAAAATATGGTATGCTATTATCTAGATCCTGGGGTGCAAAACTCGGAGGATCTCTTCAATTAGACATGTCATATGCTACTATTTCAGTATTCGGCCAACCTAAGAGACTATACAGAGAAACCTTGATGAAATATGTAGTCAGTAGTCAAGAGAAACCTGAAAATTTCCCTATCTATTCAGTACACTCTGATATGGACTCATTCATTCTCTATAATGCTGAAACTGATCTTCCCACTGAACTAGAAGCACTAGCAACTGAACCAAAAGAAACTACAAATAAATCCAGTGTTCAAATCCAAGAAATCTCTGAAGAAAAAGAAACATAGAAACCCAAGAAAAACTTGAAGAAAATAAAAAACCAGATCTCCCTGTTAAAAAAGTTACTAAAACACCTGATGAAGATTATGAACATGAAATTCTTTGGCATTTAGAATTTGATGGTTTAGTTAATAAGTTAAGAGCAGAAGTTGGAATTTGGATACACAACGTTGAAAACGATCACGCTGAAGGCCATGCTTACAGATTAAACTTTAAATGCACTAATAATATGGCAGAGTATGAAGCTCTTTTGTTAGGGCTTAAACTTGTCAAAAATTTAGGAGCAATTAGAGTGTCTGTTATAGGGGATTTTGATTTAATTATTCAACAAATCAACGGTGAATGTTCGACAAAAGATCCTAGATTAAGAGAATATAGAGGAACAGTTGTAGAAATTCTCAATACTTTTCTACAGGCTCAGCTTGCAAAAATTCCAAGAAAACAAAACTTGCATGCTCATAGCCTCGCAATGTTTGCTAGCACTTGTAAATTACCATTTGAACCTAATCATCAGTTCACAGCTGAGATTAGACATAGACCAGCTATACCAAACAATCTTATGAATTGGCAAGTGTTTGCAAATGACAATCAGATTAACAATTTTTTAACTTTAGAGAATGAGTTTTCTAACAGTAGTATAGATGAAGATAAAATCATTGAATCTAATCAAATAAATGAACAAGAAACAAACATTTCTGAAGAGAGTGCCACTCAAATGCTCCATCCAATGAAATTCACTAGAAAAGACATGCAAGACCTCAAACAAATGGAAGTTGATGAGATTGTAGAAGATGAATCCGAGATCATTAATCTGAAAGATAATTATTTACCTAAAGGATTGACTCCTCTAGAGGATATTTTTGACTCTAATGACATTCCACTAAAACCAAAAATGGAACCACTGAAAGCTGATATTGAAGAATACAATCTGGGAACTGAAGAAAAACCTAAAATAATAAAGTTATCAAAATCTTTGCCTCCCGATCAAAAACAAAAATATGTTGAGTTATTAACAGAATTCCAGGATGTTTTTTCCTGGAGTTATGAAGACCTGAAGTCATACGATACTTATATAATTCAACATACAATACCTTTAAAATCAGACCAGAAACCATTTAAGAAAAAACTGAGAAGAATCAACCCTGTATTGTTACCTTCAATTGAAAAAGAAATTAAACGAATGTACGAAGTAGGGATAATTGCTCCAATTAGATTTTCAGAGTGGGTGTCCAACTTGGTCCCTACTAGGAAGAAAACTGGAGAAATTAGACTGTGTGTTGATTTAAGAAATCTAAATAAGGTTTCTTTGAAGGATAATTATCCTTTGCCCAAAATGGATCACATTTTGCAAAGGGTAGTAGGTGCTTCAAGGATTTCTCTTTTAGATGGGTTTTCAGGATACAACCAGATTTTGGTTCATCCTGATGTCCAAGACAAAACAGCTTTTACAACACCATGGGGTACTTTCAAATATGTTAAAATTCCATTTGGACTCAAAAATGCTGTAGCAACCTTCCAAAGAGCAATGGAAATTGCATTTGCAAAAGAAATTCACGACTTTCTTGTTATATATCTGGATGATTTAACTGTTTTCTCTAAATCAGATCAACAACATTTAGACCATCTCAGACAAGTATTCATAAAATGCAGAAAGTATGGTATTTCCCTGAATCCGAAAAAGTCATTGTTTGGTCTTGAAGAAGGCAAAATCCTGGGCCATATCATCTAAAAGGATGGCATTAGAATTGATCCTGAAAGAATAAAAGCTATTTTGCAAATACCTCATCCAAGAAATGTTAAAGAACTTCAAGCTTTCATAGGAAAAATCAATTTTTTGAGAAGATTCATTTCTAGTTTAGCTGAATTAATTAGATTACTTACTAACATGTTAAGAAAGGATTCGAGTATTAAATGGACAGTAGAAGCCAAGCAATCATTTGAAGATATTAAAATGGCTTTGACCAAAACACCAGTTCTTACCAGTCCACAATTTGATAGAGACTTTATTATTTTTTCATTTGCATCAGAACATACTGTAGCAGCTGTTTTATTACAAAAGGATGATCAAGGATGTGAAAAACCTATAGCATTTTTTAGTAAAGCACTAAGAGACGCATCATTAAAATACAATATCATGGAAAAACAAGCTTTTGCACTTGTAAAAGCTATTAAAGATTTCAGAATCTATATATTGTATTCTCATGTGATAGCTTATGTACCAAATGCTGTTGTCAAAGACATCTTAACTCAAGATGGAATTGAGGGCAAAAGAGGTAAATGGATTGCTACCATATTAGAATATGATATTGAGATAAAACCTACAAAACTGATAAAAGGATAGGGATTGGCTCAACTTATGACAGAAACAAATTGCCAAGCCCTGGATATTAATGAACTAGATAACGAACAGGAGATGGCGACTCCACAAATCAGCCAGGCCTTTTTAGACTCACCTTGGTATGCTGATATCATTTATGTTTTGTTAAACCTGCAAGCTCCTCCAGGGTTATCCAGAACAAAACGAAGGTTTTTGAAAATGACATCCTTAAAGTATTGTATTTTAGATAATGTTCTTTTTTGGAAGAATCATGATGGTATTCTATTAAATTTTCTATTAAAAGATGAAGCTGACAAAACTCTCAATGAATTTCATGCAGGAGACTGTGGTGGACATATTTACTGGAAGTCAACGGCAGATAAGATCTTAAGGGCTGGGTTCTACTGGCCAACCTTATTTTCTGATGTAAAGAAATTCGTAATTTCTTGCCATAAATGTCAAATCTTTGAAGGCAAGAGAAAATTATTTCCTTTACCATTAAAACCAATTTCCACCGAGAAACCCTTCCAACAATGGGGCCTGGATTTCATTGGAGAAATACATCCTCCTTCTTATGGCCAACACAGATGGATCCTTACTGCCACATATTATTTTACTAAATGGATTGAAGCAATCCCATCCAGAAAAGCCAATGATTCTGTTATCATAGGATTCTTAGAAACCAATATACTATCAAGATTTGGCTGTCCTGAGAAAATTATAATTGATAATGCTGCTACTTTCAAATCAAAAAAGATGATAAGTTTTTGTAATAAGTATCATATTACTTTAAGCCATTCAACAGCCTATTACCCTCAGGGTAATGGACTGGCATAATCTTCCAATAAAAGTCTCATTAATATCATTAAGAAATTGTTGGAAGAAAATAAGAAAAATTGGCATAAAAAACTTATTAATGCACTGTGGGCAGACAGACTTACAACTAAAAAATCAATTGGGACCAGTGCTTATGAATTAGTTTATGGTATTGAGGCAGTTTTTCCATCATCCTTAGGAGTTCCTGTAATGAAGTTACTTCAAGAGGCTCAAGTTGAACCAAATGATATTCAGAGAAGAATAAATCAAACAATCAATTTGCAGCAAACCAGAGAAGAAGTTTATCAAAGATCCCAAGTTTTGCAGGAAAAGCTAAAGAAGATTTTTGATAGAAGGACTAAGGAAGAGGATTTTCAATTGGAAGATAAAGTTTTGAGATGGGATTCCAGAAGAGAGGATAAGGGAAAACATGGAAAGTTTGACTTCTTATGGAAAGGACCTTACATCATTCATGCTTTACAGGGAAATAATACATATTTTCTTAAGAATTTGGATGGTTCTGAAACTGAGGAAGGACCAATAAATGGTCGAATGTTAAAGCATTACTTTGATCCTATGTATTAGGATATTCTTATTTTTTGACATGTACATACTATATCCTTTGTAATGTATCAGTTTTGATTGGATGGTAACCTGCTGGAGTTGAAGCCCGAAGAGAAGGCCCTAAGCTTCAGAAGTTTCACTATCATACATACAATAAAGCAACAAGAAGAAGAAGAAGATTTCATGGTTCAGTTAAAGGCATTTTGAGGCATCTGACCTGCTGTTCTTGACTTTTCACCAGGAAAAGCCATCCCCAAGTGGAGCCAGTGTTAGACTCCTATACCAATAGGTGTCATATTTCACTATTGACTTGATGAACTATGCAATATGTTCATACCTTTTTCTTACTGCAAAGGTTTTCCATATTCCCAAAAAATCAAAAAAATCAAAAAATTTAGAAAATGTAAAGAGGGTATACCCTAAAAGAAAAATCAAAGGGTGAAAAAATAAAAATGGCCAAAAAAGTGAAAGAAAATGAACCCCACCAAAAGAAAGGCCAAGGAAAGTGTGCGAGTCTAAATGCCACTACTTTTTTCTCTGATGTAATAAGTAAAATTGTGTGCAACTTGTATTTTATGCCACAATTCATGAATAGTCAAACATTTTAAGCTTGGCTGGTTCATCTTTCAATTTCATGTTTTAGAGATAGAGAATAAATTTGACCAAACTGTTTAATCTTGGCAGATAAGTAGATAGGTAGAATAAATAAAAGGAGCTCAACAGTTTAATCTGAGCCCTTGGATGTAATAAGGTTAGAATTAGATAGATTTTCATATGTAAAAGAAAAAAAGTGTGATAAGGGTTTGCCAGTCTAAGTGCACCCTAATAAAGAAGAATAAATGGTAGGGTAAAGTAGGTAGGGTAGGTAGATGATGTTGTTGAATTACATGTGATGAATGATGGTTTTAGATGGTTAAATTCTTTTTAAATTTCATCACAAGTGCAAGGCAGATAATACACTGGAAGAATTGCAAGCAAGGCAAAGTCAAATTATTAATTTCCCTTCTCATTTTCCCTAAAAATTTTACAAATTTCCCCAAGTATTAAGGTATTTGAAGATTAAAGGGGCTCAAGGTATTTCCTTGACTTTTGGAGGGACCGGACCCTCGGCCTGATAATTGGAAAAAACCTAAGTACTTAAAAACATTCATCATCACACTCATTCACCTCTAAAAATCTTTTCCTAAAGTAAAATCCCATTTTACTTAGGAAAATCATGCAATATTCCATAAAAACCCTTTTTCATGCAAGCATAGGTTAAATACATTATTTTGATGTTTCATACTTAGCGCTTTAACTCATTTGTCATATTAACTTCTAATTTATTATTTAAATCCCTATGGAAATAAACTTTTCCTATAGTATATAACTCCTTTTATATAGTAACCCAAGAACCCACTTATTATAATTTTAGTCAAAGCATAAATCCCACATGTTTAAATAAAATACCCACTTTACAACCCCTTTGGCTAAATATATCTTTATATAAATATTCTGCCCCCTATGGTAAATAAATCACTTTGATTTTATTACCATATAATAAAAAATAAAAAATATATGAAAAAACATTTAAACATATGTTATATGTGTTTGAAACAAAAAAATAAACTCGGAGTTTAGTTTAAACCAAACTTCATAATAACCCATTTCTTCATATATTTTCCCCTTGCCCGACTCCTCCCCGATCATATTTTCGCGTTTAAACGAAGGAATTAATTAATCCTCACAATTAATTAATAACCTGTTCCGCCAATAAAACCGCCCCCGATGAGATTAATTAACAAATAATCACGTCGGGCCCGCCTGTTAAACTTCTGTCATTTCCACGTTCCGACCACCGTTCCATTCACCCATCTGAGATCAACGGCCATTAACGATATCGCTAGCCATCCGCGTCAGAACGATAACGCGCGATGGCCAAGCAGTTTTCCAAACCGTACAGAGCCACGCGTCGTTTGTTGTATGGAATCGCTTCCCCTCCGCCCAAAACCGCTCTGTCCCAAAAGCGGTGCGATGGAAACCGCTTACCGCCTGTCTCCCGTGACTCATCCTCTGTACCTGCTGACGTCATCAATCAAAACCCGCCACCCTTTTGACTTTGTAAATAAAACAAAGACGCCCGCGTCGTTTTCATTATTTCATGCGCCAACCAGTCTCCCATGCAACGAAATTTCAAAAATCAACCATTGAAGATTGCCGACCGTTAGTTTGCTGAAGAAAATTGAAGCCGAATACTCCAGAATTCATTCACCATAGCCGGTACCTGTTTAACCACTGTCAATTTCCTATAAACAGTTATTTACTCCAATTTCCCGTTGAATTCTATTAAAAAGTCTTGGTTCTGGTTTTAATTTCGTACTAAGGTCTGAAAAGAAATCCAATTTGCAATTATTGTCCCAAAACTGGTAATTGTGCCCCTTTTCACAAAAACCCCGAATTTCCATTTCTGAATCCACAAGAACTAGAAATGGAAGTTCCTGTAGCTCTAAAAGTCGTGCCCCTTAATGCCCCTCACAAGAACTTGGATTATTTTCCTTTAGCCGATATGGATTTTCAAATTAAAGACCTGCTTCTCAGTGAGAATCCTCTTCAAATATTTTGCCGCTGCAGAGACAATTATTTGAATGGTTCTGACATATTTAGACTTTGGGAATCAAATTTTCCCATGTACCTTCTTCCCTCAGTCCACATTTTTTCTGAGTTAATCCATTATTGCCATGCAAACTATGATCCTAACCAACGAGCAGTTTTATCCCCAAGTAAAAATGTCCTTTTCCCAATCACTGCTCAGTCTATAAATGAAATTCTACAATTCCAACCTGGTCAAGCCCTTAATCCCTTATCTATGGCTGAATTACTTGAGAAATCTACCAAGTTATCTCATGAAGAGCTAAAACGCCCGTGTCAGACCTTCATGTTACCAGAGCATCGGCCTAAAATCCCTCCCCCTTATGGTTATACTTTTTTCACTGAAGAAGGTAGACTTATTCTGAACATGATATCTTCCATAATGGGTTTCAATACTAGTGAGTATGTTGATCAGTTAACCCTAGTATTATTATCCATTTTTACCCCTGGACAGCCTCCTGCTGTCAAGTACGATTTTGCATCTTATATTTCTGACAAAATCCATGATCATTTCATGATATTCGGGAATGAGAGAGTGTTCAAGTATTCTTCTGTCATATATCACCTCATGATTTACTTTCAATCAGAGAGTTTCCCTTTTTATGTTAAGAAACTTGATGCTAAAGGGAATCCTAGGTCAGTCATCTTTTGGTCTTCCATTACTCACAATTCCCCTGATTCTCCTTATTCCTATAATGATTTTGTTGACCTTTTTGTTCATCCTGCAACCACTTTGTTGACAGGAGTCTCTCCTCCTAGGGTAAACAATGAAATCAAGAAAATCCTTCGGCTCTCAAAGCAGTACAAGATAGGTGACTGGTACCTATATCAAAAAAACACAAAGATCAGAATATATGGATGTGAGTTAAGCCCATTTAAGTTTCCCAAATATGTCCCAATGAGACTCTTTGCATTAGAGTATTTTAGACAGATGAATAATTTAGATATAGTTCATTTCTGAAATGCAAAGAAAAAGGCTCAACTCAGAATCAAGAGCCAACTAGGTCCCTTTATTTGTAACTCTAGGGAAGTTGGAAAAGAAGCCGAAAGAATTTTAGAACACTATCTCAGACTACAAAAGAGTTTCTACTGGGTGCCTTATGATCCAAACAGCTTTATCTGTGACAGAAGAATGAAAAATAAAATATCACCATACATCCATCAAAGAATCCCAGAAATAGAACAATATGCTAATATGGATGAATGGGTGGAAGGGACATTGGTTGAAAAAGATAGTGAGCAGGTCAATGTTGAAAATGTAATGAAAGATATTGAAAAGATACTTGACCTAGACTCTTTTGGGCAAGTGCAGATACTAGGATCTTCTTCAGCAGGGACTTCAAAACGAAAATTACAGGAGATTAGTACAGTGGCAGTAGAATCTAAAGGAAAAGAAAAGGAGCCTGATATACAAGTAATTGAAAAATTCACAATGACAGAACAGCCTCAGACTTCTAAAGGACAGGGGCAAGTACAGATTCCTCCTACTCAGGTAAATGAGCCAGAAATCTCAATTTTACAAACTCCCCTGAATGTAGAAAAGGGCAAAAAGAGAGAAGCTGAAGCAGCTACTCCTGTTGGTGGCTCCTCTGAACAGCAAGGTGTTAAAAGGCAAAAAATAACTCCTCTTCCAGAAGTTGAATCAGTTCAGGAAATCCCTGATAGCCAGGAAAGAGAAAACAGTCAGCAAACAGGTACAGGTAGTGGGACTTCCACTAATTTTCAAAGAAAGGAACTACAGAGGCAACAAAGTGCAGATATATCTTCTTTCAAACCTCCAATAAAAGATGTCTGGGACATCAAAAGAACATTCATCAATATAAAGGCCAAGAATGAACCACTTAGACTTCAAGTGTACAACCAATATTTGAAAATGGCTCCGAAAAATCAAGAAATATTGATGCCAGCCTATGACATCCAACAGGGTAAGATGATAATGAGCCACTTCAAGCCCAAGGTGCAGCAGCCTCAGACAGCTACAGATTACATTAAAACTAATTTTGAAGTCTTAGCAAAGGATATCCATCCTTTAGATCAAATTGAGCTACACAAGCAAACAGGTGAGATGATTTATTCTACTCTGACGGATAAATCAATGATGGCCCATAAATTGCAGGATTCTTTGGATAACACTAATACACAGTTGCAGCTTGAAAAAGCCTCCTCCCAGGCTAAGGATAATAGAATCAAAACTTTGGAGGAAATAATCATTAATTTGGGTCATAATCCTAAATATGTGAAAGGTATTGAAGCTTTAATCAAGAAGAAAGATGATGATATTGCAGCTCTGAGAAAATAATTGAAGTTACCAGCCTCGAGACATCCACAAACTGCATAAATCATCAAACAAAGTTCTAAGGAAGAACTAATGGATTTTCTCTTAAAATTGAATGAGCAACTTAATGCAACTGAAAAATAGCTTGAGAATGCATTGAAAGATAAGCAGGCGAACATTCCAGTATCTACAGCAGGAGTAGTGGCAGGTACAGGAGAAACAGGTCAGCCAACAGAGTTTTCACAGGGAAACACTTCAAATTTTAACACTGAAGAGTTAACAAAGTCAATGGAAGAAATGAAACTTCAGGCCATAGAGCTCTTCAAAACAAAGGAACAATTGGCCACTCTAGAACACAAATATGATCTTTCAAAAATGAGTGTTGCTGATAAAACAAGAGAAGTGAACCAATTAGAAAAAATAGTCAAAGCATTGGAAAAGGATCTCGCATTGGAGAAACCTTTAAGAGAAATAAATGAAATTATTTGGGACAACATCATCCAATCAATAAAAGATGTTTGGTCCTCCATTCAAATAATGTATGAACAGAATGACTTAGTTAAATTGGTCGTGGAAGAGATTCAAAGAGCAAGAGAAGAATTGGGAAACATGCCTGACGAGGCCAATAGACTTATTCATTTTTTGAATACTCAGAATAAACATGAACTTGAAGAAATTGGTATTCAGGACAGAACAGGAGCAATCTTGGAGATTAAAAGAGTTTTTACCAAAAGAACTCTGGTACAGAATTTAGAATGAAGGTGCTCAGATATGCAAGAAGAAATCATTGCCTTCAGAGAGAGATTGAATATTTTGTTAAATAAAGGATTGCCCAGTCCTATAGTTGCAGAAGATAAGCTAATGGACCTTGATAGTTATGTTGAAAAATTGGACAAATATGCTGACAATCAGGCCAGTTCTTCAACCAGTTCGTCAACAGCAGCATTGCCTACAGGAAAAAACCTTCATGACAGATTAGAAAATATATTTTATCTTGAACATGAAGTAAAGCATCTATTCCCAGTTCAGCATACTTTCTACATATATACTGAGGCTGATGAAACTCTCAGAAAACTTCAAAGGACCAAAATACCTGAAACTCAATGGTGGGAGGAAATGTTGGAACTTTTATAAAAATTATTCTTACCTGGATTTTTTATCATGTATCATAGTTAGTCATGTTAAAGAAGGTTAAAAGGATGAATAAGGGTCAAAGTGTATCAAAGCAGTCAAAGAGTATCAGTTAAACGGACCAGCCAACACAGAATTACTGAAGAGGACAGCAATGAGCCAAAGCATAGGGCCTGCCTCCAGCACATTCTCAAAAGAAGGAAACAGCACAACATCAGTTATCATTCTTTCTTATCTATGAGACCATCTATCTCTATTTTATTGTAATTTACTTATGAGTCATCCTAGATAATATCTCAAGTTGTTATGAGATATTTTTTGTAAATTTTTGTATAAATACTCCCTCAATCGGAGTATTGAGGGTGGATTCCTATACTTTGCTGTAACATTGACTATTTTGGAATAAAGTGCTATTGGAGAAAATTTTTATGGCTAAGCTGGATGATGAATTGAAGCTAAAGACTTTTTACAGGATTCATGTGTCAGACTACGGATCAATAAGTCATCCTTCCCTTGTGTTTTAAAGTTTTTACATATGTTTATTATATCATTGTGTTTCATTTCTGAATGATTTAATGAAAAAGAATAAATCAGAAGGTACTGAAGTGTAATCTGATTTCAATCATTATTGTTCTAGATGTTTTCTTCTAAACTGGTCATAAACAAGGAATTCTTAATTGCTCCTGTTTTTCTAGTTTAAGCATTTTGGTTATTTAATAAAGAATTCTTAATTTCTCTTTGTTTATAATCACTCAATTTTCCCTCTTATGAATGTGTTGAAAGATTCTTAATTTCCTTTCATCCATTTAAATTCATTTCATTCACTTTAAATCTAAAATTGTTCTCTGTTTGACTATCTTGCCCTGTAAAGCCATCTTTTGTCTAGAAACTTAATCCAGTAAAGCCAACTTTTTGACTCCATATCCCATTGGCCTGAAACTACTCAATCTTGCCCTCAGCTATCGAATTCCACCACCCAAATTCAAACAAAACCCCTGAACTTTATAACTAGCCTAATATCTTCTAAAAACAAAGCTAAATTCTATAGAGAGAGCCCTCTCTGGGTACAGATTGGCTAGATTCTGTACCTAAAAGATTGGTTTGTGGTTACCTCGGACCCCTTTCCTCTTTTCTACAACTTCAAGGAAAATTTGAGTGATAACACAACCCTGCTTATCCCTGGAACGGCATTTAGGGTAATAACTTCTCTAAATTTCATTCATCTACAGCCTATATTTGAATTTAAAGATTATGTTCATACTTCAAGCCATTGGAAACGACATTTTTGTAACCTATGTCGATATGGCTCTGGCCAGCAATAAATGGTATTCGGTAATATGATTTTCACCTTTTCGTTATTTTTACATGATTGCAATTATGCTCATACCTCTCAAACTTGCGTCGTCGAGTTTATCCACTTAATTTTATTTCAATGTGCATATTTGGTTCGAAAGAGTTTTTGAGTTGGGAATTCTTCGGGAACAGGTTCGATCTGTGGAAATTCCCATATAAGGGTATTGTATTTCATTTCTTCAAGTTTTATTTATCTCAAAGTTTTAATTGTGTAACATTTCTGTCTGTCACCATCTTCTTACCATGTTTCTGGTTATGTAGGCTAAGAAGGGACTGCCTCCAACCTTCCTCGATGCTTATGGCGACATTCCTATTACCCAAGTATGTTCCGCTTCTCTATTCTAATAAACAACGATTTGAATTAAAAGGCTTATCGTATGTGATCTTGTTAACGAGTATAGTTTTTCCTCATTGAAATCATTCCGCCCATTGAGTGGTAAAAGTTCCCACTCAGTGTTGGGACTAAATTGATATAAATCTCATTTCAACTAATTGAGTATAATTATTATATAATGTTGGGTTTCAATGCGATTCTTACCTGTAAAGTTCTATTTACTTGTTCAATCATACATTCTAGAATAGTGTCATTTCCCTTTTTCTATGTGAATAATTTGAAATTGTTCGTACTTCCATTATATGCGAATGAAAAATAATTTCAGTCCAATGTATAGGCAATTAGAAATTTTGTCTATTATACTATTATGTCATATGAATATTTTAAACTAGTCCTCAACTTTTGATGGCGATATGAATACTAATCTCTTCTACCTTCTATGTATAGTTAACTCTAGGAATCTAATTCACTGAGGTGATTAACCTCCAGCCTCTTATGTTTAAGTCATTTTGTAGTTTAAATTTAGGTAATATTTCTCAATATTAATTTCCAATGCTGTCATATGCTGGTATGACCAACATTCATATGCTTTTGAACTCAAAGTACATCCATTGTACTTAAATTCCTTATTCATAATATGCGGATTGTATATGTGATACAGGTTGGTCTAGTTTATCATGGGTTTCTTCATATGCCTTCAATGCATACGTTTCCTCTCAAGAGTTGATTAAATTTCCTTTTATAAAAGGCCAGAGAGTCCTCTGTATAACTGTTTTATAATTGATAAAAGAACATAGTGTTATCTGTGCAACCGTGTTTATTATTATTTTTCATTATAAACCCTTATCAGAATGTACTATATGGATCGATTTATTATAATTGTTTAAATACATAAGGTATACATTCTTTCTTCGCAACTGTAATATTATTTCCATTTCCACTTAAAGTAGATTTCAAATTTCATGTATGACTGCATATAATTCAGAAGTAATTCTTTTCTATGTAAACTCAGCAGTCAATAACAATAGTATGACTATCTTGTTTATCCTAGTAATTCTTTCCTTTCACTTTAATAAATGGAATTCTACATGATATATCCTTTCCTTCCAATCAGCATACTATTGAAATTTTACCAGAATATGCTATTTCCAAATAAACTTTTAATTTCCACGTTTAGTATAAAAGTATCATTCAGATATATGCATGTACATGGTCTCTGTCTATTAAGTCCAGTTTTGATTTATCTTTCTCTAAACAGTACCGGAAATGTTAAATTATATATATTACAGCATATCTTCTACTATACAGCATGCACATGTATCATTCATATATATATTCATTTCTATTCAATTCACAATGCACTGTATAGTTGATTAATGAATATTAGAACAACTAAATTAAGGAAATGTCAATTCCCTATGAGGTACCTAACCTCTGATCTAAACCCATTGGGTTTTAGACATTCTGAGATTTGGTCCTCTACAGATTATGTCTGTACAACAATACAGAATAACTAATTTCCTATAGCTAATTCTGTTCAATGTACAGACCACCAGAATATATTTCTAGCTCATCAAACTTCCACAGCATATAGATACATATCCAAACCCCGAAATTCATATAAATCTAACTAGTTTATATTTTCAGTAAAACATAACAGAATTAAAACATAATTCAAAACAATTCAAATTAATTGTGCATCCCAATTTTAGATCTCTTTCTCCATAGCTCACCCCCGAGCAAAGATCTTTTTCTCCAGTGATGGACAACCCTTTGTCTATCCTGAGTCAGCTTATTTAAGCTTGCTTTCCCCAGCCTGTTTCCCTTAACTGCGTCCAGTTAATTCAAGATGTTGTTTTCCTGTTTGCCTAGGATTTCCCTTTGTTTCATCTACAAAGGTACTTTTAAAGCTAGCTTTTCTACTTTCTAGCTTTATTCCACCTCTTCCCAGTAATTTCCTCTTTACTGGGGCACTTTTTGTATTTTTATCTCCAATTTAATTTTATTATTTACTTTATTCCTTTCGAGGATTTTTGGAAGTCTAGGAAATTCTTACAACCTTATCCATCCTCATGGATTTGGTGTCCAAATATCTAATCATTATCTAGTCATTGCACATTAATTTCTATTTTATTAACTTAATATATCCACAATTAATATATACTTTGGGGTCCACTTTGACCCTTAGAGTCTTTAACTGCTTACTTTTAAAAGCAGAAATTTAGGGACATTACAGGAGAGGTATACATGCCTTAGTTAAGGAGAGTGTAACATATGCATTAAAGAGAGTGTAAGAATAATATTTTATGACATGTATTTAATGAGTGTAAGAGGAATATGCCATTCTTTGATGAGTGCATAAAAGAGAGTGTAATGTATAATTAAAAGAGAGAGGGGGAGAGAGTTACATAGAGCCATGAGAATCATCAAGGAGCGAGGTTTCAAGTGATTGAGGAGATATAATTCCCTTTTAATAATAATATAATAGTCTCATAAAATATAATAATAATAATATTAAGGATTAATATGACATTGAACTACTAAGATTGATGAATGATAAGTTGAGTCATTTTCCTTCAAGTATACTTTATTACCCATAGATTGGAGGTGATTTACTATTTTTGGAAAGTCATACTTGAGATGCTAGACATGACTTTCTGTTTTTAGAAAGTCACTCCAAAATTGTGAGGAATGAGATTTTATTAAGGAAATTCATCCCTGAGCTACCCATGAGTGGTATTTTTCTTTCGGAGAATAGGAATTCCACACCCATATTGCATGCATCTCCGTGCCTTAGTAGATTGAGGACTTTGTGCCCTGATCTACTCTAAAGATCCAAGATTCCACACCTTGATATTTTTAAATATTCAGGACTCCGTGCCCTAAAAATTTCATTATAGATCCAAGACTCCATGCCTTTTTTTTGCTGGATTTAGGACTCCACACCCTAATCCTCTTATTATATATCCAAGACTCCACATATTTATATTTCATGGATTTAAGACTCTTCGCCCTAATTTCCATGGCTTCTCATCTACTCTGCTTTGAAACTCTACGCTTCACCTTAAGGTATTAATTGTGATCTCATACCCATATGATGGTTCGTTGGTAAGGTCTTCTTCCAAGACCTGCACACATCACAATCTCATAGATTAAAGGAATCAAATTAATTTCATAATTAACTTATTCACATTTTACCAAGGATTGTGCATGATTTCCATAGTCATTTTGGTTTTCGAGAAATGACTTCTGCAGTCATTTATAAGTCGAGGATCCTTGTTGGCAATTACCAAGTCCCCTGGTACATCATGCTTAGTACAAGACTACACACATATAATCATACAAATCATGTATCATCCATAAATCATAATTAACCATATGTTTCACATAACCATGATCATCCATGGATCTGTGTCTCAATATTGGATCACCATCCATGTCATACACCTATGTCCAAAATAGGATACAAAAAGAGAAAACATCACTAATATGCTCTTAACCAAAATCGATTCTTATACACACAACCATAGATATTGTCATAAGCACATAACAACCAAGTGACCCAAACCAAGTCTATAGCATATAATGATGTACATAATTCTGACATGCATAATATTATGTCATTATATCAAAATCACCATCTCTAAGTGTCATCAAAGCTATCTCACCAAGAAGGGAAACTACACCTCACAATATTGTTGAATGTTTATATCTTTATTATTACCAATGAAATATCTTGAACGCTTTGCTGAAATGTATAAAATCATTAATACCCTAACAAATGAGAATAAGTTATTAGTTCCTGCCCTCTTATTAAGCTTGCATAAAATCTATGGTCCCTCCACTATTTTAACCAAAGTTCGAAATGTCATTCTTGAAATTTTGAAGATCGTATTTTATATTTAGCGAAATTTTTAATTTCACCATCTTATTTGGCCTCTTCCGTAGGTAAGAGTCCCGGATATCTTACCTCTTCCGTAGGTAAGAGTCCCAAATATCTTACCTCTTCCCAAGGTAAAATTATCAGATATCTTAGTATAAATTCAGATAAAAGCAAGTATTTAATTTAAGTTTTTGCCAAAGTGAAGTAATGTTAGCACTACTTGACTAGCATTTCAGTAACATTTAATGTTTGATGTGCAATTCAAACAAAATATTTATTTGGCCTCTTCCTGAGGTAAGTGTCCCATATATCTTACCTCTTCCTAAGGTAAGATTCCCATATATCTTAGTATAAATTTTGATAAAAACATGTATTTAATTTAAGTTTTTTCCAAAGTGATGTAATGCTAGCATTACTTCACTAACATTTCAGTGACATTTAATGTTTGTGTGCAGTTCAAAGAGAGACAAGTGGAATGGAAAAGATGTTGTAGACATAATTTCAATGTGGAGATTGTGGTTATTTTCATGTTGTTCCTTGGTTAAGCTTCACCACTTATTATGTTTGGTTTCAATTCTATTTTTTAATCTTACAGTAAGTGTCGGTCGTTGGTGAGTTCTCAATAGATCTGAATCTATAAGTTTTAGTTAGTTTTAATCGATTGGAATCAGAGACATAATCAAATCCCGGAAGGACAGAAGATAAATTGAGAAAGACCGAGTCAGTGGCATAGCTTCCAGCAATATTTTATATAGGTTCAACGGGCTTCTAATGCACTACTTAATTGTCGAGTCATTTCTTAATTTTGGAAATAAGTAATTCAACTTGTCAAGAAATTGCTCAGAAAATAATGGTTATTAAATAGATCTCTAATTTTTTCTTACCTATGGAGGTTGTAGCTTCACGAGGGCTTTTCTGATGAAAGTCAAGGATTTTTCCACTGCCTACCATTATAGAAAATACTAGTCTCTTCTTCTTAAAATCTATCTGAATATTTTAGTTGTTCTTTAATATCTTTATGGACTTTGCACTGATGTTGATATTGGATAATCTGTGTTCTTCCTACTTTTGTAACAATGCGTCTCTGTACCCTCTCTTATTTGCATAAGGTTAGTTCTCTATACATTTTTTGTAATTTATGCCTAATTATTAGCTAAAATTTGTTGAATATTCTTCCCCAATAGCAGAATTTCACCATTGAGCATCTTCAAGTGGTTCCTACTTGTTATTCCAAGGTATCGAGGCAAGGGTTCCATTTTCTAATTTAGTGAATTTTGGAAAACTTTGTGATTTTTTGGCTTTTTTATTACCCCTATGTAATTTTTTTTATTTTTTATTTATGCTTAGAAGTAGGAATACATCCTCGTTTTTCTTTGTATAGGATAAGCAACACACTTTAGCATTGTTAAATTCTCTCTTTTAGGGAAGTTTCCTTTACATAGCTAGCTTCTAGAACAACTCAACACGTGAAGGTCTTCCTTTACATAGCCAGCTTCTAGAACAACTCAACACGTGAAGGTCTCATAATGCATCTTTGAAAGTTAAAATTTACCTTCTCATCTTGATTTAATAAGATATATATTAGTGAAATATCAAATATTTTTTTTGCTTTTCTAGAATCTTTTATTCCCACTCAGTGTTTCTCATAAATAGAAGGGGGATTGATCAGTCGCACCTATATTGTGGTTGAAATTTTGAAGTGATAGGCACTGAAGCAAGGTTGAATTGGAAGAATTTGGGTTTGAATAAAAGTTCAACTTTGTCCTAAAACCACACTCCCTCCACCATGACTTTCGTACAATCTCCAAACTTCTTGAAATATGGAATAAAAGTATCTCTAGAGAAGAATATTATTTTTTAAGATGATGTCCATATATTGCCAATCTAGTGTGTAAATACTAATGTTTATGCCCATAACCTATTAAATCTACATATTTTTTCACAATAATGGCTATGTTCCATTGGAAATGGTCAGAGCTTAACCATTTGGATTTAAAATACAAAATTAGAAGGTTTAGAAAATTTTATATATTTTTCACAATAACAACTATATTCCATTAATAATGCTCAGGAATGAACCATTTTTTATCTAGAAATTTTACTAGCACTTGAATTTAGTACATATTTTTCCGTTTTTCACATTATTGTCAAAAAAATTTACCGATTTTTGTTGATTCTAAAGTTAATGTTAACTCTTAACCTTGTTAGACACCTAATCCATGGGATTATATTTTGGGTTAGTGTGTGTTATGGTGATTAACTATTTAAGTTCAAGAAAACCTGGAAAATGAATCCAACTATTTCATTTTGTATTTTACAACATTCTTCATGAATAATGACCAAAATTCATTTTCCAATTTTTTGTTGTAGTGGTATCAGAGCACACTTAATCTGCCTTGTCAAATAGAATGAGCCAATATTTTTGTGACCATCTAGGGCATTGGGCACGATAAGGAATTTACGTCAAAATTATGCCTGGTTCCACCTCAATGCAACAGTGTAAAGTGTATATTTTTGGTTGTTGTGTTGACAAAGAGAGGATATTGTCCATGAATTTTTCTAAACTTTTGTAGCGACGGACTTGTATGTTGAATTTATTTGGACCAATTACACTTGGTCTGCTTGATGGATGATTATTTTCTTGGCATCGTGGTATTGATAAAGAACAACCAAGCACGTGCACCAGAGTATTGGAAAGGTGTATTGGAGAATTGGCACGGCTCCAAATACTGAGTGAGTTTGACCTTGTATTTTAAATAGTATGAGAAAACAGTCCATTTGTTAGTTTTGATTGCTTTTTTTTTTTTATTGAAAAAAACCCTAGACTTAGAGAAAATAGTTTATAACAATGATTTAAATCTTGGGCTAAGTAAATTATCCTTTGAAGAATCTATATATTTTTTTGATTGTAATCAAAATCCGTGAAGTGGTGAGGCCCTTAAGTACATTTCATTGTCTTGCCCCAATCACTCAGTTTTTGGTGTATTTTTTGTTCTATATAATAAATCATGTGTCAATATATTTCTCGTGCTTCATGAATAGGTGATGAAGTTAGACATCCTATGTGTTATTTTTCCAGGTTCCTTTCACAATTTTCCATGGAAAATGTAACAATATCAGGTTAAAATTTCATGTAATAAAGCTAATAAAGGTAAAATAAGACCACGGGAAATGGAAACGTATTCCAAGATGAATGGTGGAGAATAAATCCTAGTGTGGGTGTTGTTTTGGTTTATTAAGGCTAAGGAAATTGGCAAAGGAAATAGATAAGGCTTTGGAAAAGAAAAAAGGTATTTTGGCACATTATTTATGAAAATAATGGAAATTAGGAGAAAATGAAGGTGAAAGGTCATAGGTTACATGTGAGGAGGAAAATGAAAGAAAATAATGGAAAATTGAAGAAATTAGAGGCATCATCGATAAAAATACCTCATAGCATCAGTTGGAAAGCTTTTGTCAGCCTTTTGTCAGTTTAGAGTTAGAATTATTTTGAGAAGGGAGAAGAACCAAGAGGAGAAAGAAATCAACCAACCAAGGAAAGGAAAGGAAAGGAAATGTAAAGAATGAAAGGAAAAATCAAAGCAAGGAAAGGATCAAGTAACTTCAGCGAGAACACTTACAGGTAACAGATTGCATATGTGATTTCCTCTATGATTTTGACATGCATGATATGTGCATGTTGGTATATGGTTCTTTTGTTGTCATTAGAATGGATTTTTTGGGGATTATATAGTGGATTTTAACCTAGAATTTTCATTTCTAGATATCCATGGTCTGATGGGATTGTTCTCGATTTTGAGCATTGGATTGCCAGATGGTTTCGAAATCGAGAGTGAGGTGATCTCAGGAAAATTTCCAAATGCTTAGGAATCCCTTGACCAGTAATGGTGGGATACACGGTAAAGCCTAAGGGTGAAAACATAAAAATTCCTCAAGGAGGGTGAATAATTTATGAGGAATCATAGGTTTGATTTTGTGATCTCGACATCGGTTTAGGTGTGATCACGATATGGAGAGGGTGGAGGTGGTTTAGCCTCTGAATTCCCTTGGTTGTCTTTGGATTGCTTTTTCCCCTGATATCCCACATTCATGCTTGGAATATGGCATGGGGGTGATTGGATGAAGAGATATTTGGCTCAACCAATCTATGGTTGTGTGGAACATGGAAGTCTTGAACCCGGCTGGTATTTTCCTATGGTTAATAAAATCTAAGTTTCTCTTTATTTTGGTAAGGAAATGTATTGGTTATTATGTGGCTTTAATGGTTGTTCTCTTATTGTTAATTACCTTATTATATGTTGGTTATACGCATGGTTCTATGACAGGTATTATACATAGCTTTATTCGTGTTTTCACTCATACCTAAATAAATAATGAATACAAGATCTAGTTGATGTTAAGATAGATAATGAGAGAAGGTAGTGACCCTTCTTGTTAAACCTCAAATGAGTTTCCAATCCTTCATGTTCAGACATGCATTCATGACCTGTAGGTTGCATATCCACCAAGTTTCTGACAGAATGTCAGTCACTATTGGGGCTAGTCAAGTCAAGTCTTAGTTGCATTTTTTGGTTTACAAGCATTGTCTTCATGTCTTTTATGAGTTCTCGAAGTTTCATAGTTTTTTGGGAAGAGGCCTAGCCCCACCCCTAGAAAATATCCTTAATTCTCGCAGTCGTTGGCACAACACTAGAATAAAAAGGACACACTCACACTGATGTAGGCCTATGGGAGTGACTGGGAACCCATAGTCACTTACAGGCTTTGGCAAGGGAACTATTATGGCTCTAAGTCAAGAAAAAGGTGATTTGTCGTAGGGGTTGGCTACCTGGATGGGTTGAGTTACTCCTAGAGGTCTTGTGTCACCTGATGGGAGTCAGTAAGGTTTTGTTAGGTCGAATCCATTTCCTTAAAGTCATCTAGGAGGTTGATTCATATCATAGTGACCCTCATCTCATTTTTACCCTGGGAAAGTCAGTGAAAGTGGGTAAATGTGGGAGGGAACGTTCTAGGGTGGTATAATAGCATGATTCAAATACTTGAACTAGATGGGATGAATGCATGTTGTTATGCATGCATTGTCATGGTTAAGGTTTCCATGCATGAGTTTATGGTATGAAGGATACTTAATTATGATTCTATTGGTATTTTATAATGTTGATGTGTTGTTTGATATAGAGAAAGAGATGCAGATCATGAGACCAAGGTTGTAGCACTAGACTTTGGGGTAAGAGCAAATCATCATACAAGTATTGTATGTTTGGGATGTAGGTATGTTGATTAATGATTGTTATAATAATTAGGGTTGTTTACATATATATCAGCCTATGGTTTATTTGGTTACATATATGATAGATGTTAGTTAATCAATGTGATCATATGTACCTATCTTGGTTAGTCAAGAAGGATAATAGTTTTTTGTTATATGCATTGTGGTTGTATGCATGATGGTTATGGTCATTGTACTTAGGATCTTGATGATATATGTGTCATGATAATATAGATTGACCTATGAATATGGTTAGATTTATGAAATTTAGGTATGAGCTAACCTATTTGTGATATTGTGTTGTACTAATATTGATTGACTGTGCATATGTGACTGCTATGCACATGACAATTGTTTATGAGTTTATGATGTGAGCATGTTAGCTAGTTATTGTTATGGATATCATGACCTTAATTATGTTTGGGTTGATATGTTGTGAAGTTATATCGTGTTAATATAGATTGATTATGCAGATAAGATAACCTCCCTTGAGATACATTGAGGTATGAGTTTGATTATGTCATCTATTTAGTGTTTGAGCATTTGATGTCTATTATTTCATCTATCTATTGTTTGAATGTTTGACTAGTTGCATGATATTATTTTGTATATATATTGCATGAACGAATAATCTTGTTTGAGATGGTTGCACTAGCACATATGTGTTCAGAACACCTTACATGTACTTGAGTGTAAGTAGGTGATGGTTGTAGCATTATGCATAATCACTGATGAATGTGATTTTATTGTTGATTATGACATGGTTGTTATACTTGGTAAAAGTTGATTTCAAATTAATAGATATGATGTATTGATCTTTGGAACATGTCGCTGACACGTGCATTCAGTTACAAGGCAGAATGCTTGGCATAGCAAGGTAAGGTAACCAGTATATTGTATGGTTATTTATGCATTGAAATCATGTTTTTATGGTAGTATGATGCAAGGGAGTTGCATGGCGAAGGATACTGCCATGAAATCTTGGAGAAGGCTCAGATTGAGATTTCCTTTGGAAGTATTGGGAACCCATTGGGATTGATTCATGGTATTTGTTGCTAGCCTTGTGATTTCGGTCTTTTATGATTTGTTTGTTCTTGATTTGAAGTTTTTTTTATGTTTATTTCCCATACCACTTTGTTTGTGGTGTCATATTGCTATTTATTTTCATGGGTTTCTTCTTGGTTTCTTTTATTTCTTGCCTTTTATGTTTTGAGGTTTTTGTGAATTGGTTGGGAAGGAGGAAAGTAGTGGAGTTGGGGGAGATTTTAATTAATTCCAACAGGTAATATAAGACTTGCATGAATCTTGATGCATGTATAAGGGAAGGATTGGTGGGGTCCATTGCGGTAAATCGACAGTGGCAGGAAAAACATGAGAAAGGTAGCAGGAAAGGTAAGGTAAATGGATTTGAGGTGTCAAATGCCTTGGCTATGTTGGGAACTATTGTTATCAATGTTTTGCATGTTTTAAACGAATAAAGGGAGTTCTATTAACCTTGACCTTATGATATATGGTAATTATGTTGTGATCATGATTATGTAATTATTACATGTGTGTGTGTGTGTGTGTGTGTGTGTGTGTGTGTGGAGGTATTTTTGTGGCTGGGTCATCAGGGATCATGATTGTTTTATGATGATGATTATACGTATATATGTATGTATGTATGTCATTGTCTAATAGGGTCTTCATGAATCATTGTTGTGGAGGAAAAATTTCTTATGCAGGTGAATGTCAGGAAGAGGTTCTTGGTCCTATGAGGAATCAAGTGGGAAGAGTAGCCCTAACAAATCTATGGGGCCAGTATCATGTGGCTATGAATTGATATTATGTGATTATACTATATCTATGTTATGTTATGGAAATTAATGTTGAGGGATACATCAATGGAATGAAAGTAGTATGATATGCGACATGATGGAATAAGCATGGATAAGACATTAGAAGCAAGTTTCCTTAGTAAGGATAGCATGGTCTTAGGATGTGCAGTACCAGTGTTGTGTACATGTAGCATATGAAGTATTGTGTACATATGATGTTGTGTGCATGTGGCATATATGATGTTTTGTGCATGTTTCCTATATGATGTTGTGAGCATGTTGAATATATAGTGTTTTGTGCATGATTTCATATTTGGTGCTCGGTACCGATAGTGTTAAGTACATGTTGTATATGTAGTGTTATGTACAGATGGTGCTATGTACATGTTATGAATGCGGTGCTATGTCCATTTGGTGTAGTGCATGTTATGAATCTAAGTTCATAACTATTTAGAATAGTTCCTGTTTTATTAATTTAATTATGAATGTAATTAGTTAGTTAAATAATTGATTAAATTAAATGAAGAGACATCAGTCCCAAAGGGGCACGTCTCTCTAATTGGGCGTGGCCAGTCAACTCCTATTTAAAGGAGCACCGCCTCAGCCTTGTAATCATCATTCATCATATCAATATATATATTTATCTCTTTTAAATCTTGAGAAATCTTCAAGAATTACAGTAATTAATCTGCCCAGGAAACTTACGTACATGTTAGACGCTACAGTGGTATCGGAGCCTGCGATCAAGGTCCAGAACTACTGAATCCAGATTTATCAACGTCCATACTGTGTCGTTCGTGCTTCTGTTGTGTTAGTTTCCACGCAGGACTCAACTATACAGTTGAAACGGAAATCTGTTGAAAATCTGTTGACAGTGTTAGAATAGGTTGTTGCTGGCTGTCTAAATAGCTGCGTTGCTGTAACATTGTGCATTCCAGTTCAGAAATTCTCGGTGTGTAACATTGTCACAGAGTCGGTTAATTACGCGGCAAGGTTTGATCCTTGTTACACCACAAAACATAAAAATTATACGGGTTGTAACTATACGGTGGTCGGGAAAATTAAAACGTTTTGTGTCAACCGTCACGGGGAGTCAACGCCGGATTACCCAAGCGGCGTGACCGTGGCTGTGGCTCACAGTTATAAATCGTGCAGACGTCCAAATCAAATATTAAACCAGCAACAGATCGAACGTTTAATTAAGTATACAATCGGACGTTAAATCAATTGCGGGTTAGGAATCAATTTCCGGTTAATAAAATCGGGCAGCCGCTAGCGTAAAGTTCACTATAAGTATACTGTTAAATTTCTGGTTAATTTCGGGTTCACTATAAGTATACTATTATAGTGAACGTGGGTGGAAGCCGTGAACGGTCGGCTAGCGTAAAGTTACATTCTATATATTATAATAACATTATAACTTATAATATATATATATAATTTGTAAAAGTTTATATATAAATTTTTATAAATTATAATTTATATAATAATTTTATATTATTTAAAAAATTTAAATAAAAATAAAATAAAAATCGCTCCTATGAAGAAAAAAATAAAATGGCAAAAAGACAATGATGATACAAAAAGGATAAGTGAATGCGAAAACAATATTGAAAAGATAACAAGAAACGGAATGAAATGACGAATATGGATATAAAAAGATATGTTAACACATAACAAAAACCCGGAAGAGATTTCTCCGGATGCGACTTTTAAAGGAATGTCGGGGTAGTCATAAATACGGTTTGAAGGAAGTCAATACTACCTCACAATCACCGAAGGGAATTTCTAATAGGAGTGTAAATTAAATTACCTACATATGATGGTAAAGACCATTGGGGTGCCATGTTTGGGTAATAAAATGGGCGACCATTTTTGCGGCAAATCCACCATTAGGTTATATCATAACGACATCCCGCTCACTGGAAGGAGAAGCATATAGGCGGTATCGGTAGTCCCCTTAAGTGTAGTGGTCTTACATTCACTTGGGAAAAATTTGAATAACTCTCTGTTGAAAGACTGTGATGAGGAAAGTTAAGTGTATGCGCAGAGGATTTGTTCTCGACGAAGGGATGGGGCATTGAATACCTCCACAGATAGGAAAGTATTAAACGGTAAGCAAAGAGTATTTTGAGACGAAGAACTATTAAAAAATGTGTCGTTGTGCTTCAAAAACATACAGTAGGAAGAAGTTAAAAATTATCGCTTAATACGCCCGATGAAGCAGACATACGCATAATTATTGAATGTCCTAAAGGTTCATAGAAACACAACAACTAATGAGAGGCGATTAGTTATGCTAAAGGGAAATCGGGGTAAAACACCTACATGGAAAGTCTTCAGTACGTTTCCCTACACAATGTGATGAAGGAAAACAACCAACTAATGTTGAAGAAGAAAAAAAGAAGAAATGTTGGAAGTGTGGAGATAAATTTTTAAGAAGGACACAAAGTGTGAAAAACCAAAAACTTTATAAACTGGCAGACGAGAACAAGATGCAGAGTTCCACAAGAAGATAGCAACGTGAGGAAACAATGAAGAAAGTGAAAACTCAAATCTGAGGAACAAGATAGAATGTTCACAATTTCCTCTGACCATCACGGGGATAACAGCTCAACCACAAACATTAAAACTTAAAGGTCACATTACGAAGCATAAGTATTTATAGTCCTAATAGATTAAGGTACACAACTTTGTGGATATTTAATGTTGCAAAAAGACTAAACATTTGTACCATAATAACAAACTTAAAAGTAATGTTGATGGTAAGCAGAGAAATGAATGGAATAGGCAAGTGCCATGGTGAAGTTACAATTGAAATTGAATATGAGACGAAACTATTTTTATACGGTTCCCTAAAGAGTAGATGTAATTTGAGATGAATGGTTGGGGACATTAGGTACATATAGCGAATCACATAACAATTTAAGTTTAAAATGGGATGGAAGAAGTATAAGTTAATAGGGTTCCATGCCCACCCTATCAAGTTGTCTACATCAACAAATGACTCATTGTGAGGCTCTAGCATTTTTGGCACAATGTCAATAATTGGAGCTCTCGACTGGAGGGACTCACGGTCCATGGAAATTTCATCTTTAATCCAAAAAAATACAAGACGATTTTAAAGGACTTTGAGTGGATTTACCCCAAAAGGAAGATCGAACACATTATCGAGAGACTAAGCCGGACCCTACACCGATGGTAATAGAGCCATATCGTTACATCATCTGTGAGAGATAGAACGTTAATACAATTTAGACATGGGATCATATGAGTAGGCCCAGTATGCTGCTCCGGTGGTGTGTGATTAGGAAGAAAGATGGATCTTTCAGAGCTAATGTATAGATTATAGAGGGTTGAATAAAATCACGATTAAACATAAGTTTCCAATTCCATTCATGATGAGATGCTGGATATAGGTTACATGGTGCTAATATTTTTCAAGTGGAATTTAAGATCGAGTTGTTACCAAATACGGGTAAGACTGAAGACGTATTTGAAAAACGGCTCGAACCCATGAAGGACATTATGAGTTCAAGAAAGTCATGCCGTTTTGGACTAAAAAATGCACAAAAACTTTCCAAGCTACACGGATAGATATACTTACCATATTTACGGAAGTTTGTATTAGTTTTTTTATGATATCCTCGTTTATAGCAAGACGTGGAAGGAACATCTCAAACATTTGGAAATGGTACTATACGTATTTAGAAAAAGAATCAATTTTATGCTAAATTGTCAAAGTGCACCTTCGGGCGAAGGAAGTTAGAATACCTTGGACATGTTATATCTGGGAGGGAGTCAAAGTAGACTGACAAAATTAAGGCAATCGAGGAGAATGGCCTAGACCCCGAGAACATATCGAAGCTAAGAGGGATTTCTGGGTCTCTTGAGGTTATTATAGAAGGTTTATAAAATTATGCACAATTATTGATACTGACTAATTTATAAAAGAATGTGTTTCGGTGGGACAATCAGCGGATAAGTGTTTTGAAGATTAAAAGGAAGTGATGTCAACCACATCGGTGCTTTACCCTTTGGCTTCTCAAATCATTTGTGGTTGAATGTGATGCTTCGGGTTTTCGGAATTGGAGTTGTATTAATGCGGAGATAACACCTATCGCATTCGAAAGTCGCACGGCGGAATAAACGAGAAGGGCTAAAATCAACATGCAAAAGAAATGTCGCCATCCTTCATTAACTAAGTGGCGCCAATACTTGCTTGGAAGTAAATTTTCAATTGACCGGCCACAACGGTCTGTGATTCTTACTTCAATAAAGACTTTGTCAGCAGAGCAACGAGAAATGGATGGAGAAACGTACATCGGCATTCGATTTGGAAATATTACACAAAAAAGGGAAGGAAAAATGTAAGTCATGAGATGCTCTTTCCGTAGAGATGATGACCACACCGCTTGTGCGCCATGATTGTTGTTCCAAATTGGTTGGATGAAATAAGAGCTGAATATACGAGGATGAAGAGTGTGACACTATGATTAAAGAATATCGGTCGATATGTCAATTTGAATGGAGAGAATGACATCCCAAGGTATAAGAATAGAATTTATCTAACACCGGCATCCAAATTTAATCAAAAAATACCAGGGAATCACCACCGATTCACCAAGCGCTGAACATGTTGGATTACATAAAACTTACTATAACATTCGACGGTCATTATTAGAAGGAGCGCACGACGAAATTCAGAAATATGTTGTTGAATGTGATGTTTTCCAAGGAAATAAAAGTGAGAACATTCCAACACCGAATGCCATTGCACCCCTTACATATGCCAAGATCGAAATGGGAAGAGATCTCGATGGATTTTATGAAAAATTTTTGTATCGAGATGGAAAAAGATAAGATATTTGTCGTAGTAGATAGGCTCACCAAGTATGCCCATTTTCATATTATTAAGAAAAGCTTGACAACTAAGCAAATTATAGGAGACATTTTGTAAACATATACAAATTACATGGGTTTCCCAAGATCATAGTCGGTGACCGTGATGCTAGGTTCAAGGAAATTTACGGGAAGATGCCTTACGAGTAGGAATATCCCTCATAACATGAGTACGACTATCCACCCAGAATGATTGATGAAGTAAATAAATGTTTAGAAATGTATCTTCGTTGTTTTGTCACTGACAAACAAAATAGGTGGACCCAATGGCTACCATGCAGCGGAAGGTGGTGGTATAATACCTACCATATCGGCAAAAATGACGCCTTTCCAAACTCTTTATGGTTATGAACCACCGAAATGGAAGGATTTTTTCACTTCTTCTGTTAAAAAGTTCCGGCCGTAAAAAATCACTTGGAAGAAAAAGCCAAAAAATCATCAATTTATTAAAAAAAATCTAACCACAACGTAATGAATGAAACAACAAACAGAATCAACATCGCATGAAAGAGGAATTTGAAGTAGGTGATTGGGTTTTTGTTGAAATAACCTTACAAGCGGTTGGCGTTAAAGCAACAAGGAAAAAATAAACTATCACATAAAATATTATGGGCCGTATAAATGATCGGGAAGATCGGTCTGTAGCTTATGGATTAAAGTTACGGATAAGAGTCGAATCCATAGTACTTTTCATATATCAAATCAAAAAAGTACTAAGGAGAACAAATAACTGTGACCGAGTGATGAAGAAGGAAGAATCATCCTAGAGCGAGAAGGCATACTTGCTACAGAAGGTTTTACGGTCAAATACAATAAAAGAATACTCATTAAATTGAAAAGACTTGCAGGAGATTCTATTAGGTAGAGTCGAACGTTTCATTCGCCGGCCACCCAAGTCTACCTATGCTTTGAGGACAAAGCATCTCCAAGGAAAATGGTATGAATCTATGATTCATAACTATTTAGGTAGTTCTGTTTTATTAATTTAAGTATATGAATGTAATTAGTTAGTTAAATAATTGATTAAATTAAATGAAAGGGGTATGGAGTCCCAAAGAGACACGTCTCTCTGGTGGGCGTGGCCGATCAGCTCCTATTTAAGGAGCACTAAGCCTCGACCTTGTAATAATCATTCATCATATCAATATATATCTTCCTCTTTTTAAATTCTTGAGAAATCTTCAAGAATTACAGTAATTAATCTGCCCAGGCAACTAACGTACAGGTTAGACGTTACAGTGCACATGTTGTATATGTGTTCCTATGTACATATGATGCAGTGTACAGATTTTACATGCGTTGTTGTGTACATATGGTGTGGTGTCCATGATTTTACATGTGGTTTTATGTGCATGTAGTGATATGTACATATGGTACATGTGGTTTTGTGTGCATGTAGTGTTATGTACATTTTGTGCAAATGGTGGTGTGTACATGTGGTGTTATTTACACGTCGTATAGTTAGTGTTGTGTACACGTTTTGTAGGTGGTGCGGTGTACATGTGGTGTTGTGCACACGTTGTGCAGGTGATGTCATGTACGTGTGGTGTTGTGTACACATTTTGCAGGTGGCAATGTGTACAAGTGGTACTATGTCCATGTTGTACATGTGGTATTGTTGTACATGTGGTATTATTGTACATGTGGTATTGGGTACACATTGTACATGTTGTGTTGTGTATATTTGGTATGGTGTTACAGGTATTGTGTAGTCATTGTATCACAAAATGTGTATTCATGGTGTGGTATGGTGTGTATGTATATGTATTATGTTGTACATTGGGTGATGGGCCTGTAAATTAGACATAAATTAAGGCCAATCTAACCTTTATTAGGCACATAAAATATATATTAAATCTCTCCTTCTACACTTAATAATGTTTTTTGAAGATTTAATATATTCTTAGGAATTTTTAGAGATAATTTCATATGTGTTCCTAATATTATTTATTTTTGAATAATATTGTGAGAATATTGCGCAAATTATGAAGATTTGGAGAAGGAGATAATTTAGGAATTTTCTCCCTACTACTGGAGGAACCATATTGGAGAATAAATGAACAAAATATCATGAAATTATTGCGAAAATCTAGAGTAATTTTTGAACTCCAATGATTGAGAAAATCTAGGAATGTGTTCCTTATCATTTAATGCAGATTCCTAGTGTTGAGAACCAGGTCCACTATTTGAGGTATTTTGGAGGGGAAAGCTTCCTCCGTTCAAAGAGAATGCTTCCTCATAATTTTGTATAAGTACCAATTTGAATTGACCTCTAAGGGCATGTATTTTTTATTCTTATTGTGGATAAAACATTTTTTTTAGCAACTCCACTTTCTTTTCTTGTAGGAATGTCCTTGGACTGATTCAATAATGAAGATTGACGCCATTTTTAGCTTCTAAAGCTTGGTTTATTCCATAGGACTTTGAGTCTCCTTAGGCTTGGCCATCACAGGAGCCTCAAAGCCCTATTGCACAACTTATTTATGTTATTTTCACTTCTTATTCACATGCATCACTCATTTATGTTTTGCATATTTCTGTATTTAGTATTGTTTCTTTTCTTGTTGTAAGATTGATTTAAATGACTGAAGTGAGTTCTTTTGCAGGGCTTTTACAGATTAAAAATAATTATTCATCCTTGTAATAACTTTTTAAGTTCATCTTAATCATTAAGATACTTGGATTTGGTTACTAATTCACGAATATAAGATTTCTGGAAATGCCTTGTAGCGAAATAGTAGTAAATTTCTGCTATTTTTTAGAATGGGTTAATGAGCTTCATTTGACTTGATTCCACCTGGATTAGGTCATAATAATGTTGAAATTAATACAAAAAATCACCCCATTTCATTTTCACTTTATTAGGTTAGGAATTTGATAGATTAACTAGCTCACTATTTCCTGAATTTTCATATTTTAGAGTAGTAATTTTCTATTATTTTTAGCACGTGTGAACAAGGTTATTTTGGAGTGATTCTAATTGGAATGGAGACCTAATACATCATAATTAATAATAAAAAAATTGTCCCATCCCATTTTCATTTGATTTAGTTTCTCATTCGGTGAGTTATGTCCAAAACAGAACTTCATGTAGCACTATTGTAACACGTGTAAACTCGAACATATTTTCTCCCAAAGCTTGGTTTTTGTCTCTTAGGCTTAAATCATGACTCCTAGGATCTAAATACATGATTGAGAAACAATAAACACCACTTAGGACATGAATTTTCACAAATTATATTAGACTTATTTATTTGAATTCATGCGCTTAGGATTTCAATTACGAATTGTTGTTCTTGCCTAGGATTAATTTCTTTTCAAATCAACACTTCCATTTCAACAATCAATTTAGGATTTTATTTCATGAAATTAACTCCATTACATCAAATCAAAAAAATAATAACACATTGTATGTTGCGCATACATTGCTTATACCTCTTAAGTTGGTATGAACCCCGAGTTGATAATTAAAGTTGGTAGCCTTGGGAGTTGCAGAATTCTTATTGAAATATTGAGGCTCATCATTAGGTGTAGGTGTATGTATTGTGTTGCAAACTGGGTGTAGGATTATGTGTTGTGTTGTACACCGGGTATAGGTCTAGGTTTTTTGTTGTACATTGGGATTAGGTGTATGTGTCATGGTGTACACTAGGTGTACGTGTATGTGTCGTGTTGTACATCAAGTGTAGGTGTAAGTGTTTTGTATACACTAGGTGTAGGTGTATGTGTTTTTTTGTACACCAAGAGTAGGTGTATGTGTCATGTTTTACACCGGGTGTAGGTGTATGTGTTGTGTTGTACACCGAGTGTAGGTGTATATGTTTGTTTGTACATTGTGTCTGTGTGTATATGTTGTATAGTGTAATGGAACAGACAGGTATGGATTATCTAGGCCCTTCCTTTTCTATTAAGGGTTAAGGATATTTAGTCTCGAGATACCCGTGTTTCTATTAAGGGTTGAAGCGGTTTAGTCTCTAGATGCCCTTGTTGTTGATATTGAGGGAGGAGGCAGTTTAGTCACCAAATTCCCTTGTTGCTCAAAGAGAAGGCACTGGATGCTTACTAGGTTTAGTAACTAATTCAGTGTGTGTATGGAAAGAATAAAGAACAAAGGCAAAATCAAAGAATCATGGAAAGATAAGTATCATTATTTTACTTCAATTTTTAACTATGCATGTGATCTATGATTTTTATTTATGGTGGTTAAATGTGATTTATGAATTTAATTTATGATAGTTGTGTATTGAGCTAACCTGATGTGATATGTTTATACATAATGATTTGGTCAAAGAGCTAGTTTGACTTGTTGTGACAGGAAGTATACAAAATTACAAGTGTACCTTATTGATGGGCCACCAATGAGGTATGATTTGAATTAGTTTCAATTCCTTTTAGTCTAATGGAAATTATGTGCTTGGTACAGGAAAGCATGAAAATTCTCGGTTGGGGTGGTTGAAACTGACTGCAAGAATTAGCAATAAAAGTGAAAGGAATTGGAACATATCGCAATATATTAGTAAAGCACTTCAAGAGCAATGCCATTATGGGACACTAGTACCCAATAGTTATGACCAGTATTATTGTTTTGAGGCAAGTATATGCCTTGGTTGTTTTACCTTTTGATGCGAGGAACAATTTCCAAGGGATGAATCGCCCAGAATGGGGATGTCAGGGAACTTAGAAGGTGCGTGACTGCACAAAAGGGGGTGACCGGATTTTCCAAGGGACTGCGTATTGGAGAAGGGAAGGTCAGGGATGGATTTATTTGTTCATTAACATTGCCATATGGAATTAGATGCACATTGGGAGTGTGCCCTGGAACAATGAGTCAGTAACTCTTCACTGAGAGGACAAGTAGCGCAGGATTATAACGTTGGACATTGGATGTAGGTTTGACCTTAACAGTGGATTCTAGACTTCCTAGGAAGGAGGTGAATCTTGGTATCACTTTCAGGGTGGAGGTGTTAGCCTCTAGACTCCCGTGTTGCTGATACAGACATTGTATCCTTTTATTTTTTGGTTAAGAAATTGTGCATATGTGTATATATGTATATTATTGTAAATAATGTATCGAGCTAGATTTATAAAGCTCCATAGAAAATATGGTTATTTGTTGGTTGAAGAAAATGTGCATGTATATGTGGTTTTTATTGTAAAATATCACAATGAGTTGTGTTATAAAGCTCCAATAATCGGTATGATTATCAAATTGTCATGTTTATCATGATGGTTTTGATTTGAGTGGGATGTTATTGTAAATACCGCAACTAGCCTAGATCCATCTTAACTCCGGATCTATCAAGCGCCGAGAGGGATCAAATCTCTCGAGGTGCAAATCTCTTTTTTGAGTGAAAAACTTGAGGAAATTTTTGCACCTCGAGAGATTTGATCCCTCTCGGCGCTTGATAGATCCGGAGTTAAGATGGATCTAGGTTGGTTTCAGTCGTGTGCTGCCAAGGAAAATCTATCGAAGATATGATTAATTTTATCAATAATATGTAAATATATCAAATATTAATATAATCATTTTAAATATGCTAAATATTTCTGAGATTAACTTGGTCATTTTAATTTTAATTTTCATAGTTACCTCAGTTAGTTGAGATGAAAAATATTGTTAATAACTATAATGATGAAAAATGATGAAAAAAAAAAATTTAATGCAAAGTAACAATAATAGTGTTCAAAGATAGAAAATGTGAATAATAAGAATGTACTCATGTTACAAATAGTATTCATTGTGATCAATCTCAAACTATTTTCTTCTACTATTCTTATTGCCACCCTTGTTAGTTTTGTTATCTATTCATATCGATTATATGAAGAAAAAAAAATTAATCGTAAACCATTTAAATCTTTAGCTCGAGCTGTTGTAGTAAACATGATACCTTGTCTCTCTTGCTCTCCACTATTAATAGGTTAAATTACTATAACACAAAAATCAATGTACATTGTCAACAACTTTTTGTGCTTACACTAAAATCAATGCATATTGTTAATCCAATCACTTCAAAATTAATGTACGGTCATATATCCAATTACATCAAATCGTAAATCAACATATACAATGAAATCAATGCATTTAATGCAAGCAATCAAATAAGATTAGAAAATAACTTCTACATTGAAATCAATGCACCTAATGCAAGAAATCAAATAATATTAGAAACCAACATCTACATCGAAATCAATGCATTTACTCAAAGCAATCAAATAGGATTAGAAATCGTCATCTACACTGAAATCAATGCATTTAATGCAAACAATCAAATAGGATTAGAAATAATCTACATTGAAATCAATGCATCTAGTGCAAGCAATCAAATATAATTATAAATCGACGTCTAAATTTAAATCAACACATCCAGTGCAAGAAATCAAATAGTATTAGAAATCACCACCTACACTGAAATCAATGCATCTTGTGCAAGTAATCAAATATCATTAGAAATAAATATCTACACTAAAATCGATGCATCTAGTGCAAATAATCAAATAGGATTATAAATCACCATCTCCACTTAAATCAATCCATCTAGTGCAACAAATATTCTTCCCTCTCTCCACCCTCCATCCATATCTATATCCCCCTCCATCTCTTGTTTTTTTCCTCTCTATCTCACCCCCCTAAACACACACGCTCTTGCACTCCATATATATCATTCTCTTTGTCAATCACCCCCTCTCCCCATCTCTTTCTTCTTCCCTCTCTTCACCTTCCATCTATATCTCTATCTTCCCCTTCTCTCCCTCTCCCCCGCTAATATCTCTCTTTCCTCCTTTTGTCCTCTCTCCCTCTCTCTCCATCTTCCTTATCACTCACTCTCTCTCTCTAGAAACCAACATCTACATTGAAATCAATGCATTTACTCAAAGAAATCAAATAGGATTATAAATCGCCATCTAGACTGAAATAAATGCATTTAGTGCAAACAATCAAATAGGATTAGAAATCATCTACATTGAAATCAATTCATCTAGTGCAAGTAATCAAATATAATTATAAATCGACATCTAAATTGAAATCAACATATCCAGTGCAAGCAATCCAATTGTATTAGAAATCACCACCTACATTGAAATCAATGCATCTAGTGCAAGTAATCAAATATCATTACAAATAAATATCTACACTAAAATCGATGCATATAGTGCAAATAATCAAATAGGATTAGAAATCACCATCTCCACTTATATCAATCCATCTAGTGCATGAAATATTCCTCCCTCTCTCCACCCTCCATCCATATCTATATCCCTCTCCATCTATTTTTTTTTTGTCTCTCTATCTCACCCCCCTAAACACACACGCTCTCGCGCTCCATATATATCAATCTCTTTGTCAATCACCCCCTCCCCATCTCTCTCTTCTTCCCTCTCTTCACCTTCCATCTATATCTCTATCTTCCCCTTCTCTCCCTCTCCCCCGCTAATATCTCTCTTTCCTCCTTTTTTCCTCTCTCTCTCTCTCTCCATCTTCCTTATCACTCACTCTCTCTCTCTCTCTAGAAACCAACATCTACACTAAAATAAATGCATTTACTCAAAGAAATCATATAGGATTTGAAATCGCCATCTACACTAAAATCAATGCATTTAGTGCAACAATAAAATAGGATTAGAAATCATCTACATTGAAATCAATTCATCTAGTGCAAGTAATCAAATATAATTATAAATCGACAATTAAATTTAAATCAACACATTCAATGCAAACAATCAAATTGTATTAGAAACCACCACCTACACTGAAATCAATGCATCTAGTGCAAGTAATCAAATATCATTAGAAATAAATATCTACACTAAAATCGATGCATATAGTGCAAATAATAAAATAGGATTATAAATCACCATCTCCACTTATATCAATCCATCTAGTGTGAGAAATATAATTCCCTCTCTCCACCCTCCATCCATATTTGTTACCCCCTCCATCTCTTCTTTTCTGTCTCTCTATCTCAACCCCCTAAACACACACGCTCTCGCACTCCATATATATCAATCTCTTTGTCAATCCCATCCTCTCCCCATTTCTCTCTTCTTCCCTCTCTTCACCTTCCATCTATATCTCTATATTCCCCTTCTCCCCCTCTCCCCCGCTAATATCTCTTTTTCCTCCTTTTGTCCTCTCTCTCACTCTCTCTCTCTCTCTCTCTCTCTCTCTCCACCTTTCTCTCTTTATGTCTTTCTTCTTACCTCCCTCTCCTTCCCCCTCCAAGTCCATCTCTCTTTCCCTCCCTCTCTCCACTCTCTCCCATCCTCTCTCTTCCTTCCTCTCTTTCCCTTTCTCTCCCATCTCTCTCTCCCTCTCTATCTTTCTTCACCCACCAACTATGTTACTATATCCCTCCCTCTCTCCTTATATATCCTTCTCCCCCCCTTATCTCCATATATCCTTATTTGTCTCTTTATCTCAGCCCCATACATACACGCTCTCTCTCGGTCTCTCCCTTGTCACTCCTTCTCTCTCTCCACTTCTCACTCTCTATATTTCTTATTTCCTACATCTCTCCCCCTCCAACTCCATCTCTCTATCGATCCCTCTCTCCTCCTCTCTCTCAAGTCCTCTCTCTCTCTCTCTCTCTATCGATCCCTCTCTCCTCCTCTCTCTCTCTCTCTCTCTCTCTCTCTCTCTCTCTCTCTCTCTCTCTCCTAACTCCCTCTCTCTTCCCTGATCTCTCTCTCTCTCTCTCTCTCTCTCTCTCTCCTAACTCCCTCTCTCTTCCCTGATCTCTCTCTCTCTCTCTCTCTCTCTCTCTCTCTCTCTCTCCTAACTCCCTCTCTCTTCCCTGATCTCTCTCTCTCTCTCTCTCTCTCTCTCTCTCTCTAATCCTCTCTCTTTCCCCATCTCCCTTTCTTTCTCTCTCTCTCTTTCCGCCCCTCTGTCTCTCCAACTACATTACTATATCCCTCTCTCTCTCCTTCTCTCTTCTTCTCTCCCCCCTTCTTTCCATACATCCTACTTTGTCTCTTTATCTCACCCCTAAACATACCCATCTCTCCCTTATCACTCTCTCTCTCTCTCTCTCTCTCTCTCTCTCTCTTCTTAGTTATGTAAAATAATGAACAAAAATATTTGTAAATATAAAGAAGATTATGGAGTAAATATGAAAAGAGGTTTTATTTACTTACCATACCTCTGGCTTATTTATATTTTTATTTATTTACCATACCTCTTTTATTTACTATGGTATTTGGCCCATAGGCTTGTTATATAATTAGATTTTTATTTATAATCCTATTTGATATATTGTTATTTATTTACCTTACCTCTTTATACCTCTTTTATATTTATTTATTTACCATACATCTTTATACCTATTTTATATTTATTTATTTATCATACCTCTTTATACCTATGTTATATTTATTTATTTACCATACTTATTTTATAAATATGGTATTTGGCCCATGCTATCAATATTAATTTGTCCCATGGTATTCGTCCCATAGGCTTCATCTAAATAAAACCTCTTTTTTTAAGTTTTTTTAAATATAAAAAGTTTTATGGAGTAAATATAAAAAGAATTTTTATTTATTTATCATACATCTAGTTTATATATATTTTTATTTATTTACCATAGCTCTAGAGAAAGTATAAAAATAGGTTTTATTTATTTACCATACCTCGTGTTTATTTATATTTATATTTATTTAAATTTTAAAATATTGCAACATTGATGGGGAAATATTTGTCTTTAAATATTTTAATTTATCCATAGAATATGGGTTTTCTTTTTAAAGATTCATTTTACAAATATTTAATTAAAAGAAATATTTAAAGATTTTGGATTTCATTGTTTGTGTTGAATTAGGTCTTTTCCTTTGATTTAGGAAATGGTATTGACTTTAGTAAAGAGTAAAGATGTTTAAAATTTTACTTAATTTGGAAATTCAATGTGGTAAGTTTTTTTGTTAAAGGTAAATTTATGATCCATTCAAATTCACGTATATAATAAAGCAATTATTAAATGGGTGAGATAATTTACTATCCATTCAAATTATATAAACAATACATAGTTGTATTTTAATAGTTAATCTCAGCCCATTAATAAGTTTAAAAAGTTATATATAATTTAAATATTCAAGTTGTATAAAATTCAAGATTAGGTTAATGCTTTGGCTGACATTAGAAAAATTAAAATTTATTATTTTTTGAGAACGTGACATACCTGAAATCGGGGTCATACTGGGTTGTAGATTGCGCCTCTTGGCGTAACAAGCTGGGTTATAAGATCCATAGGAATTATGTTTATTATCTTCAGCGGTTTTGCTGATTGTAGGTGTCACAAAACACTGAGGAAGGTGTTCCCCTAAGGGACAGGGATGTGTAACAGATATGGGTTAAAAGTTCATGTAATAAAGTTAATAAAGTTAAAATAAGACCACAGGAAAGGGACACTTATTCCATGTTTAATGTTTGATAATACATCCTAGTGTGGGTGTTATTTTGGTTTATTATGGCGAAGGAAATTGGAAAAGGAAATGGCTAAGGCTTTGGAAAAGAAAAATGGTATTTTGGCACATTATTTATAAAAATAATAGAATTAGGAGAAAAGGAAGGTGAAAGGTCACAGGCTACATGTGAGGAGGAAAATGAAGGAAAATAATGGAAAATTAAATAAATTAGAGGCCTCATCAATAAAAATACCTCAAAGCATCAGTTAGCAATATTTTTTCAACCTTTTTTTAGTTTAGTTTTAGAATTAGTGTGATAGAGGAGAAAACACCAAGAGGAGAAAGAAAGCAAGAAAGCAAGGAAAGGAAAGGAAAAGTAAATAAGGACAATGAAAATCAAAGGAAGGAAAGGATCAAGTAACTTCAACAGGAATACTTGCAGGTAATAGATTGCATGTGTGATTTCCTAGCTGGTTTTGACATGCATGGTATGTGCATGTTGGTATATAGTTATTTTGTTGTCATTGGCATGGATTTTGTCAGGATTCGATGGTGGATTTTAGCCTAGCCTTGCCATTTCTCGATAACCATGGTGTGATGGGATTGATCTCAGTTTTGATCTTTGGGTTGTCAAATGATTTCAAAATATGGGGTGGGGTGGTCTTAGGAAAATTCCCAAAGGCCTAGGAATCCCTTAACTGGTAGTGGTGGGATACACGGTAAATCCTTAGGGTAGAGATGGGAAAATTCCTCAAGAATGGTGAAGAAATTCTGAGGCATCTAAGCTCAGTTTATTTTTGTGATCTTGGCACCAGTTTAGGTGTGATCACAGTATGAAGAGAGTGGAGGTGGTTTAACCGTTGGATTCCCTTAGTTGTCTTTATATTGGTTTATCCCATGATATCCCACATTCATTCTTGTAATATGGCACAGGGGTGATTGGATGAAGAGATATTGGCTCAGCCAATCTATGGTCGGGTGGAACGTGGAAGTCCCGAACCAGGTCGGTATTTTCCTACTCTTATGTTGAATGCCCTATCACATTCTCAAAGAGTATCGAATGCCAGATGATTACCCAATCCTCCATTCTGTCTTCCCAAGTGAAGACCAGAATGATGTGTCTGTCTCTCGCTTTCAACCAAGGAGGATCTATTCCATAGGGAATGTACATATTCATGTATAAGAAATGTACCTAAGCTCATTCTTAGGAATTACCCAGTTTCTTCCAAGTAAGAAACTTATCACCAGGCTCCCTCTCAATCAAGGACTCGCAGCAGCAATGGTGAGACACCCAGCTGCTCATGAAGAATTCCTCCCCTCGATGTCATTGATTTCGATATTGAGGAATCTTCAACTTTAGCTCCATAGGGCACAGATCATCCATCACTTTCATTCATGAGTCATGTCATCTACTAGAAAGTGATTCATCGGTATTTCTTATCTGGTCCACCTTTTATGTCATGTTTCTTTCTTTCGAATCATCTCCAAGGATCTTACATCCTTTCACATGATTATCAGCCCTACACAAATTCATCCAGATAAACATATACGTATGAACTTTGAAAAACAAAAGTTACCTCAGTTATGATCTTTCACCATGACATCTTCCTGTAGGCATCGACATCCTCTATTCAGATTGACACGTCTCCTCATGATATGTCTTGTCAAGGATCTTCTTATTTACCAGACTTCTATCAGAGTCTGCATATCCTCTAGGAGATATTCCAGTCACATCTTCTTGGCTTCCAGATGATAACTGCCTCTTGACAAGGTTGCTCTTCATGATCTCTTCCCTTCTGCACATCTTCATTCCCAGGAACTTCCAATATTCAGTTCCTTGTTCATATACAACCACCTTATATTCCATATGAGGATATATTATGTTGATTTCATTTTTCAGTGCACCGAGCGAGATCCTCCTTCATAGATCATACTTCTAAATATAAAAGTACATTACCTGCAACCATATGACATGACTTCACAACATCCAGTGTCAGCATATAATATATGTATGTATATACCGCATACCTTTTTCCTTTGAGTCATCCTGTAGCAATTTCATTAGAATGAAGAGCTTCATTCCCTTGACCTGCTTCATCAATATGTCATCACATCCCAGAATTTTGTAGCATAGAATTCTTGATGAAACCATTCTGCTTTCTTTCTAATCGGTGAATTCATAGAGAAATCCATTAGAAAATGTTAGCACCAGTTTCCATGATGACCCTTGAGTTTGATGACTACCTTCCATCAGTATTGTTATCAACGAGGTTTTCCAAGAGTTGTTTCACCAAGAGCTCCTATCATGCTTCTATCATGATGTTATTAATATACATTGCTTCCCATCATACTAACCAACTGAAATCACTTAAAGAAGAAGATGATCTTAATCATAATAGAGATCTTTCGCTTCTTTCTTAGATTTCTTAACATCAGGTTCTACCCTTTCATCTATCACATGGGCTTCTTCCTTTTTCCTCTTGTCCTTTCCAGATTTAGGACAATCTCTTTTATAATGCCCAAGTTCATTACATCCAAAGCATCGTATTTTGTCCATATTACTTCTTTTATTCCGAGGACCAAATTTTCTGAATCTTCCTTTCTTCCTGGATATGGCTGCAAAGGCTTGATTCCCTTCACTTGATATTGTATCAGCTTTGGCTTTCAATCTTGTTTCCTCTATTTTACATAGGGACCATAAATCATGGAATGGTGTTGCTTTTTTCTTCTCGTATAAACTTGAAGTGAGGTTTCCCCATTCTTCTGGTAGAGCATTCAGCACCACTATAGTCATCTCGATGCCAGACATTACTTCTCCTAGTTCCTGTAGTTGGTCTCTTATTTCAAAAATCCTCATAAAGTATGAAGTGATTCCTTCTTCTCTTGACAATTTCATTTTGTATAGAGACAAGAGATTGCTTCTCCTGTAGTACTCACAGAGAATAGCTCCACCAGTTTCTCATATACTTCTTTTGTAGACTTTAGTTTTGATACATAGGGAATGAGTGAGTCCTTACTGGATTCTATGAGAATCCTCTGGGCTCTAATTTCTCCCTTCATGTACTTGGCATGAGTTGGAGCATCTTCTTTTGGTGGTTGAATTATAGATCCTTCAATGTAGTCCATAACTTCGTCTTCAATTAAATTCAAATATGTCCTCTTCTTCCAAGCACTAAATTTTTATGACCCAACCAACTTGTCACTCTCTTTACAATAAGTCATCTTGACAAATTTAAGTAAGGTCATAGATACTTACTTGGATAGAGTCACTTGCAGCTTCCTTGATGGTGAAGGATATCTTCAAAAGATGATGTTTCTTCCAACAATGTCTTGAATGTAAGTCTTTGATGGCGAAGATTATTTTCTTGAATGAGTTGATCCTTTGAATGAGATAGCTTGAGAATTTTCCTTGAAAACTGATTTGACTTTTCAATGCAAACTTTGATCTTCACTTCAAGTAGCCCTTGTGTTCAGCACCTTAGCTCTGATACCGTGTTGAGAATTTGGTAGGGCATAGTTTAATTCAATTCTCTTCTCGATAATCACTTGTGAACTTATTTCTCTTACTTAGATGTTCTCTTTATTAGCTTATTATATCTTTCATCAAGTCAATTATCAAAACACAAGAGACACAAAGTTTAAGCTATTCAAGCCAAGGCCAAAACCTCTCCCTCTTGGAGAGGAAAACCAGCAAGTAATTCTTCTTATAGACTTTCAGTTGAAAAGTACCATGACCATGACTCAAACCCTTGACAATAGTATGCCTCTAAGACCTTGTCACTGCGTTTTCTTGGCTCCTTATGTTGATCTCCCTTTCTGCACCGTTCTGCACTATTCTGCACCAACACTAGGAAAGCTCGATTCCTAGCCTTAAACTGAAATCTTCTTTCCTTGATTTGACCTTGGCCTATTGTTGTGATATTCTTGTCGAAATAGGCTCTATCCTCCATGAATGGATCTCCTTTTATGATGATTGTCTTACTTGTTGCCTCCTTTATGGTGTAAGTTTAACTCTCATACTTGTAATCCATTCGAACTGTGATTAGCACAGAGACTGTGAACATTACTAAGACTGTAATCATTCTAACTTCATTCTTCTTCTACCCAACCCAAATCACAAAGAGATCAGTGAAGTTCTTACTGTAATCTATCATCAAAACTGCAAGGAATCCGCACTTATGTTCCTATTATAGTCGTCTGAAAACCTCAAAGAAGGATCTAAACTTCACTGTAATTACCCATCTGAAATCTCAAAACTGTTATCTCATTCGAAAATCACAGAATTGTTATCCCATCCAAAAAATAACAAAACTGTTATCCATTTGAAAATCACAGAACTGTTATCCATCCAAAAATCACATAACTGTTATCCCATCCGAAAATCACAGAAATGTTATCCATCTGAAAGTCACAGAGATGGATACGATTTCTTCTGTCTATTTTATGTGAAGTTTACTAGGGTATATATAGTTGTCAACACCTATAATTAGCTAACCTGTCAGTGAACAGTTGTGTCTATTTGAGCCGACCTTTCAAGTGTTATTTACCAGCATCTTCAAGCCAACTTTTCAAGGAGTATTTCCATTATCTTTGAGTTGCCTTCAAGGAGCCAAGTGACAAGGTCTTGGAGCATATATATGTATCATCAATTTGTGCTATCACAAGCGTAACATGACTCCATGACTCTAATTATATTCATGACTAGAGAAATCCCTAAAGACATCAATAAGTCTTTGACCTATAATAAAACTTCTTGCTCATGAAACCCATGAAGCAAGTATATACAAAATACATTTTATTATCTGTCTTCTTTAAATAAATTCATAATTACATAGTCAATATGAAGACCGATCCTAGTTACACTTTTCAATACCTATCACACTCAAACAAAATCTCAACTTTACAAGTTAAGTTTTTTCTCACTTATGTTAATGGTTAGAGGGTGATATTGATGACGAAGATCTCAATATACACAATGATTTTAATGATATGTAGGTATTTGTTGTAGCATGAAATTTTTTTTGGACTATAAAGGCCATATAGAGTCTCTTTGTTAATGTATTTTTAATTCAAATATGGATTGCACTCTAGTATTTTGGCTTCATGGACCCGTGCTATACATATTATAAACTTTGAATATTTGTGTATAACACTTTGGATTCATATGGATACATATGTATATCTTTTTTTTCAAATTTTGAATATTTATGTATTTTTTGGCCAAGTAGTTTTTTGATCTAGTTTTTTTTTCCAATTCCCAATTTTGGGATCAATTGGATCAATCACCTATTCTAATAAGATTGGTTCAATGTCCGTTGTTTAATTTTAGTTGAGTCTTAACTCTAAATACTTATGACCTTAGATCAAGTCTTTAACTTGTCCCCTTTTACTATTTTTAATATTTTTTAGTTTGAGTAATTTCAATTTACCATCACAATCTTTAGATTTTAATATCTACTAATTTAAATCAATTTATACAATATTTTATTATTTCTATCTCATAGATGTATAATTGAATGTATTTTATTTATTGAATTTGAATTCAAAATATATTTATAATACACAATATTTTAATATTTATATTTAATTATAAATATATTGGAATATATATATATATATATATATATATATATATATATATATATATATATATATATATATTGGAATTCAAATTTAATTATAAAATACATTTCATCATACATCATAAATAATTTAATTAAATATAAATATTAAAATATTGTGTATTATAAAAATATTTTGAATTCAAATTCAATAATAATATTTTGAATTTGAATTCAAAATATATTAATAATACACAATATTTTAATATTTATATTTAATTAAATTATTTATGATGTATGATGAAATGTATTTTATAATTAAATTTGAATTCCAAAATATATATATATATATTTTGATGATAATCCCACATGTCCTCTCCTATGTCTTTTTGTTCTTACATCCTCGGATCCCCTGAAATTTGGTGGAACAATGAAAATTATATTATAATACACTATTTTAATATTTATATTTAATTGAATTATTTATGATGTATGATGGAATGTATTTATAATTGAATTTGAATTCCAATTATATATATATATATATATATAAAACGTATGGTTGTCCACTGAATTTCTCTAAAATTTGGTGGTACTCCCACATGTCCTCTCCTATATGTATTTTTGTTCTTGGAACATTGGAAATTATATTAAGGTAAGGGAGACTTAACATATATAATGAACTAACTTGATAACATAAAACTATAAAATCAAGCAAACACTATTCTAATTTTTTTTTCAGATTGATACACTATTCTAAATTTAAAAATTTCGGATTGATGAAAATAAGAACTGCTAAAACGAAGGAAATAACCAAAAAAATGCAGTTTTTCATAGAATTGTTTAACTATATTTAGACATCGTAAATAGATTAATATCCCTATAAACAAAAGGGACCCTGACACCCAAGGGAACAATTCATGACATGAATCCAAATCTCCTGCCTAGGGAACACAGACAAAAAAACTGAAAGATAATTACTAAATGGCTCAAATAATTAATAATGCTAAACCTGAATGATATTTCACTTGCAAAGCAAGAACGAACTCACATTCAAGCATCCAATGGGATATAACTGATTATATACAAAATGGCTCATTCTAAAACCATGATGCTAAAACCATCAGTGATATTTTTCTTGACAAGCGAGAATGTACTGAGCTTACAAGCCTTGAATGGGGTGGCATATCAGAACAAATGACTGCAATGACTTGCCACATTAATTGATAACAAATATTATAACAATAAACGTGCAAATCCAGCACCTGCCAGACAGGTAAGATTAGGCAATCAGGACAGCAATGCATTCATTACATCAATAGGATCTCTTCAATGTGAAACAAATGCGCTGATGCATTGATACATGCAGTCGCTCCTTGTTGGAAACTCCAATGACAGCAAAGAACAAGGAAGATGGCAGCAAATCAGCACGGCATGCAACAGCATTCTTTCCTTTGAGGTTTGAGAGTCCTCTTAGAAAACTATTCTTTCTTTGGAAGCCTTAACTGCAATGTGGAAACAAAGAACAAAATAATGAATAAGATAAAAAAAGAGTACAAGAAATCCCAAGATGTTTGGACAAGAAGGCCAATAAAAGTGTCCTAAATACCTTTGTTCTGGATACAGACATACATCTTGGTCTCTTTATATTGAAGCCATATGAGTAGTCCTCAATTGAGGAATTATTCAAGCCCTTGCTAGTATCAGATTTGACTCCATGCTCATGGCCCTAGATGACCATTCATAGGAGCTTTAAATAAAACCTTCATAAATGAAAAACTGATTACATAATCAATACAGAAATTATTTAGTTTTTATTGATCAAATGATAGTGGGAGATAAGAGACCTCTCTCTGTGCTACAAGTTCAGCATCAACTACCTTCACATGATTTCTGAAGAAAACAACCTGCAAACGATGACACCAGGTGTCATTGAAATGATTCCTATTGTTAAGTACATCATGAATTCATTTAGAACAGAATTTTATCTAGAAAAGGAGGACTATTCAAATTACCTTATCAAGCAAGGATGTATTGGATACATCAGTGGCCATGACATGAACACCCACACAAGCATTAGAAGCTTGACACTGAGGACAGAATAAGGCCCTGAACACACAACCATCCTCTTCTACCCATATGCTTTTCTTTTGATTATCTGCTTTGCTATTAGTCAATGAACCCTGAGATGGGCCAGTTCTTGAGAAATGTTGATTCAAACATTTAATGTCTGAGATTATAACAGGAGTCCTAGCTGTTCTGTCTTGAATATTGTCTCCATTAGGAAGACATTCTTGGTTTCTGTTTTCCAAAATGTTAAAATGAGATTTTGACAAGGAAGTTACAATACAACTTACAAGGAACTGCTTTTCAGGCAAGCCAAAAGAGTTACCACAGTAAGAACATGATACGATGCAGATCTTTTCAGTCGTATTTGTGTTGGTTGAACTTGTACTCTCAGAATGATGTTCTAACAAACAAGTTGAGGTATCTGACTGTAGATTCTGAGCTTGCAAAATTGACGATTCCATGCTTTGACTTTGCAATAAAACTCCATACCTATTACCACTTCCGTTCACACCCTCGATCACAGTCGACCGAGTAGTTGAGTTAGGAACCAACTTAGATGCAGATTGATTGCAATTGGATATTGGCACGCTCTCTTCCAAGCATGCATTCCCAAGCTTCTGACATTGCACCATCTTATTTTCTGGAGACATACTACATTCTGTTTTACATTGTTGGTTTAAATCATTTCTTTCTGTTGGCTGGGCGAAAAGCGTTGTTTTCATGTCATCATCCAACTGAATCCTGATCGGACTCCTCCTTTTCCTGCACAAGGAATTCCCACTCATACCTACCGAATTTGAGAAATAACGTTTTGAGAATAAACTATTTTCCGAACCTCTTACTGGTGTTGAATCCAAAGCATTCAATCGTTCGCTACCAAAAAGTCCACCAGAATTATTTCCCAAATCTGGTGAACCATGTGAAAGTTGGCCTGACTCAATAGCAACGACTGTTCGTGTTGGTGTTTCGATATCACAAAGATTCTGGTCCGAACAGTGATGCCCAATTTCAATCTCAGCCTGTGATAAGAGACTGGCACTAGAAGAATTAATCTTTGTCGACGTGTTCTCTCTATTATCTGTTAAAACAGAACCTTGAATATCACTGGTCTCCCGCAAAGGAGATCGTGCAAAGTATCTGTTCATCAAGAAATAGAACCGAGGAATTTAACATTGGAAGTTACTACCACTACAACGTATAATTGGAAAGCACCATGCAAAACAAAATTGACAACCTACTTGGAATATGTGTGAATATTTTGTGCTGAATCTGCATGGTCTTCGGCATTAAAAGAAGCGTCCACTTTTCTCTGAATTGCTGGCTTATTCTGAATGTCATTTATGATACTTAATGTGGAAGTCGGCATATCTTTACTTGTGTCCATCTTAAAATCACCTGAAGGATCATTTTTTGTCATTGACTGACTAGCACTCGTGACTTCCTGTGTTATATTATTTTCCTGACCAATTTGTCTGTAGAAGTCCTGCATTTTGCGGTTTGCCTTTTTTGTAACCCCTTTATTGGTGGTATTCATTTTTGAAGCAGAGATGTTTTCTTTACATGTGACAGTATCAGAATCATCGATCACACAAGTTCTAGTTATTAGATTACTGATCTCAGCATCAAATTCTGCTTTTTGATCCTGATTAAATGTCAGAAATTAGGCATTGAACTCTCCATAAGCAAAACATCTTAACAAACAAGTAATATTAAAATAGATTACACCTTTACCTCAACTTTACTAAAAAAATTGTGTAACCCTTCAAGGGATTGCTCAAAGTTGTCGAACTGCCTGATAGAATTTCGCAGCCACTTAGACATGTACTCTAAATTGCCAGATTTTTTGAAACGTTCATCTGAAATAGGAGACCACTGTTAAGTTCAGAACTGCAATGTCAACCACAAAGTTCCAAATGCTTTTGTGTCAGAGGAAAAACATATTTACCCAGTAGAATGATTGCACCAAAATCAAGACGATGCCGAATGCAACGACCTGCCACAATGAGGAATTAGCTCAATAATGGGAATTAGTAAACATTAATTACCCAGATCCTTTTACATCACAATCAAGAAAAACTATAGAAGTCATAAACCATATAGAAAACAAATAATAATATAACAGTAAGAATAAGCAAGTACACTTTGCAAAATCACTGGTAGAGGATTTGAATCTAAAAGTAGGGGCCATGATGTGTGTGCCTTCTATTTGTCTCAGTGAATAATAGTACGCTTAAAGACTTACCCACAGCCTGATTTAATGCCCGAAATGCTTGGTGACAGTACCATTGATCTCCACTAAGAAGGTTCCTGGAAGATTTGTAGATATTGTTATATCTTTTCTTTAACTCAACTTGGATATCTTTCCTGTTGACAGCAAATTATAGCATTTAGTCATAAGTGACATGAAATATGCAGCTAGGGCACTGCTTATATAAAATGGGAGAAAAGATTATGATGAGAGGCCTTACTTGTTCGGAAACGGAATGCCAACCACAACCTACTCTTAGTTAAGGCATTTCAAAATAAAGATTCAAGCATGGATTATACTCTATTTTAATTTCTTTCCTGAAAGAGCAAGCCTGAGTAGCAACTCTATTTAAATTTCTCATTACATGTTCAGAAGGATACAACAGCCCTCGCATTTTCATCTGAAAAATCTATTCCCTCCGAGACCTGGACAAAGATAGATCCATAGCATAAGAGCACATGAGTTTTCTACATGTCAGTTAAAAACTTGAATAAAAAGCAAATTTTACACAATTGCAATGACAGGATCAATTTTGTAGGAAACCCCTTCCCATGTTATAGTGATGATCATGTAGAAAGCCATTCTGTGAAACTAGAGAAATGCCCAGTGCAGGAAATATTTGGGCAGCTTTGACATGCAAAACTAGAAAAAAGCTCAGTGGGTTAGCTTAAGTGGACAAGTGCTGTGAATTGAAATAAGAGGTCTCCAGATCAAGTCCCCAGGCTGGCTATATGTGATATACTAATACTCACTGTACCTGCCAGGTCAGGCATAATACTCTATGATAACAGTTTACCCTGGTTACCATCCATCAACAGCAGTGAAGTCACTGAGGGTTTTGCAATGCTAGAACAAAATAAAAAATAAAAAAATTAATTTTAATTTAATTCAATATAACTATGAAAATCTACTGTTGACCATAAATGTCCAATGGGACTATATAAGGTACAATAATGAGTAAGCAATGCAGGAACTAAATATCCATAAGAGCTGGGATATATATATATATATATATATATATATATATATATATATATAAAGAATACCAAAATAGTCAACATTTAACCCTAGCGAGCCCAACAAAAACAAAATGGGCAAGGTTGAACTAGCAATGCAGGGATAACTGTCTATGACTGCTTTCTGCCAGAAGTGAACCATATCATGAAGGAGCAGGGTGATGCTACTGAAGATATAACACGTACATATTGACAATTGAGGGACAGACAAGTGAATATGTGAAACTCATCTAGCAGTCACATGTATGGCACTTGTCCTTTGTTAGTTCATATCCTCTCTAAATGAGTGAATCAATCAGTTTTGTAATATAAATGTAGTCTTTGTAATATAAATTTTCCCGTCAAACACCCACAAATAAATTAAACTGATTTATAAAAGTTAAATTCTTTATTTATTTTGAAGATACTGAAATTGTCCCATCAATCACCCACCTTGGTACTCTCCAGATTACTGTAAAAAGAAATTGAAGTTTAAACTATAAAGGCCCATTAATTCCATGGTTAGGTTGATTGCAATATAAAAATATTTATTTTGGTACCGCAATGACAAATCTGACCACGTTGGATTATTGGATGAAGGAAATGGGGACATTCAAGCTTCTCAATTTTTTATCTAGGAAGAAGAGCAAAGCTCGCTAGAAAATCTCAGCTAAGAAACATTACACCGCATATTGTACGAGCTTCCACACAATGATGCAGACTTGCAGCTGTTATTTTGGAGCATTGGAGCTGGTATCTTGGAGAATACATTTTATGGAGCCCCTTCTCTTCATGGCATTGGATTATCTGATGAAGGCCTTTGATAGGGGGACTCTCACTTCTCCTTGGTTGGATGAATGTGCTTGCTGATTTGGTGGTCTTCTCGCATTTGCTTGCCTTCTCGATCACCCCTTGGTTGCATATTTGTCGGCTGTGAAGCAAGCTATATCAATTTGGTGTTGTTGATATGCTTATCTTGGATATGAATGATGCTTCTAGCTCCCCAAGGCATTAGATGATGGTGTTGGGGGTAGATGTTTCCTGATATTGTGGGAGTTTCCTGGTGATTTTTGTTGAGAAATCAATGCCTGTAATTATTAGGTGTTGATTCCTCTTTTCTTGATAATTACTTGTGATTATGTGTTGGCTTTTTTTACTTCTTAATTATGTTTTTTTCGTCAAGCAATTACCAAATCAAAAATGCATGAAGATCACAAGAGCAAGAGACACAAGATGCAGGCACTCTGCCACAGGGCAAAACGCCTCTTCAAGGGGAAAACCCAGTCAACTTTTCTTCAATAATAGAATCAAGTCAAAGTGAGACAATCCAAGACCTTTTGACCAAGACAAAGACTTCCTCCAATCACCAAGTAAGCCCTCCTTCCAAGTAGATAAATCCTGCTCTAGTCAACAATAGTCAACTCCTTCAAAACTGCTTCAAACTGGAATTTAGGCCCCCTGCAACTCATAATTTCGGACTTGCCGTTACTGCAGAAATTTCAGCACCTGCAACTAGCCCAGAAAACCTAGAAAAACTTGCACGTGTGAGAGAGATGCCCAAAAACTTTGATTTTGATTCTCCTTTGATTTGTTCTTCCTTCTCCTTGACTTCACACTCTTCTTCTTCTTCTTGTACTGCACATCGAACTTGTTGGGATTGGATGCCAAATAGGTCAAGCTCTTCCTCTATTTATACCTATGTTGCACAAGTTTCCGGTATGTGGGTACTTCGGATACGTGGAAACGAGTATCTAGTAGGCTAGAAGCTTTACCCAAATTTACAGAAAACGTCAAGTTGGGAGCGGCAATAACATAATATATTAAAAAATTAAATTTAATATATATGATTTTTTTTAAATAGTGTAAAGATTAAATGTTTTAATGTACATACCAAATTGAAATTTTAAATGATTCATCATTCAAAACTCAAGAGACAACCATATAAAGTTAAAACCAAAACTAAGAGTCACCCAAATCATATCGATGCTCGTACTAGAAAAAAAAACATAAAAAGGAAAAAGCCTAAAGTAGTACATAATTCAAAATGCCAAATAGCCAAAATATAGCAACAAAAATACAAAGCTTATGATCAAATAGTACGATCTTCAGCATCAAGCAGATCCATATAAGCTTGAGCCTAATTGGGTACTGGATCAATGTCATCATCATCATCATCATCAGATGCAACAATCTCATCCAAAGGTATGCCAACCAATCCTGCATTTGATAAAGGATTGTCATCATCATCGTCAATTTGGGTAGCATCTTCAGCATTCACATCCCATCGTGCAACAAGTCCTTCTAAATATTCAGGTTGCTTCCTTGAACAAAGTCGAAGACTACTATGCACATAAACAAGTTTCTCTGCTCTCTTAAAGGTAAGTCTATTCCTCTTAACAGAGTGTATGAAACTATAAGTTGACCAATTCCTTTCAGCAACTGAGGAACTAGCAACCTGAAATGGCAAACGTGAAGCAAGATTTCGGAGCTCTGGAACCTGACCCCATACATTCTCCACCATCCAAGGGGTTTCTTCTAAGCATAATGCTTGATGTCCTTCTTTGCATCTTGGCTGAATGCAGGGCTTACTGTACCAAAATCAATAAATTGCTTATGTATCACACTTGCTTCATCACAAGTATACATCTTAGTTATAGCATCAAGAAACCCTTGTTTTACCTATTCATCATTAATAGGAAGAATTCTATTTGGTCTTTTCATATACCACTTTGGATTAAGGGCATATGCAGCCATGTGAAGGGAGGTATTGAATTTAAGCCATCTTTTCTCTACAAACTTGTGGATTTCATGGAAAAACTCCAAAGAAGGGTTTCTTTGGCAAATGATGTGTTTTACCTTTCCCACCATGGTATCAATACATTCATATATTTCTCCAAGAGAAGAAGAATCTGAATCAGCATACCTGATCAACTCCACAATTGGAGCCGTGAAAGAGACAACATATCTACAATCAGCCCACCAATCCTCATTAAGAAGCATTTCTCTTATCTTCTTCGCTTGAGGTGACTTAGACTCATTCCATGCATTCCACTCTGAAGAAACAAAAATGGCTTGTAAAGATGCATAGACCTCAACCATGCGTTCAAGCAAAATAAAATATGTGGCATATCTGGTTTCTGTAGGTTTTAAAAAATGTTTCTTTGAATACATCTTGTAATTTGCCAAGGAAGCATGGTGGTTACAAATGAACATTTGTGTCTCCCTTGCATCTGAAATGATTTTTGCAATCCACTGTATTTTACCAATGTCTTTTAAGAGATTGTTAAGGGCATGTATACAACATGGAGTCCAAAAGACATGCCTATATCGACTTTGGATCATCAATCCCGCTGCTCTACAAACAAATGCTACATCTATGATGACATGTACCACATTTGAAGGACCAACCTCATCAATTGCATCTTTCAACATTTCAAACATGAAAGTAGCATCCTTAGTTTTTCCACTACAATCAATTGCTTTTAAAAAATAAGGCCCTTCTCGTGATGTGACAATAACATTCAACAAAGGTCTTTGTTGAATATCTGTCCAACCATCCATGACAATTGAACAACCTGAATGAACCCAAGATTGTTTGAGATCCTCCATAAGTCCATTCATTCTTGTCACCCCTCTATCTAATAATGAAGTCCTCATTTTGTTGTACCCTGGGGGTGCATATCATGTCCCTGCAGCTATGATTTTTCTCACCATATCTTTATAGTATTGTGAACGAGTGGCATTAAATGAAATTTCATTCGTCATAAAAAAAAAAACCTGCTATGGCATCATCTGCTTCATCCCTGTGCAATACATTGTATATTTTTTTAATGGATTCATTTACACTAATCCTCTTAGTGCTAGAACTCCCTTGATTAGTCCCAATTGGATATGACTTTGTCCATTCATACATTGGGATGAATCTTCATGTCTACCTCTCTTATTATTAGGAGATACAATGCTACTATCACATTCATAGCTTCCATTTGCTTTCATGTGAAGCTTACTCATCTCCATTCTTTGGTCAAGGCTACATGTACAAGCCTTCACTCCTAACCCAGGTATGCCCAAAAGATGATGGCATACCCTTGTATAGCTACCCTTAAAAATATGGTCACACAAAGTGCATTGCCATTCCTCACAACCCCCACTGTTTTTCGTCTTGTTTTGCGTTATTTTCTTCCTGAACTTTATTAAAGGCTTCTTGGAAATGTTACTTGATTGCTTGTGGATACCTATTGTTCCCTCTGTATTCTGTTGTTGAACTTGTGGAGCTTGTGGATGTAGTGGGGGTTTCATCCTACTGTTGTTGTTACCACATTCATTGCCAACTCTCTATCCATAGTATCAATATTGCAAATTTACATTAAAATACAAAAGAATAGTAGAAGTGGAACAAAAAAATATGTTTTGCAATGTACATAAATCATTAATAAAAACTCCGAATACTGGTCTTTAATTTGCATATTGTCATAAACTAATAAACTAGTCAATGATAAAATTCAAATTAGTAAATTACAAATCATTATATTAAAAATTCAAATTAGCAAACATACTAAAAATTTAAAATACAAATTCCCAAATTTAAAATCTAATTTGGATGATTTAATGTGTGATTGATATACATATAGGGAGTGCACTGAATAGGAACAATACACACTCCCACTTAATCATATGAAACCATGCTTTAAAATTTAAATGGGTTAAAAATTAAATTTTAAATGGGTTAGTTCAAATTCCTTCAACAAAATTCATGCACAGACCAAGCTAAACCTTCTTTACTACATTTACAAGAATCTGATTCTTTATGCATCTAAACCGTCTTTGTTACATTTGCAATAATTGGTAACCATTATTATTATGGATATAAAATTTAAATTAAAAATTAAAATAATAAACCAGATTGCAAATTTACATTAAATTTACATTATGACGAATTTACATTTTTAATAAACCACTTTTTGAAAGTTTCTCGAAGTCGTGACAATAAAATTTCTTATCAACATCTCAAACCATGAACATAAATGATAAAACACCTAAAACCATGAACATTAAATTGAAATATTTAATAAAGATTTAGATTCATCACTTGACATTGGACAATGATAACAAATAAAAATTAATAATGATAACAATTTAATAAAGATTTAGATTCATCACTTGACATCGGACAATGATAACAAATAAAAATTAATAATGATAACTTATAACAAATGGATTTAAAATGTTGTTCTTAGATTCAAAAAATAAATTGAAATTTAATTTACTAATGATTTTTTTTAATACTAATACAAAACATTGAGATTTGAAACAATGATGAAGCGTGAAGGATATAAAATTAAAAATTTAAATATTTTTAAAGCTACGATGTTTATTTGCGAAAAGAATGGAAATTAGATTTTTGAATTTTCAGAGGCTTCCCACACCATTACAAAATGTCTAAACTGAACACAAAGTCCCAAAGTTCAGCATATAAGATCTTTAAAAAAATTAAAAATTAAAATCCTAGCAAACAAAAGCATCAGTATGAATGTCCCATTATTATTCACTCTTCATAATCCATGAAAACTTTACTACCATGTATTGCATCCGCCAAACTATCAATGCATTGAACCAAAAGAAAAGAATTAATGTAAATTTAAATTTAAATAAATTCAACCCAATTTTGAATTTACCCACAACCAAAAGCTAACTATTAAACTAGAACAATAAAAATTTAAAATATGTTTTAAAATAAATAAAACTTAAAACTTAAAACTAAATAGATAAAAGAGTAAGAAAATAAAAAAAAATTTAAAAACTTGAATGAATTAAATTAAAAATTTAAAACATAAAATATTACTATTAAATTTTAATTAATAAGAATGTAGATATGATAAAAGTTAAAACAAAATGCTTCTCTAAACAGTAAATACTAAAATTTAAAATAATCCATAAAACAGATTGCTTCTCTCATTGCCTCAAACTAAAAATAACCAATAAATTATAAAACAGATTGCTTCTCTCATTACCTTTCAACATTTGTAGTTCTTCTCTTTCGATTCTAATTTCAGAGCATATGTTTTAGTTGGACAGTAAACTACTAAACACTGAACAGTTATGTTTGAAAAATTAAAATTAAAATAGTTACGCTATGGTAAAATTAAAAATTTAAATGTCATAGTTCAATGTTTTAAACTTTTATATTATTAAGTTATCTATCATACAGATCTGAGCTAATTATAAAATATTAAAATATAATAATATTATAAAATTCTATAATGTTATTAAATACTATGTTGAAAATTTAACAAATAAATTAATAATCTATTTATAAATAAAAATCAGTAATCACAGTGCAAGCAAATATAAGTTATCGATCACTTATAAAAATAACACTTCAAGCAAATCACACTTAAGCAAAAATTGAAAAATTGCAGGGTTGCTCCAACATTAGAATGCTGGAAGACATAAAATGATAAATATTAAAAATTTAATGCAAAGCTATAGAATGCAGAAGTTAAAAATGAACATTGAAAAGCAAAGCTATACCTAAACCAGAACGCGTCGCTGAATGCAGCAAGGCACGCGACGGAGGCAGCAAGGCAGCAATTGCAGACGACAAACGATGAATGACTCGGTGAATGACTGTGTCTGCGTCTTAGGCACCAAGGGACCAAGGCACCTCTGCGTCTCCAATGACGGTGAATGACAGTCAATGTTTGCGTCTGCATCTAAGGCAGCAAGGCACCTCTCACTGAACGCAACAAGGCACCTCTCACTGAACGCAGCTGCCAGCAACACAACACTCACTGCTTAAGGCTCACTGCACAGTCCAACACTCACTACTCACTGCGGAAGGGATCAATTGAGCGTTGAGGAGGCACAGCTTTATAGAAATTCAGCCGCGGAAGGGATGAATTCAGCATTTGCCGCCAAATCCGAGTTATGTTTGCCACCAATCCGAGTTATGTTTTCCGCCAAAATTTTCCCAGGCTTTTTGGGTACTTGTGGATCGAGGGCCTGTGGGAGCTCTGATCAATCGAGGAGCGTCTATACGCTCCTCGATGGATCGGAGCTCCCACAGGCTCCCGATCCACGTTCCCACCTAAAACGCGTTCCAGAAACGGCCAAATTTAGGGAAAGAAGCTCTCGGAAAGCTCCAACGTTCCCAACAAAGTTTCCGCCAGATTTGGAGCATTTCGTACCAGCTCCAAAGCTCCCAGGAGCGACGGAGCTTGGGGTACTTTCCCTCCAACGACCGAGAGGTACCCATGCAACGTAGATTTATACCAATGTTATCAAAACCGAACCAGTCATTGAACCGGAAAACATTGTGGACCGGGAACCAGTCGAAACCGGACCAGAACAAAATTAAAAATAAATAAATAAATAAAATAAAATATATCCAGTTTACCAAAAACACATAAAATATTCATATTTTAAAGAAAAAACAGATATATTCATGTGCATCCATATGAATCCAAACCATTTATACACAAATATGCAAAATTTCTTATTTATATAGAAAGTAATAGTGCATATAACCAAAATAGCACTTAGTTCAAAACATCGTTGAACCAAAAATGTTACAAACATCAAGAAGTAAGATCTAAAAGGCTTTTATAGTCCAAAATAGCAGCATAGATCATAGTATTACAATACAACCTCCAATACTACAAGCTACAGTGACAACAAATCAATGATCAAATCATCAATCATCAATCATCATCAAAATCATCATCATGATCATCCTCCTCATCCTCATCTGAAGAATGAGTAGCGTTCAAGTCTGCAATGGGATTATGGTTTGATTCCCCTGGCCCTTGATTTACCTTCTAAATTTTTGGAGAAAATCGGCTCCAAAATTCTCTGAAATCAACTATGTAGCAGCCCCAACAGAACTAGCTTCCCAAGGATAAATTTTTTGCAATATAAATCAGCAAGCTAGGACTGATTTGTCGCATGCATAGCACCCTGTATTGCCATGCATTTTCATGCACTTGCCCTCTTTGATTCCATTTTCCTATGCTATGATTAGGCACTTGGTCTTGGGGTTTCCTTCATTTCTCCTTCTCACACCATTTACTCTTCCATTATACTACACCCATTTGTTTTTCTTATGCTCAATCTTCACTAAATCACCATGTGTGTCCACTCTATAGCCTTAGTAACCCTACCTTTAGTGAAGCCCCCCTTGAGTTGGAGAAGAGCAAACCAAAAGTGACAGGAAGAGCTATTATGGTCGCAACGGGTAGCCTTCTTGAGTTGCACAAGACTAGCCTCTTGATGCTTAGTACATTACATCATATAGGGGTGCTAGATTTTGTTGTAGCAAGTCTAATTAGTCTGAAAATTCGTACTGCTCAGAATCCTACTACAGCAACTGAAGGAAAATCTTTTATTTGTTATTTACTTAACAAATTAGTTACTGTGTTCTACAAGAAAATATTGAAATCCATACACTACAGCCTTCACAAATAAAACTGCGGAAGAAAAACAAGTGCAGAAACAAGATTCTAGCAATAGAAAATCATAGACACATCTGACATTGTTGCTTTTGGACTAATGTCCCCAGAAAAACCCAATGCAAGAAAATCAGTGCAGCAGCTGAGGGTTTATATATTATGCAGTAAATTTTGAACACAAATCTATGATTTGACAAATCTATCAAATCATGTAGAGAAACTGACAAGTAAAATCTTGTGAGACAAACCTCACTCCTCCATGAGAACACAGCACTAGCCTGCACCCAAAACGAGTTTCTTTGCGCTGCCTCTGTGCAGTGACTGCAGTCTCTGTGTCATAGCTGTAGGTGCTCTCTGTCTCTGCATTGGTCTCTTTGCTCGCTGGAAACTGGGGCCTTATGGCCTCTGAAAACTCTCTTCGGGAACTGGCACTGACCCAACGTTGTCTCCTCAACTGGAAAACGGAATCCCTCTCAAGCTTTGTGCAGTGCCTGCGTAACCTTTGCGTCACTGGCTTTGTGCTACCTCTGTGGCTTCTACTACCTCCTCTGTTATGCACTCTCTGGATCAAGAATTCTTCCAACAGAAATTACTGCCCCTCTCTACAAAGAATCTCTCAATCGATCTTTCCTCTGAGCACTACTCACTTCACCAATTCGATCTCCTGATCCTCAAGCTCTCTCAGTGTATTTTCCAAATGACCCTTCAAGTCCTTATAATCTTCTTGTTGAAACTTCAACGACGGAGATTAAATCTCTTATCAACGATTAAGATTAACTTTTGACTTGATCTCCGCCTTTTCTAGAACATTCACACTATGTTTTATTAATACCCTTTAATTATTTTATTTTCCTAGGTTTACACTTAGGGCCCCTTTAAAAATAATTAATTATTTTAATAAAACATATTCTAAGTGGAATTTTCACAAACAATTTATGGGTTCTCTAGAATACATGTGCCTAAGCCTCACTGCCAATTTTGAGATCTTAGAGCACATCTGATGCTACCCAAATCAACGATTAGTCAACGTGTCCTCTTGATGCACAATACATTACATCATATAGGGATGCTAGATTTTGTTGTAGTGAGTATGATTAATCAACTTGTGAGCCTTGTATGTAAAAGGTCATTTTACTTTTGTTTTCACTTCTTTCTCCTTAGTTCTCTATGTAGTTGGGTGCACTAGCATGCTATGGTTTCTCAAGCACAATTATATGGAGACATAGAGTTGGCCTCAAACCTTGGATGTTGTATTTATTATTTATTATGTTATGTGATTTCAAAGTTGAAATTGGACAAATTTCTCATTTCACTGCATAAATTAATGTCATGGTCCCTAGAGATTTATATATATGATCATATGATATATTATCTCTTTTGAAAAATACATCTTATATTTATAGTGAGAACCAATAATTGATTGGGTATATACAATGATCTTCATAACCCCCTTGAAAGAGCTAGTAAGGAACAAATAATAGCAAACTACTTAGTGTGATTCAAAGATTGGGCATCTCGATCAAAAAAAATTATTTTACCAACAACCAAAGTTAAACCTCCCGTCCATATCAAACCAAAGGTAGATAAGGAGTTAGACTCATGCTCTAAAACAAAATTACATTGCATCTTTGATAAAACAAAATGCCCCTCTAAAACAATGACAAAAACCATAAAAAGCACCACAAACAACAACACATGTCCATCATTACGGGAAAAAATTGTCTGTTAGTTACCAAAAATTGATTGGGTATATACAATGATCAACATAACCCCTTTCAACGAGCTAGTAAGGAAAAAATAAAAGCAAACTACTCATGTGATTCAAAGATTGGGCATATTCGATCAACTAAAATCCTTATACCAACAACCAATGATAAACCTCCCTTCCATATCAAACCAAAGGTAGACAAGGAGTTAGACTCATGATCAAAAACAAATTTACATTGCATCTTTGATAAAACAAAATGCCCCTCTAAAACAATGCCAAAAACCATAAGAAGCACCACAAACAACAACACATGTTCATCATGAAAGCCAAAATAATTGCCTGCCAATGAACTCTGCCCCAAAGAAGCTCTAAAAGATGATTCTTAAACCAACTCCAACAATGTTGGGTAAATCGACAGTCCCAAAAAATATGACTAAATGTCTCTGGATGCTAACAAACAAGACAAAGGTCATCCCACCAACCAGTCTTGACCAACATGGCTTAGACGAAGCCCAAATAAACGACAGGCCAAACAAACACCCTCAGCTCATACTTAGTTATACTAATACAATTTGGGGATTCCAAAATACAAAATGTGTTATCTTTTCCTTATATTCAATGTAATCTTTCAATTCTAATCTAATTTCAATGTACACAAACAAAAGAAAAAGAAAAAGAAAAAGAAAAAAAATCATGATTATATTCATCTTAGTTTTCTACATGTCAAATTTTTGTTGAGTTGATTAGCAATATTTTGAAGATTCATAAATCAAATTTGACTGGGGAACAAAACAAGTCTTCCCCTAGGTCGTGTCTAGAGACTTTGGTTTTCACCTCATTTTATTTTTTTTGGACAGGGGGGTGTTGTTTCTCCACTCCAATCCCCATGTCATTTTCCTGCACATTCCTAGAATTGTTCTCAGTAAGTCAATGATGTTTCCTACTCATTCTAACCCTATTAAAAACATCAAACCATCAAAAATATGAGTGAAACTCCTATAAATAGCACATCTAGCCTTTGAGGCTAAGTCACCTAATAGAGGGACACGTAGGACACACAAATACGAGTGAAACTCCTATAAATAGCATATCTAGCCTTTGAGGTTAAGTCACCTTACACTGGGTTATCAGACACATAGGACACGCAAATATGAGAGTTCAACACAAGACACAGAGAGCCCCCGAAACAGGACACATAGAACATGTTATATACTATATAAAATAAATAAATAAATATTAAAAAATTAATAGATACATCAGATTATGGTATTACACAAATTCTCATGATGATTCAAATTCAATCATACATGTACATTGTAACATTATGCATACAATCAAGATTCATCAACGATACTCGCTACAAGTTGACTAATGTAACAAATATAATTTGTATAAAATAGAATAAATAGAATAAATATAATTACTAACTAATCAAATAGTGATTATGTTAAGTAGTTGTTAGTTAGCTAAAAAGGCATGACTAAAAGACATCCCTGTTCGTGAAAGGCCACCTGCATAGGTATATAAGCACGGCCTCATTGTAACTTTCAATCATCTTATTATATCACATCATATTTTATTAATAAATTATTATTATAAATACCTCTTGTGTATTTTTGCAATTAAAGCCAACAAACCTACTAGTTTTGTTGTTACAGTGGTATCAGAGCCATATCGAAGCCAAGTTGAAGCCATGCCGCACAACATCGTCTTACAAGCTTATGAACGTAGTATACAAGCCCAGGAACATTGTCTACCATACAATGTGTCGTTATGCGAAGACCTTGAAGAAAATGAAAAGACAAAAAAAATTCAAGAAAAGCTTCAGCGATTAAAAAATTCATGTGCAGAAGTCACAACCCGTTTTAAAAAAATTTATGCAGTAATACATAATAGAGAAGATGACAGCAACAGTACTTGTTTTCAGGCGCAATCTGATGTTAGGGTGAGGCCCAAGTTAAAGCTTCTCCCGCGATCTAAGCCGTTGGACGCTACTTCTCAGACTGCAGTAATGGATGTTACAGAGAATTCACATGGTGGGTTGATGAGCAAGTCATACGAATATCACTCAAAAAACCGATCTACTGAGCGACCAAAATTAAATTTGAAGCCTCGCTCACTGCCTGTTGAGCAACTTGAAGCAAGTAGTGAAAAGAACAAGAAATCTCTGTTTGGTGGGGCCCGACCACGAGAAATTGTATTAAAGGAGCGTGAAAAGAACAGGAAATCTCTATTTGGTGGGGCCCGACCATGAGAAAATCTGTTTGTTGGGGATTTGTCGCAAGAAAATTCCGATCATGCTGTTGTTGTACAAGCTTCTCAAGAAAATCCTCATCGAGTTGATGTTCTACAAGCTTCTCAAAAAACCAGTGGATAAACAAATGTACAACAACCGGTTAAAACAGAAGTTGGTTCTGAGAAAAATGAGAAGCAATCAACCGTGAGAAAGATAAAAGAGAAATTCATTGGAGATACCAACAGCAGTAGAAATGATGCCCATACACAGGAAAAGCAGAGTGATGAAGAGGCATTGCAACACCTCACCCATAACTGTATAGAAGAAGAAATGATTAAGTAGTTCACACTTGTTTTGTCTAAAATTCATAAACAGTTATTAGAGAAGGGGAACATTGGGGCTGTCTTAATGTCCCCTAATTTCATTTATGGCGTTAATGATAAATACAGTGAGTATTGCGTCGATAAATTCTTGGATGCATGGAGAAGAAAAATCCTTGAGCAGGTTTCTCAGGTGAATCAGATTCCCGGCCTTGTCGTTCTGGATAAAGAGGGAAAAATTGCAACCCCTTATGGCGTGGAGCTTTTCGGTGTCGAGGGCCATCCGTTCACTGCAGAGAAAATTGATGAAGTGAGGGCCAAAGTGAAGGATTTCAGGGACGCACAAACACTGGAGCCACTCTTGGTTTCTGATGAGCGTGACTTTGTGATCAAGCATGGAGGTGCGCAGATCCCCGTAGAAGAGCTGGCCCAGACATCACCCAAGGAGCTATATGCCAACAACGTTTATAACGACGAGGGTCCACTTGTATTGACACAGATTGATACGTTTAGTTGGGCGAACATGAGTACACACATAGTAAATCGAAAATTGAAATTGAAACTGAATGAAATCGGAAGACGGGCAGGTAAATTGAAACCGAAATGAATCGAAAGACGAGCAGAACATCGGAACAATCGATTTATGCATTTTTATCGGTTTTTGCCTTTATAGCAAGGTTTTACAACTGTAGATACAGGCAGTTAGGTGATCTATCATATGTTCAAAACGAGCGTGTGTTTCAACACACAAATATAGGGTTCTGCTATGAATACCAACTTGTAGATGTCCCAAATCACTGTGGCATGGGTGAATCTACACTGCTGCCATACTGTATCGATTCACTACCTTGTTCGACCGTTCGGTGCCATGCCCTTAAAGCAATCGTTGACGCCAGTCGGTGTTGTCAAACGGTGCATCGAACAGGTGTATCAAACAGGTCCACAGGATGTCCGATTCGTAATTATAAGTTATACAATACATATATTCTTATAATTAATTATATAATATATATATAAGTTATAGATTTATAATTTATAATTTATATATTAATTATATAATAAATAAATTAAAATATATATGTATGTATTTATAAAAACAAAAATATAAAAAAATTATTAATATATATATTTAAAAAAAGAGAGAGAGAGAGAGAGAGAGAACATGGATTCAGGGCGATGTGCTAGTGAAATATATAAAGAAGGTATCAGTGACAACCGACAATCGCAAGATGAAGAAAATTGACAACAATATAGCTTTGAGGACAAAGCTTCTGAAGGAAGAGGCAATGTAACAAATATAATTTGTATAAAATAGAATAAATATAATTACTAACTAATCAAATAGTGCTTATGTTAAGTAGTTGTTAGTTAGCTGAAAAGGCATGTCTAAAAGACATGCCTGTTCGTGGAAGGCTACCTGCATAGGTATATAAGCAGGGCCTCATTGAAACTTTCAATCATCTTATTATATCATATCATATTTTATTAATAAATTATTATTATAAATACCTCTTGTGTATTTTTATAATTAAAGTCAACAAGCTACTAGTTTTGTTGTTACAACTAATCATACTAAGAAAGTCAACTACACCAATGATGATAAATTGACAATGGACAATCACAAGAAATTAACCATAAATTACAATTTTCTCATTAAGTCATCAAAATCAAAATGTATTACATAGGAAGAATCTCATATAGCGGGCTATAGGCTATGCCTATACCTCATCAACATCAAAATCAGCATTGGTACCACCACTAAATTCTTTTGCATCCTCCTCCTTTGTATTCACTGTAATATCTACATTTGTTGGTGTAGAGGACAACCCCTCAAGAGTATCACCACCATAAAAAGTGACACGCTCTAGCACAAGATCATTAAGATCCAAGTTGGCCTATGTCAATCTGAAAATTTCACTAATGAAATCCTAATGCAAAAACTGGAATTAATTCTTCTAACTGTAAATTAATTAACAATTTATTTGCTATGGCAAATATCGAATAAATCACATTGCAAACTTCACAAATAAAAATACTGCGGAAGATTAACTGGACACTGAGAAAATAATGGCACACACACACACATAAAATATGACAGTTGTTTTTGGACAAATGTCCCCGGAAAAACCCAATGTGGGAAAACTGGTGCAACAAATGAGGGTTTTATTATTATTATTATGTAGCGATAGAAATTATGAGTACAATCTATGGATGTCCAACTGGAAATCCAATCTGAGAGAAATATTGGCAAAAGTATTCTAGATAAAAAAAATTCCCTTCTGCAAATCCATTGTGAATTCCCATAACTATGAATTCTTGTGATTGTGAATTCCTGTCCTGTAATCGTGAATTCCTGCAATTGCACGTGAATTCTTGCTATCACGCATGAATTCTTGCAATCACGCACGAATTCCTGCAATGTGGCCATTTTCTGCAAAAATATTCAACCTCCTCTCTCCTGACTCTTCCGGAACTAGAAACTCCTACAGAAATTTGCTACTCTGCCCCTTTGACACCTGCTACTCGATCACTGCCTCGATCTCACTGATGAATCACCTACTACTGGAAAATAGATTTGCCTTGATCATTAAGTATCTGCAACTGGTGTACCATCAATCTCACTCATGCATCCTTCTGGCTTAAACTTCTCCCTTGCTATATCTGTGCAACTGGGTAGCTCGATCTACCAAGGAACTCGCACACTAAATGTATGTTCTCCATGTACCCATCGACCTCTTTTTATAATCTTTTGTTGGGACTCCAACGGCCAAGATTAAAACTTAATCAAAGGCTAAGATTATTTCCCATTCGATTTGTGTGAGTTTCTAGATGATTCACACCTTTCTCAATTAATAATGATTAATTAACCCCATTTCCTAAGTTTAGACTATAGAAATTTTAAGCCCAACCCCGGTTTTCAGTTTCTCCTTATTTCTCCCATAAAGTTAAATGCTCATTCTCATAACCATACATTCAACAAGCTGGAAAAATAAATATTTTCTAAAAACACAAATTCTGGAAATTTCATAGTGTTGAAAATGCAAAAATAAAAACTCGGTAAAATAAATCAGCCACACAGAAATTTGACCCTAGAAAAACCCCCTACAACTCTCGGGGAAAACCAGTTCGAAAGCTCTTCTTTATTTATGGAAAATGCTTTTACAAAGAAGTGAAATGTACAGGAAAAATTCCAGCAAACAATGTATAGACTTATCTCGTTTTCCGTGCTTGCCTCCACCTCGAAAAATGTGTTGAACCAACAAAATATTCAAAACAAAAATTTATTATAGCAAATAACAGCCTTGAAAATTGTGCCCAATACTTAGCTGTATGGTCGTATGGACTATGCGGAAAGTACAACAAAACTTCCTCCTCAAAATCTATGCTTTCTGCCTCGAAAATTGTGCCGAGCAACCTTGAAATCTATGCCTTTAGCTTGTTGTACCTTCTCCTCGATTTCTGTGTTGTCTCTCTCCTCAAAAATTGTGCCTCAAGCTGCTATATGGACTATTGCCTCGAAAACTGTGTTGTTGTACGAACTTGTTGCCTCGAAAAATGTGCAACCTCTTGCTACCTCGAAAAATGTGCAGGCTCTTGTTGTTGTACGGACTGTTGAACTCTTCCTCTCCTTCACCTTCTCAAGCTCAGAAATTCTCCAACTCTCTCTCCACCTTCTCTCAATCTGCTCATGAAAGAATTAATGATCTTTTCTCTCATTTTCCTCCTTTAACCTAACCCTAAGTGACTTTTGGGGAATCCCTAAATCCGATGGCTAAGATAGCTTTAGATCTAGGGCTGAAATTAATGCTCATTTAAATCCCACTTTCTATTTTTTAATTCACCCAACTTTAATAAACACCCTCTTAGTCATTTATTTCCAAAGTCACTTTTCACTTTCTGATTTCACATTGACTTTATTAAAGTCACTTTAAAATTAGACTTAGTAACTTCATCACTTAAAGTCACTTTTAAATTACATTTAACTTTATAACTCATAAAGTCACTTTAGGAGAAAAAAATAAATTCTTCTAGACACTTTTCCCTAGGCCAAAGATCGAAGCCTTAGGGAACCACCTGTCCTTCGGTAGCCAAATTTCAACACTCCCTCTTACCGAGGAAGGTGTTCCTCACCACACCCGTCTTGTCTCTGAAGTAGACATGCTTGCCTCGTGGTAAGGCTTTGGTAAGAATATCTGCAACCTGCTCATCAATGGGAATATACTCAAGCTTCACAATTCCTTTCTGAACATAGTCTATGATGAAATGATATATGATGCTGATATGCTTTGACCTGTCAAGAAAAACCGGATTCTCCGTGAGTTTAATGCAACTCTGATTATCACAGTAAATCACCAAAGGTCTCAATAATTGACCAAATAATCCAAACAACATCTTGCGAAGCCATATGACCTCACAACTAGCTAGACTGGCTGCCATGTACTCTGCTTCTGCTGAACTCAATGCTATTGACTGATGCTTTCGGCTGAACCACAACACCATTGTCGAACCCAACCCAAAACAGCACCCTGAAGTGCTCTTCCTATCAGAAGCACAACCTACCCAATCAGAATCAATGTAACCTGCCAATCTCACTCCATCTCCCTGCCTATAATCCAGACCATACTCCACAGTCCCCTGCAAGTACCGCAAAATGTGTTTTGCAGCAACCCAGTGCACCCTCCTGGGCTCACACATGAACTAGCTCATCGTGTTGACTTCAAAGCATATATATGGTCTAGTGTTGACCAAATACATCAAGGAACCAATTAGCTATCTATACAATGTGGGATCCACCAACTCGGAATCTTAAGCGTGAAGCTTCTTCCAATTGGTGATCATAGGTGTCCACGTGGATCTACAATCCTCCATGTGGAATTTGCCAAGGATGTCCACAATATACTTCCCCTGTCCCAGGAAGAAATGCCCCTCCTCCTGCCACACCTCCAAACCCAAAAAGTAATGCATCAAGCCATTGTCCTTCATCTCAAACTCCGACGCAAGATCTCTCTTGCAGCCCTCTATGAGTCTTTATGCACTCGTAATGACCAAGTCATCCACATACAGCACCAAAATGAGAGGCTCCTCACCTATCACAATAAAGTATAGGTTCGGATCTGCATCACTCTTTGTGAAACCCATCTCCTGCAAGTACATATCAATCCTGAAGTACCAAGCTCTAGTAGCTTGCTTCAGGCCATAAATGGCTTTCCTCATTCTGCATACACGGGACTCCTTCCCATGTGCCTCAAAGCCCTGTGGCTGCTCAATGTACACCTCCTCTTGTATGAAACCATTGAGAAATGTGGTCTTCACATCCATTTGGTGGATCTTCCAACCCATCTATGTTGCTATCGATATAATGGAGCGAATGGAAGTATATTGAGCCACGGGAGCGAAGGTCTCCTCATAATCAACTCCCTCTACCTGGGAGAACCCTCTAGCCACAAACCTTGCCTTGAATGTCTCAATGCTGCCATCTACAGCATGCTTTACCTTGTAAAGCCATCTGAAATTAACCACGGATTTGCCCTCGGGCCTCGGCACCACCTCCCAAACATCATTCTTCATGATAGAAGAATACTCCTCCTGCATGGCCTCTTTCCAGACCTGCTGGCTACCTGCCTCCTCATAGCTAGAAGGCTCAGAGTCAACAATGTTAGCAACCATTGCCATATAGCTACAAAATCTCTCAGGTGGTCTGCTCTCTCTGACCGGCCTCTTCGGCCCAACAACAGATGTGGCCTCTCTCAAGGTATCCTGAAGCCACTTGGGCTTCCTCTTCCCTGAGCACACTTCTCCCATCGGAGAATGAAACTCCTCATCCTCATCAGGAGCCTGAACTCCTGACTGTCTGTCTGTTGTCCTCCTGCTTGAACCTGAACCTGTAGATGTTGAAGTACCATGAACTGTCCATCAGTGGACTACCTAGTGAGTTGCTCTGCGGACTGCTCTTCATGCTGCTCGAAGCACCACCCCTCTGACTCTGCGAGCCACTGCTCACTGATGGACCTGACATCGTGATCGATGTACCTCTTGATCCCTGCCCACTGGATCCCTGTGCCTGACTCAGCTGCTCCTAAGGGTCTAGCCGATCCAGATACTCTAACTCTCGTGACCTCCTGAAAGCCCTGTCCTCCTCGAACTTCACATCCCACCTGACAACAACTCTCCTCTGTGCAAGAATATAAATCTGAAAGGCTTTCGAGGTCTCACTGTAGCCCACAAAGATACCCTTCTCTGCGGTGGGCTCCAGCTTGGTCCTCTTCTCCTTGGGTATGTAGGAGTAGTAATACACCCAAAGATACGAAAATGACCAATATCAAGTTTCTTCCCAGAAAAAACCTCCTTCGGAGTCACATGCCCCAAGGCACGATGCGGACTATTGCTCTGCAAATATACAGCAGTGTTGCAGGCCTATGCCCGCAAAAATAATGATAACCCCTGATCATGTAACATGGCTTTGGCATCCCCAACAATGGATCTGTTCTTCCTCTCCGCAACCCCATTCTGTTGGGGGTTGTAAGGAACTGTGAACTCCCTCCTGATGCATGCCTCCGCACAATACTCAACAAACTCACCCAGGGTGTACTCACCTCCATTGTCCGACCTCAGGGACTTGATCTTCTGACCTGTTTGAGTCTCCACAACAGCTTTGAACTCCTGAAACCGCTTGAAGACCTCTCTTGGTCTTCAAGGAATAAATCCAAGTCCTCCTGGAGTGATCATCAATGAATAAAACATAATACTCATATCCACTCAAGGAAACATGAGACATCCGACCGCTAACATCGGTATGAATCAAATCAAGTATCCCAGTCGATTTGTTGTCACAGTTGGGAAAAGGGGATTTGGCAAACTTGCCCATCGCACATCCTTTGCATGTATCAATGTGATCAATACTGAAATCTGGCACACCTGTAGTGATCTCCCGCAATGTCCTCAAGGCTCCATGATACATGTGCCCCATCATGTAGTGCCAAATCTCGCACAGCTCTGAACTGCTAGCTCTGCTGCCGGTATTACTGCTTAATGCCAAAAGGGGCTGAAACGCAAGCTTGTACACCTTTGCATGGCGTACACCAATCACTCTAGCTAACTCAACTGGAGCGCCCCTGGGATATATAAGCACCTGTCCTCTACTGAACAATACCTCATACCCTCTGTCCTCCAATGCTGAGACGGATATAAGGTTCTTCCTCATCCCTAGCACATATAGAACATCTGACACTTTCAAGGGAGGTTTGGGTTCCCTATCAAATGTCAATGTCCCCACACCGACTGCTCTAACAATGTTGTCATCTCCGAGTACTACCTCTATATCAATGCCACTCTTTGAAAGCTCTGAGAAGTACTCACGGACTCCTGTCATATGACGTGAAGCCCCACTGTCAACATACCAAATACTTGAAGATGCTCCGCTAGTGGAGGGAAATGCACACTCCCTCTCACTCTCCGTGGTAGTTGATCCTGCACTAGTGGACTCACAAGCAATGAACCCAAACTCCCGGTCAAAGCTCTCCGAAAAGTTCTCTATCTCTATTGATGCTACCATGGTCTTGTCCTTCCCCTTCTTCTTCTCTAGACACACAACTGCATAGTGTCCCATCCTCTGACAATTCCAACACTTCACCTTGGAATAGTCCTTCTGTGTGTTCCCATGTTTACCTTTACCTTTGCCTTTGCGCCCACCACCACTTGTGGAAGCTTTCTTCTTTCCCTTGCCTTTCTTGCCTCCTGCTAACAGTGCTACATCCTCATCCTGCTCAACTGGTTTGGCTGCCCCAAGCTAGCTCTTTCTAATTTCATTCTGTATGCAATCATCCTAGAACCTCTCCCAAGTGGGAAGGGTCTCACGTGCACAAATCCCATCAGCAAAGTTCGGCCATGAACTGGGAAGGCCATTCACTGCAATCCGCACCAACCCAGTAGGTGGAACGGCCTCTCCAACCACTGCCAACTCATCTCTCACATTAGTGATCTTTGTGAGATATGCAGTAGCACTATCAGTCTCAGCCATCTTAATGGCCTTCAGCTTCTCCCTTAGGACCATTTTTTTGTTCTCATTGGTACTCTGGTAGAGATTGGTCAAGGATGTCCACATCTCATGAGCAAATCTCTTTCCTCTCACATGAGGAACAACATGGTCTTTAATACCATCCAAAATCAGTCTCTTGCCCTTGTTATTCTTCTTATTAAATTTTTCCAGCTGAACAGGGTCAGCAAGCACATTAACAGGGCGTTGTTAGGTATGCACCATTATACCCCAGACTTTTGCCTCCTCAAAGATGCTCTGCATTCTTTCCTTCCATACACTGTAGTTGTTATGTCCATCCAACCTATCCTCCACCCTCAAGCCCAAAGACATGCTTGTTGTCCTAATAAACTAAAAATGACACTGTTGTGGTAAGGTTCAGTTTTCTGTGTAAAATCAACTTGCTGTAATTTTTCTCTTTGTTGTCCCAAACTGCACTTTTCAGCAAACTAGCTCTAGTACCATGTAGAAATTTTAAGACCAACCCCAGTTTTCAATTTCTCCTTATTTCTCCGATAAAGTTAAATGCCATTTCCCATAACCATACATTCAACAAGCTGGAAAAATAAATATTTTCTAAAAACACAAATTCTGGAAATTTCACAGTGCTGAAAATGCAGAAATAAAAATTCAGTAAAATAAATCAGCCACACAAAAATTTGACACGCTGATTTTTTGTCAAAATGACCCTAGAAAAACCCCCTACAACTCTTGAGGAAAACCAGTTCGAAAGCTCTTCTTTATTTCTGGAAAATGCTTTTACAGAGAAGTGAAATGTACAGGAAAAATTCCAGCAAACAATGTACAGACTTATCTCTTTTTCCGTGCTTACCTCCACCTCGGAAAATGTGTCGAATCAGCAAAATATTCAAAACATAAATTTATTACGGCAAATAACAGCGTTGAAAATCATGCCCAATACTTAGTTGTATGGCCATACAGACTGTACGGACTGTACGGAAAAGTGAAACAAAACTTCCTCCTCGAAATTTGTGCTTGCTGCCTCAAAAATTGTGCACAACAACCTCAGAATATGTTCCTTTAGCTTGATGTACCTTCTCCTTGATTTTTGTGCTATCCCTCTCCTCAAAAATTGTGCCTCAAGCTGTTGTATGGATTGTTGCCTCGAAAATTGTGCTGTTGTATGGACTTGCTACCTTGAAAAACTTGCAACCTCTTGTTGCTATACGGACTGTTGAACTCTTCCTCTCCTTTACCTTCTCAAGCTCAGAAATTCTCCAGCTCTCTCTCAACCTTCTCTCAATCTGCTCATGAAAGAATTAATGATATTTTCTCTCATTTTCCTCCTTTAACCTAACCCTAAGTGACTTTTGGGAAATCCCTAAATCCAATGGCTGAGATAGCTTTAGATCTAAGGCTGAGATTAAATGCTCATTTAAATCCCACTTTCTATTTTTTAATTCACCCCACTTTAATAAAGACCCTCTTAGTCATTTATTTCCAAAGTCACTTTTCACTTTCTAATTTCACATTGACTATTAAAGTCACTTTAAAATTAGACTTAGTAACTTTATCACTTAAAGTTACTTTTAAATTAAATTTGACTTTATAACTCATAAAGTCACTTTAGGAAAAAAATTAAATTCTTTTGGACACTTTTCCCTAGGCCAAAGATCAAAGGCTTAGGGAACCACATGTCCTCCGGTAACCAAATTTCAACATAGAGTTGGGAAATATTTACAAATAGGCTAATAATCTAATTAAGACATTTCTAGATGGAATTTCCAGAAACGATTTATGGGTTATGGAGAATTCTTGTGTTTTAGCCTCTTCACAAAGTTTCGAGACTAGAACACATCTAATGCTACAAAAACTAACACTCCCTCTTAGCGAGAAGGTGTTTTAGTGTTGCACTACTACTACAACACCCTGTCTCTGTATCACCCATTGTCATGTTGTTGATGTCTGGCCACTGTGACTGACTTTCATTACCCATCGACCACTGCACAACTCTGATGTTGCATTTGTGAAAATTTTTGAAAGTTACTTTATGTAGAAATCTACTGTTAGATCTAGTTATGCTCCTCCTACTTAATTACGTTATTAATTGAAAATTCAAATTAATATCGAAGCAAAACACATAACAGACTTTCACCAATTCAGATCTAGAAAAAAGTACATTCACACATAGAAAAAGTGACACAGTGATTTTTTGGACAAATAGTCCCCGGAAAAATCCAATGCGGGAAAACCGGTCTGCTGGCTGCTGGAGGGTTTTATTATTAAGAGTTTTCTGAATACAGCAAATTTGGGTTCTAGATCTGGAAAACCCGACAAAGAAAATATAGATCTGCAACTCACCGATTGTTCTGAAGACAAAATATTAATTGATCCACACCCTCAAACGGGATTTACAAGACTCAGCCAAAATTAGGCCCTAGAAACCCCAGTGTTGCCCCTGAAGCCCCTGCCTCAGCCTCTGCAACCCCTGCGTCCCTCAGTGTTGGCCTGGAAAAGGCCTGCGTAACCCCAAACTAGGTGACGCAGTCCCTACGCTGCCCCTAAGGGTCTCTGCGTAACTTCTGAGGGTTTCCAATTGCCTTACGCTTCCCTGGGAGTGACTACGCAGCACCCGTGTAGCTGAAGTTGCCCCTCCGCTGCGCAGCTGCTGCCCTCTTGTTGTTAATGCTTTTGCTTCTCTGCGCTGCCTTTCTGAAGCTATTGTCTGTCTCTTGCTGATTCTAGAGACTGGGATCAGACCATCCCCTTTGCCTACACTCCCCTCACTCGAGCTGAAACACTTTTGAGAATTCTTAGCAAACCCTGCCCTAGAATCTCAGCTTAGCTTCAGTGCTTTGCCTTTGTGTGTCTGAGCAAATGACCCCAAGCCTTTCCTTTATACTTTTCTCGTTGGGAAACCAACGGCCATTATCAGATCTTGAATCAATGGCTAAGATTAAAAGAAAGCTTGATCCTTGTGACTTAAGACAATTTCATCACATGTTTAATTTAATTCACTTTAATTATTTAAGTTTCCTAAGTTTAGACTTAGGAAATACATTAAAATAACTAATTAATTAAATATTTCCCAAACCAGATGAAATTTCCCAAATCCCTTTTTGGGTCTTGTAGATCGGGTGTACTGTAGTACATCCGATGCTGCCCCCACTACACAAAATCTCAGCAACATTTGTGTTGTTGACACTGTTATATCGCTGCCAACTCTACATCTGCACTGCAACTCCTTATCATCCGTTGTTGTTGCTACTGCAACTGAGAAGCATCCAAAATACTGAATCAATTGTGTTTGTGTTGCATCTATCTCCTGAGTATCTGACTGCTCCTAGCCTCTGCATTGTCCAGTGAAGAATTTGCGTTGCTGCTAACTCTACACTAAGCCATCTGCTCAGTTGTGAACACTGCATTGTGCTCCTCAGCACCTGACTGCAACTAGTCTGCAACTATCACTCTGGAATCTGATTGCATCAACTGACACTAATCCATCCTGCTACTGAGTACTATGGGCCCATGTAGCAAGGTAATGATCCATAAGGAGGACACCTCAATGGACCCTGTCCAACCTCTGCAACTCTGGGACTATAACTCTATATCACCCCACCTCACTCTTGGAGGTATAGCTGCAAACATGGCAAAGTTTTCCTCCAACTTGGAGGACAACTTGTCTATCTTTGTGGATGTTGCTGCCTAGTCCAGCTTCTCCTGCTTGTCCTTCTTCTTGAGAGGACACTGGGTACTGTAGTGGCCAAACTCGCCACACCTAAAACACTTGTCCTTAGATAGGTCCTTCTTCTTCTTCTTCTTCTCCCGTGTCCCTGACTGGTACCCTTTGATGTTAGGGCCACTTTCTCCTCCTCCTTCTCACCCTTTGAACCCTTGTTGTTGCTCTCGCTGATGATGCTCTTTAACAAAGCTCGCCTCAACTCCTCCTGTTGTAAGTCTGACCACTATTGATAATTCAATAGGGCAATGATTATGATTAATTCTCTTTACTTGATAACTGCTTGTGATTCCTTTTTACTTATTAGCTTTGTTCCTTATTATTATATGTGGGAAGCATCAAACAGCTACCAAAACAAGAAGAACAATGACACAAAATATAGGCTACAAGCCAGGGCCAAAACCTCTCCTCTTGAGAGGAAAACCCTTAAATCTCTTTTCTTCCTTATAGATTCTTCAATTGACGAATGCCATGACCTTAAGACTGAGATCAATACCCTCCAAGACCAAGACCAACCTCTTCTGATGATGTGCCACCCAGTCAAATCTCTTCCAATAGCACCTTTTCGACCTTCTACTGCAAATTTCAAATTTCGGCCTCCCTACAACCGTTGCTACTACACGTGGGAACTTTCATCTTCTTCTAGAGCCCTCCTCTAACCTTCGCTTGCCTTTACCTGACTCTTGGAGCTTGAGAGAGACCCTTGGTGACCTTCTCTTGACCTCTTTGCCTCCTTTTCTCCAAGATCGAATTTGTAGATGGATGCCCTAGGTCTGTTGCAAAAACCCTAGTCCTCTTTAGCACATGAAAGAGAGAATTAGCCCAAAAACAAATCTCCTTCGTCCTTCTTCTTCTTCGTTGCCTTCTCGTTCCTCTTCCTTCGCTGGAATGAGTGAGTGTGTCTCAAGGAGGACGAGTTCTCTTCTATATATAGGCTCTTCAAGGTGGACGTGGCTCTTTCTTTTAGGCTGACTTGCCAGTTGTCAGACCGACTTGCTCTTGGAGGGTATTTTGACACTTTTAAAGACAAAAATAATTTTTTGCAAGTTACAATGTGCCCATCGGGGTATTCAACTTATGACAATGACTCTTTTGACTTCTTGACCTAGGACAAACCCTTGAAGCACTCAATGGGTGATTGACCTATAAAATAAAAGACGTTGAGCATGAAACCCATGCTCCAAAATAATAATAATAATTTCCCTTTCATTTTATAATTTACAAGAATCAAAAATACATTTCATACTTATGAATATCGTACCTATTTACACATTTTTCAACACTCCCTCTTAACTAGGGAGGTATTCAAAAGAGGCACATGGACATTCTCAATCTGAAGAGATATCATAAGAAGAGTCGGATAGGTAACCCATCTGTTTAGCATCATATCAACCAACATTTTCACATAGCAAGGCCTTGACTAACAGCTCTATCTCTCCACAAGATCAGAGCACAATGCTGGCGAGACCAGTGACTTATAGACACCATCATCATTGTCTCTCAATGTACATACTCCACTCGAGTGTTCACCGAGTATGACCTTCTTTGGACTATTATTGTCTTGGATAGCTAGTCCTCAAAGAATATCGGTCCATAGCTACTCTTATCTTAGATGCCCTACCTCATCCTCAAAGAGTATTGAATGCCAGATGGTTACCCAATCCTCCATTCTGTCTTACCAAGTGAAGACAAGAATGATGTGCCTATCTATCCCTCTCAACTTGGGAGAATATATCAACCAAGCCAAGCTTATCTCTCAAGTATACAAGCTTCTTGTTAGGAAGAGATTTCGCCAATATGTCAGCTACCTGCTCATTAGTGGAGATATAATGTATTTGTTGCACACCATTTTGTACTAGCTCCCGAATATAGTGATACTTGTTGTTTATTTTCTTTTTCTTTCCATGAAATATTGGGTCCTCAAACAATTGTATACAATTGGTGTTGTTACAATGTATCATTGTAGGGTCCATCGGTCCTTCGAATAGGTTGAATAGCAACTTCCTTAACCAAACCGCTTCTCTGCTTACTTCACAGGCCGCAACATACTCAGCCTTAGCACTACTCAAAGCAATTGTGGCTTGCTTTCTGCTCATTCATGATATCATGGAGGATCCCAAATTGAAACATCTTTTTGTAGTGCTTCTTCCGTCTTGCGCGATGCCTCCCCATTCGGAATCTGTATATCCAATCAAGTGGACATCATTCCTCCTATCATATTTCAGGTAGTAGTGGATAGTTCCTCGCAAATATCTCAGTATATGCTTTGCTGATATCCAATGATCATGCTTTGGCTCCACTTGGAATTGACTGAGAATGTTTACTGCAAAACATATGTATGGTCAAGTATTCACCAAGTACATCAGTGAGCCAATCAATTGTCTATATTTGGAAGGATCCACCCGTCTCGATTTGGAACTCCTTGATCTTTTCAAGTTTGTGATCATCGGAGTGGGCATAAGTTTGCAATCCATCATATCAAACAGCTTCAACATCTTAATCACGTACTTTCCTCGACCCATATAAATTTCATCAAGTCCCTGCTAGACTTCTAGTCCAAAATAGTAATGCATCAACCCTAGATCCTTCGTGTCAAATTCAACTACTAGAACACATGCATTCTCCAAAACCCAGAAAGCGTTTCTGGAAATGCCACCTAGAGACGACTTAATTAAAATAATTAATCAGTGTTTAATATTTCCCAAGTCTAAACTTAGGAAATATGATTAATTAAAAGGTATTAATTAAGTCAGGTGCGAAATTTCTAGAATAAGGCATGGATCGAGTTCTTGTTAATCTTAGCCATCGATTAAGTTTTAATCGTGGTCATTGAAGTCTCAACGAAAGAATATAAGAAGAAACTCGATGGGGCTTCGAGAATACAATTGCAGAGTTTGATTTCACTAGCAGATCGATTTCTAGAGAAACAGCGTTGAGTTGCCAGAGAGAGAGCTAGTGAGCTTGAAGCAGTGAGAGAGGGTCAGGGATAGTAAGGTCGAAGGACGATTTTTCTAGATCCTGTGAGTGCATAGCAAAGAGACAATGCAGAGGCCATACAAAGGCAGCGTAGAGCTTCAGAGGAGATCTGTATTTTTGCTGGGGAGAAGCAGTGATTCAGTGCCAGAGGCCAGAGAGAGAGTCTAGAGGCCATGTTGGTCCATCTTCCAAACAACACTTGATCAGTTAGCGAGAGGGAAAGCAATTCTGAGTTGTGGGGACGCAGTACTGCGTAGGTTGACGCAGTGATTGCGCAGATGCAGCGCAAAGCCACTCATCTTGAGCCAAGGTCAGTGTTGGATTGCCAGTGGGAGTGAGATTTTCTCACTAGACTCATTTGTTAGTTATTTCTCTGTATGGTTTGCTAGATTGAAGCAACCACAGATTGTGTACTTAGATTTACTACTGCATAATAATCAACCCTTCAATTGCTGCACTGGTTTTCCCAAGTTGGGTTTTTTCGGGGACTTCGTCCAAAAATAAAAGTGTTATTTGTGTGTGTGCATCTATCTTTCCAACGTTGTTTTTATTCCGCAGTATTTTTTTTGTAAGCTGCTCTAAGATCTATTAATTAAGCAAAATATAGTACATTGCATAGTTAGAGCTAAGGAATTTAGCCTATTCCTGCTCGAATTTGTCTCCAAAATATCAAAAAAAGGGGCTGCCCTTGGCAAGGAAACCAGCCCATCAACAGTCTTGAGTGTTCCGAGATAGCTAGCATTTGTAAAGTACTATTAAAAACTGAAAAAAAACCAAATTTATCAGATGAATCCAAAAGAGAATTGTAGAGCATGAGGCATAATTGTCAGGTCTTGTTGGCATCTTCATTCTGGACCACTTCATGTTCTGTAGGGTCTTTTTCTGTCACTAGGCATCCATAGATGCGTGTTATTTCTTCCTCCTTCATTGCGAAGACGTGTGGAACCCTGTGCGGAACCTCGTCATTATTGGCCCTGCTCCATACTCCGTCCACTGACAGGTTCCAAAGGTTTGCCATGTGCATTGAAGAGGTTTTTACAGGTAACCACGCAAGCTTCTGAGAAGAAGGTGACAGAGAGCGAGGGATGGTCGATGTGCGGTATTTGTGCTTAGCTTTGGACGGACTAGGCAGGGAGGGATTAGTGTTGATGACGGAGGCCTCTGCATCTAGGGAGCCAGTGTGAGAGGCTGCGGGCTAGGCAATGGAGGTAGGAGTGAGATCAAGAACACAGTCGAAGTGCATGTGCGCATTGTCGCGATGTAGGTGAGTCGAGAGTCCTCCTCTACCATTGCCACGGCGTGGCTTCTGGCGTTGGCGAGAAACCATGGTGTTGCAATTGAGCCAGGTAGCGAGGCGGGGGGCGGAGACGCAGAGGATGGGTGCTAGAGAGCTCACACATAGTTTCACCCAGAAACGAGATATTTCGCAGTATTTTATTTGTGAAGGTTACAGCATATCAGTTTCAATATTTACCATAAAACACAGTAAATAATTTGTTCAACTTATTTAACAAATAGAAGAAACTTAATCAGTTGCTACAGTAGGATTCGGTTAGCCGAATTTTCAAATGGCATCAGAGCACAGATAGAGGGAAATTCAAAGCACTGCGTGAGAAGCTGCTTGAAGCACCATGTGGTTGTGCAGTCCATTGGCCAGGAGGGAAAATTTTGAGGAAAAATTTATTTCTTTGAATGAGTCGATAGAGAATAAATTTTCCAGATCGAAGATTGTCAAAGGCAGAGGGAGCAACAACATTTTTCTTGCAGAGAACATCTTCAGCTAGGAAGCAATTATTTTGCAGCAGGTTGCTAGAGAAGAATAGCGTCTGAAGGAAGCAAGAGCACACACTGAGGGAATTCTATCCTCAGGGAATTTCTAGCCCAGAAATTTGATTTCTCACTGCAGAGCAGCAGTAGCTGTGAGCAGATTTGCCTACTCTAGCAGGGGGTGCATAGAGCCTAGCAGCAGTTGCGCAGAGGAGAATAGGAAGAGTTTGACATTTTGGTTGATATGGCATCAGCAGGGTTGAGAGATCAAGATCGGTTGGATGGAGCCTCCAACTACGTGATCTGGAAGGCAAGAATATCTTGTCTTCTAGATGAATACGATCTCAAGGTCTATATTACTAACGTGGTGGTTGTACCCACGGATCCAGATCAGTTGAAGGCCTACATGAAGGAGATGGCAAAGGCAAAGAGATTGATTCTCGATGGTGTTCGAGATCAGGTGGTGTCTTACATAGCTAGCAAAGATACCACCAAACAGATGTGGGATGCTGTTTCCACGTTGTGCCAGGGATCTTCCGAGCAGTGGAAGATGTATCTTGAGGAGAAGCTAAGATGTACCAGAACGCAGAAATGGGAGTGTATAGACCCCTTCCTTACTAAACTTCAGGATGCCCGAGATCAATTGTCTGCAGTCGGGTCAATGCCCCAACCCACAGAATTGGTGCGGTTAGCCCTGAACAACGTGTCCAAGGAGTGGCAAGCGTTCGTCCAGAGTATCCTTGGTTGAGAAAACTTGCCACATTGGGATAGAATGTGGGTTGATCAGCAATAGGAGGAGATGAGGCAAGATTTGGTGAAGAGCTCCATCAGTGGCAGCAGCAAAAGTGGGACGAAGGAAGTGAAGGAAGAGGAGAATGCAGCTCTCGCATCAAAGGGGCAGCAAGAGCAACGTGGGAGGAAGGACATTCCAAGGTCAAGTGCTTCAGATGTGGTGAACTTGGTCACTACAGCACTTAATGTCCTCTCAAAAAGAAGGACAAAGAGGAGAACCAAGATCAGAAGGTTGCATCCGCGGAGATTGAAAGGTTTTCCTCCAGACTAGAGGAAGAGTTTGCCATGATCACCGACATACCTCAAGGAGTGAAGTGGGGTGATCTTCTATGCCATACTTCACATGGATTAATCTCAATGTGAACCAAGGCTTGAGTTAGAGGAGATACCAGCCTGTAAAGTCTTCCTTCTCGAATACCAGTTACTCTAGCATTCTCTATACTTGAGTCTTTACTCCATACAACAACCTTTCCATCAATGAAAGCTACTCTATCACCCTTATCCACTAGACTTGAAATGGAAAGGAAGTTCTTATGAAAACCTGGAACAAATAGGATGTTGTTGAGGTGAATGTTGCTTCCATTCTCCAGCTCTATAGAGGTTGATCAAGTACCTCTCACAGGAGAGCTTTTGTTATCTCCAAGTTCCACTAAATAAGAAGATTTTCCCTTTGATAAAGTCTTTAATTGTTTTTGATGACCTGTCATATGCCTAGATGCACCACTATCAATTACCCAAATGCTCTCGTCTTGGAATGTGTTAGTGAGAGTTAAAAAGAGACGTTCATCCTTTACTTTGATTACTTCTTTCTTAAAAGAGAATAAGGGACTCCATGCTTCCTTGATGCCTTTCTTGAGATAGCTTGCTACCTTTAAACACTTCTTGATGAACTTCTTCAATGTAGAGGAGATCTTCATGATGCCCTTAGCCATCCTTAGCTCTGATACCATGTTGAGAATTCAATAGGCAATGATTATGATTAATTCTCTTTACTTGTAATTGCTTGTGATTCTTTTTTACTTATTAGCTTTGTTCCTTATTATTACATGTGTGAAGCATCAAACAGCTACCAAAACAAGAAGAATAATGACACGGTATATAGGTTGCAAGCTAGGGCCAAAGCCTCTCCTCTTGAGAGGAAAACCCTTAAATCTCTTCTCTTCCTTGTAGATTCTTCAATTGACCCTTAAAATATGAATGCTGATTACAATCTTTCGTGGCAGTGTGCCTATATAGGCATTGACTAGCGACGAAGGTAAATGGTCACAACTCTTGACCTTTGCCCTTTCATAATTAATGGGCCCTTAATTTATTTATTTATTTAATTAATGTTTTTAATGAAAAAATGTATTCATAACACCTTGAAGAAAGGAGTCTAAACCTCCTATAGGCTTGGTTACAAGCATAATATCTTGGGCGTCTCTCTCTTAAAAATTCGCAAGAACCAATTGTGCAAAGGCTATAGGCCTATTCTAAAGGTGCATCTATTTTAGATGCAGGAACCAATGATCAAGATAGAAGTTAACTTGTTGACCTGTGGAAGTGGAATAAAACCCTATGAGATGAGACCCATGAAATTGTGAAGGACCAGTACATGCTAAAGTGACAAAATTGACATACATATATATATATATATATATATATATATATATATATATATATATATATATTTATTTTCTGAAGCATACAAAAGTCAGTGAAGCAAACCTAGATTAGAAGGGTACACTTGTATATTTTGTAATTTACAGTAGCATTCATTTTAGAACCATTGCTGAGTGTGAATCTATATTAAAACCCTAGCCCTATGGTATAAACATTAGCAAGGAATTTGCAGATTGAATTGGTCACATTAGAAGGCAAGCTATAGGCAGTAAGGTTACATAATTGTGTCAGTAACCTCAAAAATCAGTAAGACAACATTTTGAAGAGAACTTTGGGATATTGTTACACCTGTAGCAGTCAGTCCTGTGAGAACTGTGCATTTTCAAAGTGGATTCAGAAGAGCAGCGGTTTGTTGATATTGAAGAAAGTAACAGTCCAGAGGCAGTCTTATCTCTGGAAAGCAATCTTCAGTTTGTGATTCAAGCATCCACCATGTCATTGAAGAGAGCAACAAGCTTGGGGGAACCTCTAACTACCAAGGGTGGAAGAAGAGGATTGACCTCATACTCACAAAGAATGATGTTATGGGCATCGTTCAAGGAAATGCTACAAAACCAGACAAGAAGAATCTGGATGAATGTGGATGATGAATTGAATCAATCAAGGATCACCTTATACCTTCTGTGGCAAAGCTAAATAAAGTCAAGCACAATTATGACAGGTTGAACAAGTTGTACTCTGTGAGCACCTCCGGTCAGAAAATAGCCTTGAGGAGCAAGTTGTACAAGATCAGAATTCCATTTGAAGAAGACATTACAACTCACCTACTAAAGATATCTCAATTGAGAGATCAGTTGCAAGCCCTTGGTGAAACATTTCTGAAGCAGAAATTACAACAGTAATCCTCAATGCTCTGCCTCAAGAATGGAGTTTGTTTGTGACCAGCATTTACTCGAGAAAGGAGACTTCCAGTCTTGATGCGTTGTGGACTCAATGTGTGATGAAAGAATCTCGATTAAAATCCAAAGAGGAAACTGGTCTTCCTGGTAAATCCCAAGCATATGTAGCCAGAATGAACACATTGAGAAAAAAGAAATTTGGATGGTCTCATCATCCAAAGAAGAAGCAAGACATAGCGAATGTAAGATGCTTCGAGTGTAATGAGCTTGGTCACTACAGAAGAAATTTCTCGAAGTTGACGAAAGACTCTAATCAGAAGAAAGATACAAAGCGAAAGGATAGAGCACATGCTGCTGAAGAGGTCAAGGAACCAGAGAAGAAGGAAAAGGAAGAAGATCATAGGGATCTATTCTTCTAAAGAAACTCCATCTTATGGATACTTTGTACAATTAAAGTAGGGCATGTAGTTTCATTATTAGAATGCATGACATCATGGTTTGTAGCATGTAGCATTTGAATATTTTCGGATGTATGTTCTGGCAGTCATTTAGGTGGTATTAAAATATTATGTTGCAAGATGAAAAATGGTGTGAAAGGATCATGTATGAATCCTCCCTTGTGATGTCATGGAGTGATTTCTTCTAGGAAGAATGACCATGAGGATATCATCGTTATTGTCTATTCTATATGTTTTTGGAGCAAGGCTCTTAGGAGCTTGTTGGTTTAGTTGCAGCATAATGAGATGAAATGCAAGATTAGATGACTGGCTGAAGCATGAAATTCCCCTGAAGACTCTGATGATGATTGAAGGAAGACCATGATGTTGATAATGACATGATACTCTTTGCACGATCTTTCTATGTGAAGAATGTGTAATAGTCATGATGTGATTTCATTGGGTTGTTGCCTTAGCACATGGTCCAAAGGAGTTGTTGTGTACCACGATGACCGATGTGATAGCAAGTTGCAGATTGTTCGATGATCATATCCCAGTCAATCGCTTTCCTGATGTTCAGAGGGAGCTATGTTCCAGCCCAATGATGATTGGTTTAAGACACAACAGATGTAGATTGATGATGTGGAAATTGATGGTGTACCATGTTTTGGTGATGATACTACATTTAGAGGGCTCTATGATGTTCAAAGAAAGCTCACACATGTGATGAAGATGATGGAGCCCTGAGAGATACTATCATAGTAGTTTATGATGGGCACTTCACCCTAGTTGAGAGGAAGCTCCTCCCTAGTTGAGAGGGAGTGACAAATATGGTTCTTTGCTTCATGTGTCATGCACTAGACCAAGACTAACAGTCGTAAGTCTTAGTGAAGGCCATGAGAAGAGAATGGCATCAGGAGGATTGGGTAAGCATATGAGACAGATACTCCTTGAGGATTTGGAATCCAAGATAGGAAGTAGTTTGGTGACCAACACTCTTTGAGGATCCGACAAGGTATCCAAGACAAGAGTGGTCGAAGAGGACCAATATTCTTTGAGGATTGGGAATCCAAGATAAGAACAGTCCTAGAAAGACATACCTTTAGAACATTCGGATGGGTTATGTGCCTTAAGAGGTAGTGTGGTGTCCCACGTAAAACCTCCCAACATTATACCGAGATCTATTGAGATATAGAGCTTGTTAGTCAAAGCCTTGCTATGTTGACAATGTTGGTTGTATATTGATCACAATGTTGATGCTTAAGATGGCTTACCAATCCGAGTCTTCTTATGAGAATAATTCAAAGAAAGTATTGTACTTGTACCTATGGTCAATTAAGAATACCTCCCTAGTTAAGAGGGAGTGTTGAAATGTAACTAGTGTCGGTCTTCATAATTATATATGCCATGACTTAATATAATTGATGTATTTGTCAAAAAGAAAAAGAAACGAAAATTATTTGTAAAAGAGGATTATTTATTGTGAAATGGGTTTCTTGCCCATAGTTATCTTGTCCTAGGTCAAAGCACCCATTGAGTGCTCCAGGGGTCTTGGTGAAAGGTAAAAGAGTCGAAGTCGTGATGTAATAGCCCTTGGAGGGCTCATGTATTAAGAAAGAAAATTATTCTTGTATTATGTCAAGTCTAGAAGCCTCCAAGAGATGAGCCAGCCAAACTTTCTCAAGTTGGCCTAGAGAGGCCTAATTCACCCCAAATGATGCCTATAAAAGAAAATCTTGTTGTCATTTGAAGACACACACATATAATGAATTACATTTGATCCTATCAAATAAGTGAAGGTTTGATTCAGCGAATTAGAGGAACGAAATTTTGACAAAGCCAACGAGGAAGTAAAGGAAGGGAACTTCTATTTCTACCTGCCCACACATGCAAGTTCGTTGGAGAATATAGGGTTTCCTCAATCCAGAATTTGCAGAGATATTGTTTGGGGTTTGGTTGGCTCATCTCTTGGAAGGTTTGGTATTGGGCCAAGGTCTTGGAAGTCTTCATTGAATTGATTCTATAAGGAGATATTTTTGTGGGTTTTCTTCTTTATGAGAGGTTTTGGCCCTGGAAAGCAACCTAGATTTGGTGTTCTTGTGTTTGCATTGTGGTCTTCTTATTGGCATTTATCTTGATGACGAACAACACTAAATAATGATGAAATGTCCTAATATAAATCACAAGAAAAAGTCGAGGATTAAAGAGAAATCAAGTTAATAAATACTCTAACTCTCATCCCTAGATTTCTCAACAATTAGCTCTACCACAATGTCTCTTCTCATATTAACATAACATACAAAGGCCAATTACTAACCAAGTTGAGACCGATGACAAATAGAATCAAGAGCGTAAGTGTTAAGCTTCACTTTTAAGAGTTTAGATTGTTACATAAAGTATAGTTGAAACATAAGGTACCTCTAACTTGAATTTAATTCCAATAACAATGATAAATATCTACATGCATAGTTGTTCCAAACATTGAAAAGCATAAGGCGGCTTATAGTGTAATGCAATTGATTTGACAGCTATAGCCAAAGGATAAAGAATTAGGCATAATGTTGTATAGATGTCGCTTTGGCATATCCACAAGTATTCATGCATTATAGAACCCCCAAAATTATTGAGGTCTACTCACTAAGAGTGGGATCTATAACAACATGAAGCTAGAAACTCCTTAAAGGGTTACCAAACATTTCTTTGTGTTAGCTTTTGGGATTACTCTGAAAGTGGCTACACCATGTCTGGGGTGCTTCACGAGATGTGAACTGCAAGGTGAATAATTAGCCCTTGTTTGATTTGTGATGGACTCACACATTCAAAGCGGCTTACTCACTGGTTGTTAAACCTCATATGGGTAGTTGATTGATGTTCTTCCTTGGAGCATTGGAGACCACTTGGTGACATTTGACATGCTAGCCATATGGAGGATGTTTCTTACATGGAGAATGCCCTAAATTGGAGAAAAGTTTGGCATTCTAAAGGATGCCATTGAGCTCTAGATAATATTAGGTTGCTTGGATGCCTCCATGGAGTCTTGGAGTTGACTTAGTGATGCCAAGGTTGCAACCTTGAGGACCTATTACCCACCACCAATGGGTCACCCCATAAGAGAAATTTCTCTCTTATATTTGTCTTTAGTCAACAGTAGCCCCGACAACCACCAGTGTAGTCGATATTGTGCCAGTTGATTGTTGCTCCATGAGCCAGTCATATGTCCCCTCGCCCATTTGTCAAGAGCGTATATTTAAAGGTGGGCCATCCAATCCTAAAGGTATGCCTTTCAATTTGTACTTGGGTGCTTATGTTGTTTTTCTTTGGGCACACTTAGGTATGGATTATTGGGTGACTTGGAAGGAGGAAGGGTTTCAACTGTAGTATTGTTCCCTCACCTTAAATGGGGGGCTAATCATCAACCCTAGTCCCATGGGATCTCCCCTATTGGCTTACAACTTTAGGAAGGGCACTACTTGGGAAACCCAGATTTTGGTAGTGCAGTCTCGTTTTCCCATTTCACATTTTTCACTTCCCTCCACACATTACATGACCTATTTCATCATCTACCCTCTTTGCGTGCACATGACCATTGGGTCCACAAGGCTCTAGTGCTCCCCCTCCCATTGTCCACATGTCTGGGTTGAGCCTGGGACGATTGCCCTGGAGGTTGATGCAGTTAAAGAAAAAAAGGGATAAAAGCATATCATGGCCACATACAAAAGGAAATTACACCACAAAATGTAAAAGATGGTCGAGACGAAAAAATAGCGTGTGGGCCAAAGTGGAACATAAGCTCCACCCTTATCATTATGGCCATCACCCTGGTTCTTAGGGCCCCTATGAGTGCCCCCTGCATCATTAAGGAACCCATGCATGTCACAACCCCTGGTAGGGGATGAAGTGCCCCACCTTAAGGGGGTAATCATTGTTATATCATACACAACATGCTCTCATCTCTTGGAGCCCTAAGAAGTATAATAAAAGAAAATAACAATAAAAGGCAAAAGGCAAATGAAGAAGGGTGGAAAAACAAAAATCGGGGTAACTCATGTATGACGATTGCTCCATCCTACATTCATACACCCAAATATGTGGACATATTCATCATTACCACCTTTGAGCCCATGGTATTTGGCCTTGAGACCCTTGTGACCCAATCCACCTCATCATTATCCACATGACACCTACCACTTGAAGGATGTACCTTGGACAAGTCTTTTCCTTCAGGATCTGAGAACAACTAATAAGGTTGTTTATTAACCATTCCTACCCAGGGAGGTAACACCATTACATGCTCAAAGCCCCAAATTTGGAAGGGAAACCCATTATGAAGTCGCATTTGTGCCCTAGATTAACAAGCTTGTTTCACTAAGATGCATTAATGGATCAATGTACCTGATGGTGGGAAGACACATTAGATCTTTTGTGTAATTGGCAGGTGGTTTCATCATGGGTTAGGAAACTTAACTGGGGCCCCAACCCACCAAAGGATCATATTGACACTTGTAGGGGATGCATTGAGAGCCATGGGACTCCATGTGATATTGCACTATCTCATCTTAAGGGCGCCCTCAACACCTTCAATAGCTTGTTAATTACCCCACAATATATGTGAGAGATGATGCACTTGGACCAGCAGTGCCCTCGGTCGGCTTAGTAGTATATACAAGGTTTGGCATCTAATCTGAGGCCCAGAGGAGATTCGTCTCATCCTTGAGGCATGGGAGGGCAAGCACCATCTTTCATGCCCTCATTTGGAGCAGTCTCCAGGCTTATTTTTCATCAAGAGACCCATGAGACCACTACTAGTGCCCCAAAGCCACTTTCGAGCACTACATGATGCTTTGCTTAGAGATCAAAGAGCCACCCCCTTATCTATCGTTCACGGATCCCTCGCTCTCATTATGGCATCTTGAGGACTCAACGAGGCCCTCCAATGGCCCTTCTACAGGTTACTTTGGTGGGATTGTCACCAAGGACAGGTTATTTGCTCATTATTTTATGATTGTAGGGGTTACTAGGCTAATTCGAATTAGGTAGAGGATCATATAAATTTAGATCTCTCATTTGTGAGAGCATCATCATCACTTCTTGGATTAGTTCTCTTGTACGAACTTCACACTTCTTCTCGGATTTCTATTGGAGATTTCTTGATGCATTTCGATATATTTGGAAGCTAAAATTTTTGTTCATTCTTGGAGCTACCTCTTGTTCTATGGTTAGATATATCTCTTGTTATCTTGTAAGTGTTATTTGTTGAATATTTTCTAAATATGATGTCTAATGTGTAGAATTATTGCAATTAGATAGATCTTTGTGTCCTACATCAGTGAATATCATTGTAAAGATTCATTAAATTGCACATGTTACTTGTTGACCTCTGGAATGGCACCTGATGATTATATGAAAACTCCATGCCCAAGGATGAACCAAAGGACACTAGTACCATCAGATATCATCAGTTCAACATATTTTTTAAACTTTACTTCTACTTCTTATCTTTTTCTCTTGTACCCAAATTCCACGCTCTACGGAGAATTGTAATAAGTGATGCTAGTAGTGATGAATTTGAGTCTGTAATAGGCCTAGGTAGCTTGGGACCTTGCCAACAAGTGAGTATTACTCTAGGAGGTTTTTTTCAATCTGTTAATTATCATCTCCCTATCAAGACTTGATATTAATTGAGTTTTTTCCTCCAATTTTACCCCAAAGCCAGAGTACGGCTTGATGGTGAGGCCTTAGGTGAGTCCTAGTGTCTAGAGTCAATGTATATTGCCATACTAGATCACAAAAAAAAAATTGTGGAATTTGGTTAGGTTTAGGTAGTGATTTTTTTATTTTTTAGATTTCCCGCAAGTCAAAAATTACAATTGAATTGTAATAAGCTAAGTCGCAGGACACGTCCTCCAGGGTCACGTGTCCCGTATTTCACGTGTCGGACACCGAATACGACCTAAAACGTGTCAAATACGTTTTTGGTCGTGTCCTCTGAAACTGAATACGTATCCTCCGTTTTTGAATGCGTGTCCTTAAATGGAATACTTGTGTCCTAGGTTTGGAATACCTGCCCTAACGTATTCCCGCATTTGGACAAAATTTCCACCAAAAAATACAAAAATGATAAAAAATTCGTTAGTTTTATTTCTTTTCGGTGTGGTTGTTGTTGCTGTTAATGTGGTCGCTGCTGCCTTCAACCTTTGTGCTTGCCTTGAACCTTCGTTTCCATTGCCGCATTCCCGTTGCTGCTGCTACCTCTGTGCATTTCAAGTTCCAGACTCGTTGTTGTTGCATTGCCTCCTATTGCATTGCTGCCCAGTGTTGTTTGGCGTTAAGGTTGCTGGCACTCCTTGCTATTACTGCCCTGACTGCCCTGGCACTGCCTTGCCATTGTTGCCTTGACTGCCCAGACGGAGGACGCGTTACAGCACACAGGTATGTAATATGATTATCGTATATGATATATGTATAAAATTTAAAATTTAAATTTATAATATTTAAATTTATTATTATTCATTATAATTTATTTTTGTAAGTTATTGACTATCGATAGAGCTAGATTCTAAGCTTTGTTGTGAAGCAGTGCAATCATACGCTTGGGATTTCACATGTTGAGAATGAGCCTCAGCTATTTGTTGCTTGTCACGAAGAATCTGAACCCCTGTTTGAACCTGCGAAAGAAATTAATAATTAACAACATTTCCTTTATCTTAAGTGGAAACTCTATATATAGTACAAGTGCAAACAGACTGGCAGTCTAGCACCCTACCATATGCTAAATATATCTGTACAGTGTACACAAGTAGCAGGGTTTTGAAGAAATTTTACATCTTTTGAATGTCCTGATTCTCAAACAATCTTTTCAGCATTTCAATATTTTAGTCCTAATCCATTAATGTATTCCATGTTTGCTTGTCCATGTTCTAATTTCAATTATAAGCACTCTTCCAGACATTGCATACCAAAAGTTGTTTAGGTCTTCTACAAACATGCAAGTTGTTATAAGTTTATAGCTTATGGTTTTAATGACTATTTACTTTTAGCATTTCTTATGTGCTTGTAGCCTTGAAGTTGTAACTTGTAACTTGTAAGTTGTATAATTGTAATTTACTAATTTGTTAATATTAATTTATAAACTATTATATATATTAAATTTTAATATATATATATATATATATATATATTTTATTTTTTATTTTTTTAAAAATATAAATAAAATGTGTCCCTCATGTCCTGTTTTCGAGGTCACGGTGTCTCGTGTCAAATACTCGTATTTACGTGTCCTCCGTGTCTCGTGTCCTCATGTCATGTGACTTAGGTAATAAGTGTTGCCTAGAGAAGTTGTATGGGGAATAAGTAATCAAAATTACACCTCTCACCCTCAACTTTCTATTATGACACACTTTGAGGAGTTAAAAATGTGATTTGAACCCTCAAACCCCAATTTTCCTAAGTTTAGTGGGAAATCTGACAATTAATTAAGCCAAAAATTAAATTAATAGAGAAAAAGAAATATCCACACATGCTAAACGTTGTTGAAACAAGGTGGAAAATTATAGAGTTAAAGTGAAGTCCCAAGGTGATGTGGACACCCAAAATCAAAGAATTGACATGCGGTCAAATAAAATTGAATTTCTGGCATTAAATGAGAGTTGTTTACTTGGAAATTCGAATTTGTGAAGTTAATGCACATTTGAAAGGATTTGGGAGAATATTTAGTGGAGATTTTTGTGGGAAATTGTCCCCACATGGGTTACCACCCATATACACTTGTCATTCCATCATAAAATTCGAATTTGGCACATAAGGGAAGAAGAAAACGATGTCCACTTGCCAGAATTCGATTTTTACACTTGGAATTGGAGCTCCAGCTATCAAATTCGAATTTGTCTTGTGATCTCCTCTCTCTCACCACTTAGCATTTGGTCCTTCATTGGGATTTGCTCTCATTCTCTTATATAAGTGAGCCTTGTGCTCTCATTTGTATCATGTAATACAAGCTATTGGGCTTGAGGAGATGCTGCAAAATTGTATTCACTACTTGCAATATAATACAACAGTGTTTGGGATAACTTGTGATGGCGTTCTTCTCCTTGCATATGTGGTAAATTCTTGACTTGTTATAACTCTATTTATTTCTTCATGCTATTGTTTTTTTCATGCTTGTTTCAAGTTATGTTAGTATGCAGCTATCTCATATTAGCATAAGAATTACTTAATTTCTCTAGGAAAATAAATCTTCTAGTTGGTGTCAAATATATCTCTAGGAACTCTTTCCATTGCACTTAATTAATCTCATGTGGATCTAATAAGTTGTGGTGAAGTTTTGTAGAAAAATCATTCTTTGGTCAAGCATTGAAGCATGAGGGGAAGTTCTCGGAGGAACCAACACATTCTTGAAAATATTCAAAGAGAACCAGCATGTGTTTAATTCTAAAGTCTCATCTATTTCGATTTATTTTGTAGGAGTGCTCATAAGTTTTAGGCTCTTATTTGTTGCATCAAAATTATATAAACAAATTGTTTTTCACATCGTGTGTAGAAATTTTAATAACCTACTCTGGTTTTCAGTTTCTCCTTATTTCTACCATAAAGTTAAATGCCCATTCCCATAACCATACATTCAACAAGCTGGAAAAATAAATATTTTATGAAAACACAAATTCGAGAAATTTCACAGTGCTGAAAATGCAAAAATAAAAACTCTGAAAATAAATCAACCACACACAGAAATTCGACACGCTGATTTTTGGTCAATATGACCCTGGAAAAACCCCCTACAACTCTTGGGGAAAACCAGTTTGAAAACTCTTCTTTATTTCTGGAAAATGCTTTTACACAGAAGTGAAATGTACAAAAAAAATTCCAGCAAACAATGTATAGACTTATCTCGTTTTCAAGGTTGTTATTTCTTGTAATAAATTTCTTTCCAAAGTCACCTTTCACTTTCTAATTTCACATTGACTTTATTAAAGTCACTTTAAAATTACACTTAGTAACTTTATCACTTAAAGTCACTTTTAAATTAGATTTGACTTTATAACTTATAAAGTCACTTCAGGAGAAAAAGTGAAATACATTTGGACACTTTTTCCCTAGGCCAAAGATCAAAGCCTTAGGGAACCACCTGTCCTCCGGTAACCAAATTTCAACACTCCCTCTTACCGAGGAAAGTGTTCCTCGCCACAGCCATCTTGTCTCTGAAGTAGACATGCTTGCCCCGTGGTACGGCTTTGGTGAATATATCTGCTACCTGCTCATCATTGGGAATATACTCAAGCTTCACAGCTCCCTTCTGAACATAGTCTCTGATGAAATGATATCTGATGCCGATATGCTTTGACCTGTCATGAAATATTGGATTCTCCATGAGTTTAATGCAACTTTGATTATCACAGTAAATCACTAAAGGTCTCAACGGCTGATCAAATAAGCCAAACAACATCTTGTGAAGCCATATGGCCTCACAACTAGCTAAATTGGCTGCCATGTACTCTGCTTCCGCTAAACTCAATGCTACTGACTACTGCTTTCGGCTGAACCACGACACCACTACCGAACCCAACCCAAAACAGCACCCTGAAGTGCTCTTCCTATCAAAAGCACAACCTGCCCAATCAGAATCAATGTAACCTGCCAATCTCACTCCATCTACCTGCATATAATCCAAACCATAATCCACTGTCCACTGCAAGTACCACAAAATGTGTTTTGCAGCAACCCAGTGCACCCTCCTGGGCTCACACATGAACTGGCTCATCGTGTTGACTTTATAACATATATCTGGTATAGTGCTGACCAAATACATCAAGGAACCAATCAGCTGTCTATACAATGTGGGATCCACCAAATCAGAATCTGAAGCGTGAAGCTTCTTCCAGTTGGTGATCATAGGTGTCGACATGGTTCAACAATCCTCCATGTGGAATCTGCTAAGGATGTCCACAATATACTTCCCCTGTCCCAGGAAGAAATGCCCCTCCTCCTGCCACACCTCCAAACCCAAAAAGTAATGCATCAAGCCAATGTCCTTCATCTCGAACTCCAAAGCAACATCTCTCTTGCAACCCTCTATGAGTCTCTCTGCACCCGTAATGACCAAGTCATCCACATACAGCACCAGAATGAGAGGCTCCTCACCTATCACAATAATGTATAGGTTCGGATCTGCATCACTCTTTGTGAAACCCATCTCCTGCAAGTACGTATCAATCCTGAAGTACCAAGCTCTAGGAGCTTGCTTCAGGCCATAAAGGGTCTTCTTCAGTCTGCATACATGGGACTCCTTCCCATGTGCCTCAAAGCCCTGTAGCTGCTCAACGTACACCTCCTCCTGTATGAAGCCATTGAGAAATGCGGTCTTCGCATCCATTTGGTGGATCTTCCAACCCATCTCTGCTGCTATCGATATAATGGAGCGAATGGAAGTATATCAAGCCACGGGAGCGAAGGTCTCCTCATAATCTGCTCCCTCTACTTGAGAGAACCCTCTAGCCACAAACCTTGCCTTGAATTTCTCAATGTTTCCATCTGCAGTATGCTTTACCTTGTAAAGCCATCTGGAAGTAACCACGGATTTGCCCTCAAGCATCGACACCACCTCCCAAACATCATTCTTCATGATAGAAGAATACTCCTCCTGCATGGCCTCTCTCCAGCCCTGTTGGCTAGTTGCCTCCTCGTAGCTAGAAGGCTCAGAGTCAACGATGTTGGCAACCATTGCCATATAAATACAAAACCTCTCAGGTGATCTGCTCTCTCTGACCGGTCTCTTCGGCCCAGCAACAGATGTGGCCTCTCTCAAGGTATCCTGAAGCCACTTGGGCTTCCTCTTCCCTGAGCACACTTCTCCCACTGAAGAATGAAACTCCTCATCCTCATCAGGAGCCTAAACTTCTGAATGTCTGTATGTTGTCATCCTGCCTGAACCTGAACCTGTAGATGCTGAAGTACCGTGTGAACTGTCCATCAGTGGACTACCTAGTGAACTACTCTGCAGACTACTCTGCATGCTGCTCAAAGCACCACCCCTCTGACTCTGTGAGCCACTGCTCACTGATGGACCTGACACCGTAATCGATGTACCTCCCGATCCCTACCCACTGAATCCCTGTGACTAACTCAGCTGCTCCTGAGGGTCTAGCTGATCCAGATACTCTAATTCTCGTGACCTCCTAAAAGCCATGTCCTCCTCAAACTTCACATCCCGCCTGACAACAACACTCCTCTGTGCAGGAATATAAATCCGAAAAGCTTTCAAGGTCTCACTGTAGCCCACAAAGATACCCTTCTCTGCGGTGGGCTCTAGCTTGGTCCTCTTCTCCTTGGGTACGTAGGAGTATGCAATACACCCAAAGATACGAAAATGACCAATAGCAGGCTTCTTCCCTGAAAAAGCCTCCTCCGGAGTCACATGCCCCAAGGCATGATGCGAACTCTTGTTCTGCAAATACAGAACAGTGTTGCAGGCCTCTGCCCACAAAAAAAATGGTAACCCCTGATCATGTAGCATGGCTTTGGCAACCCCAACGATGGATCTTTTCTTCCTCTCCGCAGCCCCGTTCTGCTGGGGGTTGTAAGGAACCGTAAACTCCCTCTTGATGCCTGCCTCCGCACAATACTCAACAAACTCACCCAAGGTGTACTCACCTCCATTGTCCGACCTGACGGACTTGATCTTCCGACCTGTCTGAGTCTCCACAACAGCTCTGAACACTTGTAACCGCTTGAAGACCTCACTCTTGGTCTTCAAGGAATAAATCCAGGTCCTCCTGGAATGATCATCAATGAATAACACATAATACTCATATCCACTCAAGGAAACATGAGACATCCACCACTCACATCGGTATGAATCCAATAAAGTATCCCAATCGATCTGTTGTCACTGTTGGGAAAAGGGGATTTGGCAAACTTGCCCATAGCGCATCCTTTGCATATATCTAAGTGATCAGAACTTAAATCTGGCACACCTTTAGTGATCTCCCGCAATGTCCTAAAGGCTCCATGATACATGTGCTCCATCCTGCGGTGCCACATCTCACACAGCTCTGAACTACTAGCTCTGCTGCCGTTACTACTGCTCAATGCCAAAAGGGGCTAAAACGCAAACTTGTACACATTTGCATGGCGTACACCAATCACTCTAACTGAATCAGCTTGAGCGCCCCTAGGATATATAAGCACCGATCCTCTCCTGAACAATACCTCATACCCTCTTTCCTCCAATGCTGAGACAGATATAAGGTTCTTCCTCATGCCTAGCACATATAGAACATCCGACACTGCTCTACCAATGTTGTTGTCTCTGAATACTACCTCTATATCAGTGCCACTCTCAACATATGACGTGAAGCCCCACTGTCAACATACAAAATACCTTAAGATGCTCGCTAGTGGAGGGAAATGCACACTCCCTCTCACCCTCTGTGGCAGGTGATCCTGCACTAGTGGACTTACAAGCAATGAACCAAAACTACCGGTCAAAGCTCTCCGAAAAGTCCTCTACCTTTGCTGATGTTGTCATGGTCTTGTCTTCCCCTTCTTCTTCTTCTTCTCTGAACACACAACTGCATAGTGTCTCGTCTTCTGACAATTCCAACGCTTCACCTTGGAATAGTCCTTCTCCTTGTTCAGCTGCTTACCTTTACCTTTGTCTTTGCCTCCACCACTGCTTGTGGAAGGTTGCTTATTTCCTTTGTCTTTGCCTCCACCACTGCTTGTGGAAGCTTGCTTCTTTCCTTTGCCTTTCTTGCCCCTTGCTACCAGTGCTACATCCTCATCCTCCTCAACTGGTTTGGCTGCCCTAAGCTGGTTCTTTCTGATTTCAATTTGTATGCAATCATCCCACAATCTCTCCCAAGTGAGAAGGGTCTCACGTGCAACAATCCCATCAGCAAAGCTCAGCCATGAACTGGGAAGGCCATTCACTGCAATCCACACCAACTCAGTGAGTGGAATGACCTCTCCAACTGCTGCCAACTCATCTTTCACATTAGTGATCTTTCTGAGGTATACAGTAGCACTATTAGTCTTTGGCATCTTAATGGCCTTCAGCTTCTCCCTTAAGACCATTTTTCTGTTCTCATTGGTACTCTAGTAGAGATTGGTCAAGGCTGGCCACATCTCATGAGCAAGTCTCTTTCCTCTCACATGAGGAATGCAATGGTTTTTAACACCATCCAGAATCAGTTTCTTACTCTTGTTATTCTTTTTATTAAAGTCTGTCAACTGAATAGCATCAGTAGGCACATTCCCAAGGCGTTGTTGGATATTCACCATTATACCCCAGACTTCTACCTCCTCAAAGATGCTTTACATTCTTTCCTTCCATATATTGTAGTTGTTATGCCCATCCAACCTATCCTCCACCCTCAAGCCCAAAGACATGCTTGTTGTCCTAATAAGCTGAAAATTTCACTGTTGTGGTAAAGTTTTTGTTTTCTGTGTGTAAAATCAGCTTGCTGTAATTTTTTCTCTTTGTTGTCCCAAACTGCACTTTTCAGCAACTACCTCTGATACCATGTACAAATTTTAATAACCCACTCCGGTTTTCAGTTTCTCCTTATTTCTCCCATGAAGTTAAATGCCCATTCCCATAACCATACATTCAACAAGGTGGAAAAATAAATATTTTCTAAAAACACAAATTCTGGAAATTTCACAATGCTGAAAATGCAGAAATAAAAACTCAGAAAATAAATCAGCCACACACAAAAATTTGACACACTGATTTTTGGTCAATATGACCCTGGAAAAACGCCCTACAACTCTTGGGGAAAACCAGTTCGAAAGCTCTTCTTTATTTCTGGAAAATGCTTTTACAGAGAAGTGAAATATACAGGAAAAATTCCAACAAACAATGTACAGACTTATCTTGTTTTTCGTGCTTGCCTCCACCTCGAAAAATGTGCCAAACCAGCAAAACAGTCAAAACAGAAATTTATTACAGCAGTGAACAGCCTTGAAAACCATGCCCAATACTTAGTTGTACGGTCATACAAACTGTATGGACTGTACGGAAAAGTACATCAGTGTCTCCTCGAAAATTGTGCCCGATGTCTCAAAAATTGTGCCTAGCAATCTCGGAAATCGTGCCTTTATCTTGTTGTACATTCTCGATTTCTGTGTTGTCCCTCTCCTCGAAATTCGTGCCTCAAGCTGTTGTACGGAAATCTGCCTCGAAATGCATGCTAATTAATGTTGTACGAACTACTGCCTCGAAATGCATGCAATCGCTCTTTGTTGTACGAATTTGTTGAACTGCTCCTCTCCTTCACTTTTTCAAAACCCAAAAATTTCTCCGGCTCTCCACCTTCTCTCAATCTGCTCATGACAGAATTAATGATATTTTCTCTCATTTTCCTCCTTTAACCTAACCCTAAGTGACTTGTGGGGAATCCCTAAAGTCAATGGTTGAGATAGCTTTAGATCTAGGGCTAAGATTAAATGCTCATTTAAATCCCACTTTCTATTTTTTAATTCACCCCACTTTAATAAAGACCCTCTTAGTCATTTATTTCCAAAGTCACTTTTCACTTTCTAATTTCACATTGACTTTATTAAATTCACTTTAAAATTAGACTTAGTAATTTTATCACTTAAAGTCACTTTTAAATTAGATTTGACTTTATAACTTATAAGGTCACTTTAGGAGAAAAAGTAAAATACATTTGGGCACTTTTCCCTAGGCCAAAGATCAAAGCCTTAGGGAACCACCTGTCCTCCGCTAACCAAATTTCAGCATAGTGCACTTCATTTATCAATATCTGGCTATTTCAAAGACCTAAGTCATGGCTAGTCAAAGAGGAAAGTCTGCCCATACTCTTTGGCCTAGCCTCTTGTAGATTATTTTTGTAATATACTTTGTGATTTCTTGGGCTAACATTTGTTATTGTAGATTTGTTCTAACTTGTTGTCTTGCAGCTACTTGCAGGTTTCATCTTCAGAAAACTACTTACAAGTTTGCATGCAGGACCTTGGGGCTCCAACTTCTAGGTTATTTCTCTCTTTTGGTCGTGGAACTCAAAGAGGGTTTGTCTCTCTTCTTCTTCCTCGAAAAATCTGCATTTTGTTGAGCTTTTGTAAGCCTCAAATTCTAGAAATTTTCAGCAAAGAAAGGTCTATGGCTCAAATCTAAACTGTGAAGACTTTCCTTGGATTTTAGAGAAGACTTCATAGTTTTCTCTTTCTTGTAACAAATAATAAAATTCTTGGTTTTGGGAGCATGGGTTTTACCCATTGGTATCCCTATCTCTCCATATTTTGGAGAGGATTGGTGTTGTGATTTTGTTGGTTTATTTCATTTTGCATGCGTAACATCTAATTGGGAACTTAACACTGCATGCATTACACTCATTTTGCATGCACTTTAATTTAATTTGCTACGAGTTTCAATTCTTTTCACTTTCATAGCAAGTTCAAACATTGGCATGCACTTTTAACTTAATTCTAATTTGTCATGAATCTTGTTCTAAGTCTACTTATGTTTCACCTTTAATTACATCTTACATGCATCAAGTATTTGGGCAAGATTTCTCCATAAAGTAACATTATATTTCATGTCAAGCAAGTACATTTCAAGTTAAAGTTAATTTTCATGTTTGGTTAATTCATTTACATGCCCCAAGCAACAACTAAAATTTTACCTCCAACATAAGTTGGTTGAATAGACATTTTAAGGACCCTCTACTCCTCTATTAACTCCTCACAGTGAGATCCATATCTTTGGGCGAGGATGAGGTCTGAGAATTGAAGAGTTGAATTGCAACATTGCTTTAGAACTAATTAATAAAACTCAAGCCCTAGTTACATCTTTGGAAGCCCATCTTGAACGTTTGGGGTTGGTGATCTTATTAACGGCCATTTGCACATACAATTCAAAGGAATTGATCATTATTGACCCTTTCCCTATCCCATCTTTATCCCATCTTGACCTAGAGAACACATAGGAGGAACTCCTTCCATGATTACTCATAAACCCTAGGTCTTGTTTAGGTCTTTTTTAGGCCTCTCTCTAGTGAAACGAAAGCCCATGTCAAGTGATAAATCAGCAAGCAAAGCTTCTAGAGAGGTCTTATATCACATTGGAAGTCTTGACCTTGGACACTCCTATCATCGTTGAATATCTCTTAACCGTGGGTCTAGACTTCCCTTCTAGATCTTTCTTGGAGATCCCTTAACTTCTCTTGAAGCATCGGGCCCTAATTGATTCTCTTCCTGAACGAGCCTTGGGAATCACTTCATACTTTATCATTGATCCCATCATCACAAGTGATTTCCTCCATACCAAGACTCATCCCATCAGTGAAATTCCATAAAGAGCAGGGGTCATTGACTAAGGTGACAGTGGGTCTTTGTCCCATTGTTGTCATTTGGTCTAGTAGTTGTCCCTTAGGTACACTCCTAGGACCCCTGCTAGATTGTGTTGCAACATTTTTGGTGTTATGGTCAGGGAGTAAGCAAGTTTGCCTCCTTGATGTAATTTTTGAAGGGGTGATTCCTTTAACGACAATATAGATCTTCTTCTGGCGACTGCATTTGAAGAATAAAACTTGTGTTCTTCATTAACTTCAAAGTTGATACTTGTAAGGTGAAGCGAGCATCACTGAAGGCATCATTAAATTCACCTTGGTGACTCCTACATGATCAATATGTGTAACCTAATACGATGTCTTATATTCATGAAATATACCCTACTTTGGATATCAATACCATACCTAGATCACTGAATAGTCTTGACCCAGGTAAGAGATTCATGGCGCCTAAGTATGATGGTAATTCAACCTCGGCCCTTGAGCATGTTAAAAGGTTTTCCCAATATATCCAAGAAGAGTATGTGTTTCACCAAGATTCCCTTATTCATATACTCATAACATCCCCTCAAGGACATGATTCATGGTTGCATTATGGTTGCAAACCTAAAAGCATCCCATCTCTTCAAGTACCCATCGATAAATCCCTATACCATAAGGACCATGAGTTCCAGGTTATTGAAGATCGCCCCTCAAAGTGAGAAAGAAAAGTGCCATGAGAAAAAGGATCAAAAAACCATTGATTATCATAAATATGATTCATTCATGTTGTCAACCAAATTGTACAGGCATGGTGCGACAATGACTCAAGTCGAGGGTTGTCACTCTGATCCCCGACCTCTCTGTTCTAGTTGTCTCCGAACAACAGGCTTTGGGGGGTAGTCCCTATGGAAGATGTAAATGCAATACCTATTGGCAACCAATAAGTCAAGGGGACACGATTGAATGGCCTAGCCACTTGGTTGATTTTAGCAAGTTCAAGGATTGGATTAAATTATTAATGACCAATGCTTTATGGATTGAACTTGCTTTAGATCAATTATGAACCAAGTGACCGGATGAACAACTGTTGCTTAAATGCTTAACTATCCTATATCCTAAGCAAATCCTATGACTTAGGTGAGAAGCAAAATCTTGATTTATTTTAATTAAATGCCTAGTTAAATGTATCCCTTGATCTTTATCTATATTGAGCCTAGTCTCTAAAGTAAGATGCAGAGAGAATTCAAGGTGAAGCAAGCAATGGTTTGGTTAACAATCCCTCTCCTTGAAATCTAACATACCCGATGCCTCTGGCGATGCAGAGACTATGGCTCTGACGACTGCAAAGTCACTGTTTTAAATATTAGAGGAGCTAGACTTCTCACGGAAAGATGATAAGAGTGTTCCTATCTTTCTATCAACCAAGCTTAAGCTTGGAAGTAAATTATTAATGCAAGACTAGTTCTAGGATGCAATGCAAAATAAGTTGAGTGCTTCTTAAGGTGAAATTGTTTAATGTTCCTTTAAGTACTTAGTTATGATTGATCTTAAATTATGACAACAAGTACTTAACAATGGTAAATAGGATATAATCTCAACCACAAGAATATGTGTCAACTTTACAAATGCCAACAAGATACAACATATAAGAAAAATACAATTGCTCAAGTATTAAATGACTAGATGTATGTTCTTAAAGACAAGATCACCAATGTAGAATTACCATTTACAATAGATATCCACTTTAGATATGAACCATAAATCAAATGACAATTAGAGCACTTTATCCACTTAGAACAATTAGCCAATGAGACACTAAATGCTCTTATACAATTAGAAGCTTTCCAAACAATTGCAATGGCATTCCTTAATGCCAATTATTCAAGAGATATTCAATTAGATTATCAAGTCCTCAAGTTTGGACAACTTATATCTTTTAATGCCAATGTGTAAGAGATAACAATATCTTAGATTCTTAGATTTGTAAAAATTTATGGTTTCCCACCCCGGTTTTCAGTTTTTCACCTTATTACTCCAAAATAGTTAAATGCCCTTTCCCATATCCATACATTTAACAAACTAGAAAATAACTTTTGCTGAAAACACAAATTCTGGAAAAATTACAGAATGCTGGAAAATGCAGAAATAAATATCAGCAGTAACAAACAGCCATTCAACACATCATAACACAGTTATTTTTTGTCAAGGTGACCCTGGAAAAACCCCCTACAACTCTTGGGGAAAACAAGTCTGGAAGCTTCTCTTTTATTTCTGAAAAATGCTTTTACAGTGAGCAGTAATACACAGAAAATTACAGCAAACACAAAAATCACTTATCTTGACTTTCGTGCCACCCTCCACCTCGAAAAACGTGCCAAACAGCAAACAGAAATTTTTCAGAGAAATTACAGCATTAAATGCTGTCTTAGCTGCCTCGAAAAGCGTGCCGGAAATGACCGTACGGACTGTACGGATTCCGTACGGATGGGACAGCAGCCCCCTTTCTCGATTTTCGTGCCCAGAAAAATCTGCCTTGAAAATCGTGCTCCTTGCTGCTGTTCCAGCTCTCGAAAACAGTGCTGCCCCTCTCTCGAAAACCGTGCAAATGTTGTACGGACTTTCTGCCTTGGTTAATGTGCCAATGAACTCTGCTGTACGGATTTTTCAGCCTTGGGAAGTGTGCTCTCTTGCTGTACGGACTTGTTGTGCTGCCTTTGCTGCTCTCCCTCTGCTCAGAAATTACTCTTCAGCTCCCTCTCCTCCTCTCTCAATCTGCTCATGAAAGAATGAATGACATTTTCCTCATTTTCCTCCTTTAACCTAACCCTAAGTGACTTTTGGGGAATCCCTAAATCCAATGGCTGAAATAGATTGAGATCTAGGGCTGAGATTAAATGCTCATTTAAATCTCACTTTGTATTTTTTAATTCACCCCACTTTAATAAAGACCCACTTAGTCATTTATTTCCAAAGTCACTTTTCCTTTCTAATTTTACATTGAATTTATTAAAGTCACTTTAAAATTAGACTTTAGTAACTTTATCACTTAAAGTCACTTTTAAATTAGATTTGACTTTATAACTTTATAAAGTCACTTTAGTAACTTTATCACTTAAAGTCACTTTTTAAATTAGATTTGACTTTATAAAAATTATAAAGTCACTTTAGGAGAAAAATTAAATTCTTTTGGACACTTTTCCCTAGGCCAAACATCAAAGCCTTAGGGAACCACCTGTCCTCTGGTACCAAATTTCAATAAGATTTGCTCAAGCAACCACTCAACAAGATTTTTGGATTATATGTTAAGTGCTTTAGGGAGTGAGCTTGTTGGTGCAACTTGAAACTTATGAAGATTACACAAAACAACAATATGCTAGTGCCTTTGAAACAATAGAAGCAATGTATCAATTAGCCCAACAATAGACTCACTTCAAAGCTAGCTATCCTTTTCACAAGATGCAATTATTATCACTAGAGCATGTACAAGTGAGAGATTTATGTTACTTATGTTCCAATCACATCTAATGAGCAACAAGAGAATTTTATGACAGCAGCAAACTAACAGTTAATTATTCTTATGCCAAATGCATCAAACAGTCCCAAATTATTTAATTTCTTGAGAGCACTTTAAATGAGGATGCAAACCATGAAAAGATGCTTATGTCACTGTTATAATTTCAGACCTTAGTATGTAGTCCAAACAGAGATGACAGTCATGAGAAAATATGAAATTTTGCAAAACAACGAATGCCCAATTTGTCCAAGTGACCTATTAATATGTTAGAAAACTTATGGATTATTTTTATGCCACTTGCATGGATTAGGTGCCACGGCTAGGAAAGGATCAGAGTGTTGTAGCAAAACAGTGAGGAGATCAAAAGATTCAGGAGGCAAAACAATAGGCCTTAGGCCTATAAGATTACTAGGAGATTGACCACAACTCCTCCAATGGCTAGACCACATGCAATCACAAAATTTTGACACCATATCTATGCAAAAAAACAATTATTAGCTCAAAAAATTCAAATGATCACCAACAAAGATGGAAAGAGAGCAACTGAAACAAGGTGAGGGCAAGGAGAGGGTCCCTAAGGCCACGAAGGCTCACGGCTAGGGCTACAAAGGCCTTACAGGCCTGCGGCTTGAGGGAAAGAGCCAATGAGGCTCACGGCAAGCACTGGAAGGGTTGTCGCTTGGCTAAAGGAAGGGTTGAGAGGCCGGTTTGGCTCATGGCAGGGACAAAAGGAGGAGCCAAGAGCAGGGAGAGGCCTTAGAAGGGCCTACGGCAAACTAAGGAGGAGGCAATGGAGGGATAAGGAGGGCTAACGGAGTAGGATAAGGGGACTAAAGGCTTGCGGCTAGGCCTAATCATGCCCTAAAGGCTAACAACAAGGTATAGGAGGGCCACGGCAAAGTTGAGGAGCCACTAGGGCTTGACGGCAAGGCCTTAAAGGATTATTCAAGCCTACATCCAGCCAAGAAAAGGAAAGAAAGGGCAACGGCTAGGCTGTAGGGTAGACGTTGGGCCTAGGAGGCCCTAAAAAAATTTGAAACCTTTGCAAAAAAATCTATTTGCTTCAGATCTTTAAGTCTATCCAATTTCACTACAAAATTCCTTGATGTTGGCCCTACAAAAAAAATTGGAGATTAGATATTACACTGAAGGGCCTAGATCTAGCTCAAACCCCAACAAATCTTCTTGAAATAGCTGCAAAACAAGGGTTAGAAAAATTAATTTACAAAAAATATTTACAAATGTACAATGTTTGAAAATAAAAATGTTTTTGAGAAATAAATTTTTAACTAGGGAATGATGACAATAAACCAAATGTGTTTCAAAACTTATGGTATTGCCCATAGCCTTAGCGAAGTAAGAAAACGAAATAAAATACCTAGAGCCCAAACAAGGTCGGCTCTTCTCCAAAGTTTGTGAACTTGGAGCCCAAGAGTCCGTGTACCTTCAAACTCTATATATTTCAAACGAACTTGTTAGACATATGGTGAATCAGATCACCTAAATAGACCCAAAATCTACCAACAAAATGATCTTATCACCATCTAATGAATAAACAAGCTTATAAAATTTTAAGCACAATATAGGAAAGCCTGTAACTAGCACATACCATAGATCATCGGACAAAGGACAACATGAATTGAACCTCAGTCTTTTATTATGATATTTCAAACGTTCCTAGCATATCAGTGGAACAACACCAGTGTCACAAAATTACATAAGACCAGAATCAGAGTTTTCATCATGACTTGAGAAGCAAAATGGCTTCTAATTTATAGATAAATCCTCCAAGTGGAAAATAACGGCTAGTTGGCTTAATCCTCGTCAAATTAATCTTGACCATTGATAAATGCTTGATCATCTTTTAATCTCTATCGATGAAAATATTTATTTTTGAGGAATTTTCAAATTTCTCATCAAAACCATTTTTTGTTAATCCAAAACTAAATATTTTGGATTAGTTTCCTCAAAAAATTGACTTTGATTTAACCACCAAGGTCCAAGGGCTTAATTGTGTTTAAAATATCCATTTTTGCCTTGGTGGTGGCCTCCAAAAATCAACTTCTTTTTCACCCACGAATTTTTTGGTCATTGTCAACTTGGAGAAATTAATTTATCTAGAATTTATTTTTTTACTCTAAATTAATTAATTTTCTGGCTTAGGATTTAATTTTAATTTTGCCGGAAAAATTAATTAATTGACACAAGAGGGGATTAATTATTTTTCCACACTCAAATACTTTAGCCATGGTGTCTGATTGCGAGACCTCATACACTAAAATATTTTTTACATTGGATAATTACAATTTCAATCTCAAAGGGGAAATACCCATTCATTATAGACCCTCAAAATAATTACCCAATTCTGTGACACAATGTGATCTAGTAGACCAAGTGATCTGTAATAAAATAATTTAGCCAAATAGCTTAAATTATTCCCAAACGACTTTTACAAAGACTTGATATAACACTAAGACTCACTTAAGACTTCTGTTAGAAAATCATAAAGGAAAAATATTTTCTTATTCTTGATAATTACTTGTGATGTTTCTTATTATTACGATTATTTATATCTTTTTTCTTTTAGTTCATCAAGCAATTACCAAAGCAGCTGCACATAAAACAATAACCACCAGATGTAGGCACTATGCCAGGGAAAAACCCCCCTCGAGGGGAAAACCCAGTCAAGATAATTCTTCCTTTCAATAGTATTATTTGAGACTCTTCACCCTAAACATATACCAGACCTTCCCTCCACACCAAGTCAGCCTCCCAGATCTTCGACCCCTTTCCAGCAACTTCGACTAGGCAACAACTTCCAACAACAAACAGCTTCCGGCAGCAGCAAAACTTGGAAGACTTCGATCTCCCAATCTAGGGCACGAAACAAAGAGAGAGAGAGAGAGAGACACCAAAATTTCGTTTTTCTTCTCCTTACACTTCCCCAAACTCGCACTTCTTTCGGCTTCTCAACAACAGACTTCGAACTTTTCGCAGCTACAAGAGATATCGAACTTGCTATGAGAGAGTGTACTCCAAATGAATTCGATTTCCTAACTTTTATAGGCTCCAGGTGAGGTCGAATAGGTGTCTCTTAGGCCGACATGATCCCCTTTAGGCCGACTTGGTGTGGAGGTCACATAATTCATATTTTACTCAATATTAAACCTTTTTACATGATTCAAAAGCCCAAGAACGGTCTCTTCAAATGCACAATGACTCTGTTAACTCAAAATAAGTCCTAGAAGTCCTCAATGGAGACTTTGACCTAAATCATGGTGACCCAAGCATGAAACCCATGATTTAATAAGTCACAATAATAACAATAATAATTATTATTTTCTTTATTCTTTTGACAAGTACATTACAAGATAACTCAAGTACATTAAATGAAGACGGAACCTAGTTACATTTTCCAAAACTCCCTCTTAACAAGGGAGGTATTCATCATATACAAATAAAATGGAAGATCTCATAATATATGAACAATGAAGAACTTTAGGCACCGCAATGCCATGGACTAGATTCCTGACCAAGGCAATCTATCCATTTGTCTCTCAACAATTTAGGCACTGCAATGCAATGGACTAGTTTCCTAACCAAGGCAATCTATCCGGGTGGGACTAAGATGGACTCAAGCTTTCAGCCCCTTTAGGTACCATCAAGCTTACTTGATAACCATCAACCCAAGGACCTAGGTGCATATCAATGGTCAGAGCTCTATGACCCATACCACCCTTCCCTAGTTTGTGACCTAGACATCAACACAAAGTGTCAACCATATGTCCTCCCAAGAAATGCTTCACTCACAAAGCCTCAACACCCTTGGATCCAGTAGATCATGGATGACCAATCTCTCCCAATCAAACTTATTGGTAACCAGCATGCTATCAAAATCCTTCGAGAGATTTTCCTGTACGAACACAACCCAATCAATAATATATTTTCACATGTACATAAACACAAACTTCTGGGGTCTTTCAGACAACTTGATGTTTTTTTCAAGTTCTCATAGTAGGACTATCAACTGAATCTTTGATAGAAGATTCCTTCATCATATACTTTCCTTCTCCTACTTTTCATGCGGCAACATATCCTCCAAAATTTCATTCTTCAATCAAGTTATGCCCTCCCTCTCAACTAGGGAGTATCTTTATCCAAACTCCCTCTTAATCTTAGGGAGATTTTTTCTATTCAAGCTTCCTCAAGGAGATCAGCTTCTTCTTTTCGTCATCGGAGAATCTTTTGTGGCTTCCAACCATTTAACCAGAGTTATCGTCATCCTCATCATGCTTATCACATCAACAAGCATCTTCATCATATTGAAGATTGTGTACTTGCACAACTTAGGTAGCAAGTACAACCAAATCTATAGAAGAATGAAGTTAGTCGTATCAGCATCAGGGAAGCATTTCAACTTTATACATATTAGATACCCAAACTTAATTACAAACAAGAGACATATGTTCTTCAACATTTTGATGGGGACTTCGTCATAAACCCTAGACTACTTCACAACAACTTTCATTTTATCTAGTGTTTCAATGTTTCTTTCAAAGGTGTAACACACCCTACTACAACATAGCAAACCCTAGAAACAATTCAAATAAATATAGATCTACAAGGCATCTAACAACTATTAGACTTTCCATTAGAGATTTATACAAATCCTAGATTTCATACAAGAGAATCAATCAAAGTCAATCACAGCTTAGTCATTAATATGACCAGCTTCCACTATAGTTAGTTGCAAACCCTAGACTTTCAATCAACCATCAAATCCAATCAAAACTCAGATTTCATCAAGCTTACACAAATCTCAAATCATCATATTGTCATTATTCATCAGAGATTTTCACTTCTACTAAGGTTCAACTACAAAACCCTAGAATTTCATTCTCACAACCTCAACAATCATTATATAAATAGATCTCATATTGTTATATCACCCATACTAGAGAATTTAACTACTACTAGGGCTTAGTTGCAATACCCTAAATTTCCAAATATCATCCTAGAATCTCAGACAAGGATTTATACTAAATCCTAAGACTTATGACCATTAATAAGTAGGTCAACACATGTATCTAGGAATTCATAATCATGCAACGGCATATCATATGTCTGACAACATCAATACATTAAACACACACACACCTAGACCAAGCTAGGATTTCAACCAAAAAGGACATATCTTCGCATACCTATGGATTCATCATCAAGCAAAGGTATTTCATTTCATAACATATCAATAACAAATTTGAAAATACACATTCCAAGGAAATCATTTCTAAGACATTATAAGGTTCTTGCTTACATATTCCACCAAACCCTAATGAGTTAGGATTTCAATATAGGAACATAACAAACCCAAGATTATCAACATTTCAAAGGTTCAGTATTTTAGACCTTATCATTCAACCCTAACAAGTTAAGTTTTCCTGATCATACCAAAATCCTAAACATGACATCATCAATAAAAACTTCAAATAGCATTTCACGATAACCCTAAGCAGTTTAGGGTTTCAAACATTCACATTAGCATACCCTTCAATTAGGGTTTTCTAGAACCTATCTGGGGTTCTTGCAAAATAGTTAAGAATATGAGTGGGGTGGGTAGATTTATCGAGTGATGAATCGCCCAAATAAGAATCAATGTGATTAATTATAGTTGGACACAACAATGTTAGTAATAGATTGTCAAATGAATGAACATTTATCATAAAGAAGTCAATGTTTTAAAGCATACCTTTGTTTCTTGACAAACCCTGTCTTGAGAGGTCCTCCTTCATACTCCTTGAGAATATAGCAGTTGTTTTCCTAATCAAGACAATAGAGGGAGAAAGGTGATTAGTATTAATGTAATCAAAACTTAAATAAGTAAATGAAACCAAAAACAAAAAGGAAATGAGATACTTATATTTGGGAGTTGTTAAGGGCTCCCTCCAAGGCTTGAGGGATACCTATAAACTTATAAAACAATAAAATGTATTTTCCAAAAATATGTTAGAAACCAATAAACTCTAAAACATCAAAAATATGAAATAAGATATCTAAACCTACAAGCAAAGGACTTAGTAGTGTGAGTCCCTAATGTCAGATTCTTCAAGCTTGACTTTCTTTGAGTCTCCTTAAGTAATGTTGGCTTGATCTCTTTCTCTCTTCTTGATTCTTGGATTGTTGTGACAATCACTCCTATATTGACCCTTCTTATGGCACTGATAGCATTCTACCTTAGACATGTCAACTTTCTTTCTTGGTCCGTTCGATTTCATTCCTTTATGTTGAGCAATGTAGGCATTTGATACTCCTTTAGAATTGGCAGCTAATGAGATCCATAATTCTTCCTAACTACAGCCAGTCCATAGTTCTTCAAAGGTGGGAGATTCCTTCCAACTATTAAGTCCTGTAGCAAATGCACCCCAAGTAGGTGGCAATCCTAATAGGGCAGTGATCACGAGTTCCTTATCTGGAACAATTTCATCAAAGGCCAAAAACTCATCCCGAATTCTTGCTATCTTCGCAAAGAAGGAGGCCATTGTGTCTTCTTTAGTCATATTTGTAGTCCTTAGCTCATTCTTCAAAGTAGCTACTTAACCAATGTTCTTAATAGTGAATAAATTCAACAAGGCTTCATACATTTCCTGAGCATGGTCGATGTTGGCTATGAATGGGACAAGGTTGTCCTTTATTCCTTCTACCATTAGATTCATGGCTACTAATTCTAGTTCCCTATATTTCACTTTGTCACCATCACTGGAATCCTCTATAGGCTTCTTTACTTTTCCCTTGACCAAGTCCAATACCTTATTCTTTTCAAGGATGAGATCAATTCTCTTCTTCAAGGACCTACAGTTTGAGGCTCCTTCAAGATTGTTTTCTCCCTTGATTGTGTTAGACATCTTCCTAGAGTGAAGTAGATTCCTTCCCTGAGATGATCCTTTGAATGGTTCCTTGATCAAGTGTTGAAGACTGCCTTTTTCTTCCTTCTTCACTGAAGCTCTGATACCATGTTAGAAAATCATAAAGGAAGAAAGATTTTCTTATTCTTGATAATTACTTGTGATGTTTCTTGTTATTACGACTCTTTATATCTTCTTACTTTTAGTTCATCAAGCAATTACCAAAGCAAGAATACATAAAACAATAGACAACAGATGTAGGAACTATGTCAGGGAAAAACCCTCATCGAGGGTGTTATCACCAAATTGAGTTCTGTTGGGTTGCTTCAATGGTCAACTTGGAATAACTATTTCATACCAACTTTTGATTGAAGATTAACCTCTTCATTCTGAGAGGGCTCTCTCAAGATAACTCATGATTTTTTCAATAAAAACTCTATTAGATGGCTAACTCTATGATAATGACTTGATTTTGTATGATTGCAAGTGGAAAATGTAGAGGATTTGCTACCATTGGGCTTATGGAGTCAATGCTAGGGAACTCAATGGCAATGGCTCTCCTTGTGGAAACTGAGGTTGTACGAATTTATAGGGTAAGTTCCTTAGATCAAAAACCAAAGGTCACCGCTCAGAAACAGATCACAAATCAATACAATTTCAAGATATCACGCGGGTTAAAACTCCTCAAGAGAAATTAATGGTTCTAGCCAACGAGCCACTTGCACTTATTAATAGGTAAAGAAAAGTTGCATATGTTTCTCTATAAACCCGCACGACAAATGACCCTCCATGCTCTTTAAATAGAGATCATGGACCAATCGAGTGTTAAGCCACGGATCAAGTGTCGTTAATACCGAGGAGAGAGTGAACCGTTGGATCACTACTAATCGTGACCGTCGGATTATAATTTACAAATGTACATAGTAAAGAAACACAATTTACCTAACTCTACACTAGACCAAGTTATACTTAACTATTTCCTCTGTATCGGAATATCCTAACATCTCCCCTTAAGAACAACTTGGGATAGGATTGAAGGATTTACAAAGGTGACACAAAAGGAGCCTATTTCCTATTTGTCGAAATATCCTAACATCCCCCGTTAAGAAACAACTTGGGATAGGATTGAAGGATTTACAAAGGTGACACAATAGGAGAAGGAAGGAGGCATTAGAGCCTATCCCCCCCTTAATGATAACTTTCCTGAACTCCAAGCATGGATCGAAGTTTGGTAAACATTTCTTCTGTGAGAGCCTTTGTAAAGATATCGGCTACTTGATCATTGGTTGGACAATACTGCACTTCAAGAACACGATCATGAATGAGCTTCTTGATGAAGTGTATGTGGAGCTCAATGTGTTTCATACGCTGATGTTGAACTGGATCTTTACATAACTGAATGGAACTCTGATTATCACACCAAAGTGTAGATGGATGTTGCTGATGAAGATCAAATTCAAACACGATCTGATGAAGCCACATGCCTTCCTTGATGGCTTCAACTGCACCACGATACTCTGCTTTTACTGAAGAAAGAGAGATGGCACTTTGTTTCATAAAAGACCATGTAATAGGTCTTGAACCAAGTGAATACATAGCATGTAGTAGACTTTCGATCATCAGGGTCACCAGCCCAATCTGAATCAGTGAAACCAATCAACAATGGAGAGGCTCCTGTACTGTAATGAATCCTGAACTGAACTGTACCTTGAACATATCGAAGTATTCTTTTAGCTGCTTTCCAGTGACTTTCATGAGGTTGGTGCATAAACCGAGCAACAAGACCAACGGCAAAAGAAAGGTCAGGACAGGTATGGGTTAGATACAGAAGTTTACCAACAAGTTGATGGTATAAGGTAGCATCAACTTCAGGGGTAGTACAAGTGACTAAAAGCTTGACTCCAGACTGAAAGGGAGGAGGGGCTGGCTTACAGTCTTCCATGTGAAAGTGGTGTAGAAGATCACAGGCATACTTGGACTGAGAGAGGGTAATACCTTCTTTGGATTGCATGACTTGAAGACCAAGGAAATAATGCAAGTGTTCGAAGTATGTCATTTCAAACTTCTTTTTGAGGCTAGACTTCACATGGTTTATATAATTGGGATCACAACCAGTAAGGATAAGATCATCAACATAAAGAACAAGGATGGTCAAGGACTTACCCACTTTCTTGGTGTAGACAGTGTTGTCATAATGACACCTAGAAAAGCCATTATCTAATAGAAATCTATCCATTTTGGCATACCAAGCCTGAGGAGATAGAGAGACTTCCTAAGGCGACAAACAAGGCTAGAGTCATTTTGGATAAAGCCAGGGGGTTGTTCCATGTAGATTTCTTCATGCAAATCTCCATGTAAGAAGGCGGATTTAACATCCATCTGATGGACTTCTCATTTAAAGGAGGCAGCAAGGGAAAGAACAAGGCGGATAGAATTCATTTTGGCAACAGGGGAGAAGGTTTCAGTATAGTCAATGCCTTCAACTTGTGAAAAACCTTTAGCGACAAGACGAGCTTTATGTCTATCCACTTTTCCATCTGGTCCAAACTTTGTTTTGTAAACCCATCTGCATCTGACAAGTTTTCTTCCTTTGGAAGAGGAACAAGATCCCAAGTATCATTTGCCAAAATGAACGAGATTCTTCATTCATAAGCCATCCCCCAACTAGTCGACCAAGCTTCTTCAAAGGTAACGATCAAGATTTCGAACTTGACAATATGAAGAGGTTTTTCTAACGAACGGTATCGTCATTGATCTCACAGTGGTCACCTGAAGAGAACCGATTCCGAGAATCTTTAATTTATCTTGAAGTTGTGGGAGCTTAAAGGAATATCTTCAAGAGGTGGAGGAGGATTGGCATCCTCGTTGTCATCGTCTAAATAATGAATGTTACCGTGTCAGAAGAGATAGAGAGAGTGTGACACATATGGTTAATCAAAGTCAGCAGTTGTGTTAGTATGACCAACACTTAGTCACAGGATTTATATTTTTATCAAATTTTACATCTCTTATAATTATTGTATTTTTGGATTTTGGTTGAAGAAGTCTATATCCTTTGAAATCTTCGAATATCCAACAAAAATGAATTTTTCACTCTTAGGTTCTAAGGATTTATTTTTCACATCTGGAATATGGGCCCAAGCATCAGTTCCAAAAACATGAAAGTTACTTACATCTTGTTTGATTGAGTCTAAGTCGAGTTATATATTTTAAAATTTTAGAGTGCACTACTATGTAATTTGTACGCTTAATTGTTTTTTCACTCAAAATTGAGACAAATTTTTAGATTGAAGCATACAATCCGTCATTTTTTTTTTGCATGTATTTTTCCTACCATCTACTTGTGAGCATATGGAAATGATATGTTGTACTTACAGCCATGCCTGCAAAATCTGATAAATTTGTTGTTAACATATTCTCCTCCATTGTCTGATCTTAACTTAAGAATTTGATGTCCAGATTGTTTCTCAACAAAGGCCTTAAAGGTCAAGAACATGTTAAAAACTTCACTCTTGAGTTTTAAGAAGTATACCCAAATGCGTCTGGAAAAATCCTCAATGAAAGTTAAGAAGTACTTGCAATCAGAGAAAGAAACAACATGAAGTGGACCACATAAATCACTGTGCACAAGCTACAAAGGGGTTGAAGCATGCCAAGAGTCACGTTTGTCAAAACTATCCCAATGATGTTTTCGCATACATCTCGAGCAAACAATTATCTCTGAGATACCATAGGAAGAACTGGCTACCATATTTTTTACATGGAGGTTTGAAGAGAGCGAGAAGTTTAAGGACCAAATCAAATATGCCAAAGTTTGCTCACTTCATCATTATGAGCAACAAAAACGAGAAATCATGATGACCAAAGTTAAACTTATACAACTCAGAATCATCAAGAATGTCAAAGATGAAATATGTCTAGGATCTTTGATCCTTGATTACAACATCATGAGGTGAGAATTCAACTATTTTCCCTTCACCTGAATGAGTTATCTGATAAACAGATAGAAGGTTGCATGACAAGGTAGGAACACATAATACATTATTAAACTGACCATTATCTAGATGAATGGTTCCAAATCCTACAACACTAAGAGATCTATCATCACCAACATAAATATGTTTGGTGTTACAATCATTTATAGAAGAAAACATGGCTTTATTTTTGGCCATGTGGTAAGAGGCTCCAGAATCAATGAGCCACTCATGAGAATAAGAAGAAGAAGATACATTTAATGCATAACCAGGTGCTTGACAACCACAAGCAGAAAGTGCCATTCCTGAAGATGAAGGTGATGAGTTCTCCAAATTGATGTTGTGCTTCTTCATTGTTGTTTATAAGGCTTCCATCTTCTTAAAACATGTGGACTCTATATGGCCATCACAATTACAAAAGTTGCAATGTCTATATGTTTTCTTCCTTTCATTTTTAGTTGCCTTATCAGTTTGGTGAGTTGCTTTTTCAGTTTGCGGTTGAAATTACTTAGGACCCTTGTTTGGTTTAGGACCATACTTTTTAGGATACTGCTTCTTGGGATTCTTTTGATATGGTTGTTGTTGGGCAGCTAAGGCTTTCTTAGAAGCGTTTTCAGAAGTGATAAGACCAAGGTGTAAGATTTTTTCTTGTTCTCTTATCAAAGAATTGCAAAAGGCATCAAAAGAGGAGTTCTTGTAGGTGGTTCCTGAAGAACTAATGGCTACTCTAGTGGAATGGAAGGTGGAAACAAAAAAGAGTATGCAGGGCCAAGCTTAGCAAGAATGGAATAGATGAGGCTACCATCTTCCTTTTCGACCTTACAACCTTCTAAAAGAAGTCTAAGGGTCTTGATTTGGACAAAAAAATCTTCAATATTTGAAAAATTATTGGGGTCCAAAGTAAGCAATTCATTTTCAAGCTGGTGGGCCCTGATTTGATTTTGAATGCCAAAAACAGTATTTAGCTTTTTCAAGGCTTCATCGGGGGTGTCAATGTCAAGGATATGAAATCGAAGATCTTGAGCATTGGACATTCCTATCAACCCTCGCGCTTGATCTTGTTTATTTTCCTATTTAGCGGCTTTATTGTCATCGAAAGGTTTAGTTTCTTGTCCTGTGGCTATTCTATAAAGCCCTGTACTTATAAGTAAATCTACCATGTGAGGTAGCCATTGGAAATAATTGGTGTTGTTAAGAATAACCGGGCATGCACTTTCCATTTTTTTTAAATTGAAGCTGAAAAGAGTTGAAACTAATTGCTCCAATGGAAAGGTCTCGAAAAATTAGGCCAATTCAAAAACAACGGCTCGAAAAACGGCTTCCGGATGAAGATGTTATGCCTTGTTGAAAAAACTGAGTTGAAGATGCCGAATAGTTACGGAAACAGTTGAAATTTGATGATGAAGTTCTACTTTAAGAAAAAAAAAAAACCCCGCCCCTTTAACAAAAACCTTTGTAGAAAAAGAAGCTTGAGAAAGAAACTTGAACTGAAGACCTCTATTCTCATAAACTAACTTCTCACCAAGTGAACTAGTAAAAGGATTTTGTAATTGTTTGAAATGAGGAAGGGGTTTTTTAGTCTTCGGTGTGCGTGCTTTTTCCTACACAAAAAACACAAAAATCCGAGCAAAAAAAACAACGAAATGCAAGCCTTACGGTAGAACTTTAGCTTTTCGGTTAGCCTTACGGACAACTATCTATTTTTTTCAGTATATCTGATTTCCCGAGATCGCACAAAGACGCGAGGAAAGAGCATACGTAGCAAAAAAATTCCCGTCTTCCTGATTTTGATTTTCCAAAATCGCACACAGTGCAAAGCAAAGAGCATACACAGAGAAGAGGGTATAGATCCGACAAAAATATATATATAAGCCGAAATAAACACACGGAACCGAAATAAACAAAATGATTAATAAATATAACTGCAAAACAGATACTTTATACCTCCAAATCTAAAATAACATAACTTGGCCAACCGAAAACCTTTTCGCATGAAACGAAAGGAGTTCCTCACTATAACAGACGCTCCAGACACAACATCGCAGTTCTCCAGGCACGAAAAAGTTAGGAAACAAGAAAACGACAGTCGCATGAAGTCAAACCGGCTTTGGATTTGGATCAACAACAGATGCGGCCCTCAAAATAGCTCTGATAGCATGTACGAATTTACAAGGTAAGTTCCTTAGATCAAAAACCAAAGGTCACCGCTCACAAATCAATACACCAGTATATCACGTGGTTAAAACCCTCGAATAGGGAAACAATCCACGACCTGAGCCAACGCGGCCACTTCAGGCAATTTATTAATATAAAAAGAAAAGTTACATATGTTTCTCTCATAAACGATTACCAGACAAATAACCCTCCATGCTCTTTAAATAGAGATCATGGACCAATCGAGTGTTAAGCCACAGATCAAGTGTCGTTAATACCAAGGAGAGAGTGAACAGTTAGATCACTACAAATCGTGACCGTCGGATTATAAGTTACAAATGTACATTGTAAAGAAACACACTTTACCTAACTCTACACTAGACCAAGTTATACTTACCTATTTCCTATGTGTCGAAATATCCTAACAGAGGTATGTAAACATTTAAATGAAAGGACAACACACAAAAGTTACTCAATAGATTAATGTTCAAAGAAAGCCAAAGCATGAGAAACATGAATTCTGAGTAATGAACATTACGATATTGAAAGCAGAATATTGAGAAAGATATACAACAGCTTAATGCTTGAAGGAAGTCAGAGCATGATGTACATGAATTCTGAGTAATCAAACATTAATACATTGAAAGAAAAGTAGCAAGATACATAAGACAAGGTTCATGAAAACATCAAATGAATCTCAGGTGAAGAAGAAAGCCCACAGCCACTGTATATTACTGATCAAAAAAATTTACAATAGTAGTAGTCACAAGTAACATCTTCCAACCCTTTGTTATTCCATCTTCTATCTATAAATAGACTCTTTTTACATTACATAGGATCTGCCCAGCTGGTTGGATTATCGAACCTTGACTTTGACACCTAATCATAACTGACAACCCTATTTCTGGAACATAAAAAGACACCTAAGCATTTAAGAGTTACTCTCCTAATGGGACTCTAATTACATTTATTTCCTCCACTTCTCTAATAGTGGGATCATTACATAGATAGAGATGAGATATTCGAATGGCATTCTCCATGACATAAGACATAAATGTACTCTCCAAGAATTTAGCAACAACTGTCCTATTTTCTAGGAAAGGATCAACATTAACTATAATTTTGTCTTCATGCTGCTTTATATGAATGGCACACATGCCAAGTAATGAAAATCTGCTGAGATGGCCTACTATCTGTTTGGATGCCTCCAAGTGGCTTGTTGGTCTTCCATATACCTTTCGAATCTCTAAAAAACCCTTCACACATACCTCGCTGCAAAACAGAGCATCTTTAGGCAATTTCGTAGCAAAATTTCATAGCGAGCTTATTTTTGTCTTTAAACCTTTTCTTCTGCCACCTCTGCAGGTCAAAAAGTATTTGTTAGGTCAAAATAGCTAAATACCATCAAACTCCCTCCTTAGTTCTTCATAAAACTAATTTTAAAGACAAAAGCATCCTTCAAAAATTTTGTAGCGAATTCTAGCCCTCAAGCTTGGAGCTCACCATGAAACTACCTGATCAGGCTGAAACTGCATATTCCTGTTTTTTTCTTAAAAAGAGGGTTTAGAAATGAACGCATATCTCTGAATCCTTGATAGATTTTGAAAAACTGAAGGAGGTTTTTGTAAATCAAAACGATCTAAAGAAAAACCTCTCTTGGTTTTTTGAAAACCATCACCAGTTGTCCAGAATCTGCATTAAGCAAAACATGTATAAATCAAGAAAATTCTGGATTCTACAAATAGGTCCCAAAGACATCTTCGAATCTCCAAACTGGTAGCACCTGTGAGAAAAATGAAAGAGGTAATTTTTCCTTGTTCTGTGCTTCACAATAAGCTCTCTCAGTATTTTCGAATTCATCTCTGTTCATCCATAATCTTCTCTTTAAATTGATTGCTCACACAATCCAAAAACAAAGCAAATTCCCTTGTAGCTCCAGCAGAAATTCAAACAACCTGAATTGGTGAATGCTTCAGCAAAGCTAGGGTCCTCCATGAATAGCTTAAGGTCCATGAGCTCCTATCTAACCACAGAGCCTCCTTTGTACGCTTTCTTCTTCATGGCCATCTCCCTTTATAACCAAGCTGCCTTCCTTGAAAATATGACACCTGTAGAAGAACAAAACTTGACAGCAAGTTGTTTGAGCTATGAGAAAGCTTTTCCAAGGATGACACTGCGTTGCTTCATGCAAGACTTTGAGCAGGAATGACAAAGAGATGCTTAGAGGTGAAATTTAAATTCCAATTCGATAGGTTGGGGAGAAATGATGATAAATGTGAACACAAAAGGTGATGATGACTAAAATACGATCTTGCATGCTTGGGGATTACGATAACTAACTTAGTTGACCTCACCTTTGTCTTTATCCATCAAAATTTGACATATCACACTGCTCTGTAAATTTATGTAGGAAAAAACCATGTTTCGTAGCGAAAACCGTTTAACTGCTGACAGATTCGCTACGGAACTGTCAAGCAATTCCGTAGCAAAATTTGTTGATTTGCCATGTAATTCGCTACAAAACTGTGTAAAAATGACAAGTGGAATATTTTGTGATTTAAAAGCGTGGGAATGACAACTAAATGAGATGAGGTAGATTTTTCAAAATTTTCATGAATATGACTTCTGAGACAAAATGAAACCTAAATGAGTGACCCTATCCATCAAAAATTAAAAATTTATGTGTGATAACAGAGGGGAAAACCCAATCAAGATAATTCTTCCTTTCAATAGTATTATTTGAGACTCTTCACCCTAGAGATATACCAGACCTTCCCTCCACACCAAGTCAGCCTCCCAGATCTTCGACCCCTTTCCAACAACTTCGACTAGGCAGCAACTTCTAGTTGTAGACGACCTTCCGACAGCAGCAAAACTTGGAAGACTTCGATCTCCCAATCTAGGGCACGAGACAGAGAGAGAAAGAGGCACCAAAAATTTGTTTTTCTTCTTCTCTTTAGACTTTCCTCAAACTCGCACTTCTTTCAGCTTCTCAGCAATAGACTTCGAACTTTCCCCAGCTACAAGAGATATCGAACTTGTACGAGAGAGTGTATTCCAAATGAATTCGATTTCCTTCCTTTTATAGGCTCCAGGTGAGGTCAAATAAGTGTTTCTTAGGCTGACATGATCCCCTTTAGGCCGACTTGGTGTGGAGGTCACATAATTCATATTTTACTCAATATTAAACCTTTTTACAAGATTCAAAAGCCCATGAAGGGCCTCTTTATATGTACAATGACTCTATTACCTCAAAATAAATCCTAAAGTCCTCAATGGGGACTTTGACCTAAAACAAGGTGACCCAAGCATGAAACCCATGCTTTAATAAGTCACAATAATAATAATAATAATAATTCTTTTATTTATTCTTTTGACAAGTACATTACAAGATGAGTCAAGCACATTAAATGAAGACTGAACCTAGTTACATTTCACAACAACTTTGTCAATAAATTCCACCCTAGCTTTGGGGTTTAAGTTGGAGGGAAAAAATTTACCGATTATCCGTGTTTAGAAACACACAATGCGATAAGACAAAAAACCTCCTAGGATGAAATTCGTCGCCAAAATCATAGGCTTACCTAGGTTGTTACATAAATAAACAGTCGCACTAGCATCATTTACATTACAATTTGAAAAAATTGGGTTTACAATGACATAAGAACTGGTTGGTTGATGATTATGAGCTTTGAAAAATTTTGTACAACTGCTTCCTTGGGCTTGTGACAAAATATGTGCAATAATTCAAACCATTAAACTTTGATGCATACCCTAAGGCTCTTCACTAGTTACCTAATAAGTACCATGAATGGTTACCTAAGTTTGATGGAAGTACTAGTGCCAAGAAGCATGTGGATGAGCTTATATGGCATATCACTTTTAAATTTTGTAACCAAGTTATTGCGGATCAACAAGACAAAAGATGTTGTTATGATAATCTTTGCTTTAACATTTGAGGGAGATGTTTGGAAATGTTATAGCAGTTTGCCTCCACGAAACATCTTCGATCAATTTGAAGATGTCTTCATGAAAGAGTGAGCTAATCATCAAAGCAATTGAAATAGCTCTAATAGCGGTTAAGAAGATGAAAATGAAAAGGAGCCTTTTCTACCTAATCAACATAAAATAACTGATGAGGAGGATGATATTGAAATAGACCTTGATAAGGATGTCAACAAGAAGTGTTCCTCAGAGAAGAAATTTGAAGATGGTTCAAATCTTCATAAGGTTATCCCTCTCAGCATGCATAACAGAAACCTTGAGAGAGATGCTCCCATTAACCCCTTGGATGATGATAATGGTGGTTACTTACACACTGAAAAGGGGAAGTGGGAGGTTAATAGCCATCCTTATGATGAGGACCCTATCTATGATACTGACAAAGAAGATGAGGTTAAGGTGAGTCCTCCCTTTTTCCAAACTAAATTGTTTCTTCCAATGATACAACTATCAATAACCTTGAAACGGAAGGTGACCACACTCCCCTCTTGGAAGATGGTATCAAAAATTGCATGTGCATTGAAGAATAACAGTGAAAGAAGTCTAACCATTGTTATAACCATGACACTATTTATGATATTGATGATGATATTGATAGGGCCTTTCTCTTGCCTCTTTCCTTATGTTACCGGGATGAGATCACTTCTAGCTAGTCATGCTTTGGAATAATGAGCACAGAATGGTTGTCCCTCTTCAATTTGATCATCATATTGAGCAACCCACTTGTTGTGACCCTCCACATCAACGATCCCCTTTTTCTTCCCATCATAACGTTGAGGCAACCATGAAGCATGACATTACTAAGAAGGATCTTGATAGGGAATTAATGAGCTTGGTCGTTCAATCCTCCATTCTATATTTGTAGGAAAGAATCTTTTTTTGCAAATTAGTGTCTTTGCCTTCGTCCACGGCTCCTTTCTATGATGTATTGGTTTTTAATTTTCAGATTGTTCTATGTTGTTTCAATTATTTTAGCCCAAATCAATTCTTCAATTATCATTTTTTCCAATAACAAATAATCTTTCCAATCATTAACAGTAATTGAAGATAGAACAATAAATGCAATGACAAAAGACACAATCAACACATCAACAAGAGACATCAAGTTTGGTCAAAGGCCAGGGAAAAACCCCACAAGGGGAAAAACCCATTGAAATCCTTCTTCTATTAGATTGTCATAAAATGTTCAGCAAAGTACAATGAGCCCAATACAATATCATCCAGCAAAATTAACCCAATAACATTCAGAAATTTGTTCTCAGCATCAATGTATATCAGAGACAATTTTTCCTGTCTTCAATCAGTTGTGGTCAGCTATCAAATTTTGTCCCTAGTTTCCATTCGCATGGAGGAAGAGTCATGCGAGAAATTGAGAGATTCTAGTCGCTCCCTTGAGCCTATAATCGTATGACTGCAGTCGACTTTTTCCTTTTCCAAGCCTGTGACTATGACCCAAAACCCTAGAACATGTGCGAGCTTCAAACCCTGTAATCTCGAACTTGTGCGAACCAATTTTCTCGACCTGGCCTCAGACCTATGCAAACCAATCAATGAAGTAGAGAAGAAGATGTTTGGTGATGTCCAAATGAGCTTCAGGTCACTTGTATTTACAGTTTTCCAACGATGACCAATTTTTTGTTAGGGTCAACCTGTTCAAATGTGCATATGTGGGCAACATGTTCAAATGTGCATATGTGGGCTTTTCTTCATAACTTCGCTTTCCCTTATCTGATTTGAGTGCTTCAATAGTCAAAATCGGTCCTCTCGAGAAGAGGAATCTAGTCCCATGGTTGGAATTTGTCACTGAGCTACCAAAAATTAACACTCTCTCTCAGCTAGGGAGAAATTCCAACTGTGTCATGTCATGTATATCATGTTGTCATATCATCTCCCATCTCTACTCAACTCTATCAACTGAAACACTCTCGAATCTAAAGAAGAAGAATCATCGAGGTGTTGAAGCTACCACACTCTACATCGTCGGAGAGTATACCTCAATCCGAAACAATCTAGAGGAGCACATCTCAACCCGGAATCTCATGGGGGAGCTAAACATCTTCGACCCCATATCAACCAACAGGTGATATACGGGAGCACATCTCAACCCATCCTATTGCCTACCGTTCTTCCCATCAATGACCTTCAAGGGTCATGTGGTAGAACACCTACATCATAATCCAAGCTTGGGCGAGATACCCGACTTACCAAAAGGTAAGGATCACACACCCCAAGTCTCCTCAACCCATTGGCCAGACGGAGAGGGATAATCCCAACAAGCCCAACTTGTGGGTAAGATACCAACTGGGGTGTACTCTGCAAAGACCAAGATAGGGGAGAAATATCTCCAACCCTATGGGTAAAAGATAGGGTTAACACCCTATTGTCCAAAGATCCCTCAACCCCAGGAGCCCTCCATCTCAATTCCACACCCTAGGAGCTCAAACAAGGGGGAAGAGTTGGCGCAGTGTCCTCGATCAACAATGCCCCTTATTAGGAGGGGTCACATCTGTCAGTCCAAGTTGCTCCCTGAAGACCAAGAACTTCTCTTTCGATAAAGCATTGGTGAGAATCTATGCAATCTGCTCATTTCTCGATATGATGGAGTCTAACTGCTCCTCTATGCACCATGTCTCGCATGAAATGATATCGGATCTCTAGGCGCTTGGACTTGTCATGAAATATGGGATTCTCTACCAGATGGATCCCAGTGTTGTTGTTGCAATATATCATTGTAGTTTCTAAGACCTGCTCAAATGGCTCTCTAAAGAGCTTCCTCAACCAAACTTCTTCGCAGCTAGCCATGCTAGCGGCAATCTACTCTGCCTCGATGGTACTCAATGCTACAGACTTTTGTTTCCTGTTCATCGAAGATATCATAGCAGATCCAAGGGTAAAACAACATCCAGATGTACTCTTTCTGTCGACAACATTTCCTGCCCAATCAGCATCAGTATATCCATCAAGTCGAACATCTCCGGCAAAATATCTTAGACCAAGTGTGATCACCCCATGCAAATAACTCAAAATGTGTTTGCAGCGATCCAATGTGCATGGAGAGGCTCAGTCATTAATTGACTCAATGTATTCACTGCGTAGCATCTGTCCGGAGAAGTGTTCAGTAAGAACATCAGAGCCCAAATCAATTGTTTATGCTTGGATGGATTCGCCAAATCGGGTCCTGCAGCTTCTCCACATAACTTCTCGAAGTTCATTTCCATCGGTGTAGGCGAGGACTTGCATTTTGTCATTCCAAATCTCTCCAATAGCTTCACGACATATTTTCCTTGTGAAAGGAAAATTTCACTGGGCCTTTGCCACACCTCAAGGCCTAGCAAGTAGTGCATGAGTCCATGGCCCTTCATCTCGAATTCAAAGGTCAACTCCCTCTTACACTCGATCATCAAGGATTCATTAACTGTCAAGAATAGATCGTCAACATATAAAACCAAAATCAACAACATACCTTGGACTACACTGAAGTAGAGGTTGGGATCCGCATTGCTTCTTGAGAATCCCAACTTCACCAAATAACTATCTATGTGGGTGTACCATGCTCCAGGGGCTTCATTCAATCCATACAATGCCTTCTTCAACCTGCAAACATGTGCCTTTCGATCCTCTACTTCAAATCCCTTTGGATGTTCAACGTACACTTCTTCCTGTAACATACCATGAAGGAATGCAGTCTTCACATCCATCTGATGAAGGGTCTATCCTTGACATGCAGAAAAGGAAACTATCAAATGAATGGTTGTATATCAAGCCACAGGTGCGAATATATCATCACAATCTTCTCCCTTTTTTTGGGAGAACCCTCAGAACACAAACCTAGTCTTATATTTCTCAATGCTACCATCAACTCCATATTTAATCTTGATTAGCCGCTTTGAAGTCACCACGGATTTCCCCTTTGGTCTCGGCACAACATCCCATATGCCATTTTTGATGATTGATTCATATTCTTCAACCATACCATCCTTCCAAACTTGTTCTTTCACGGTTTCTTCAAAGGTGGGAGGTTCGACTTTGTATCATAGTGCTCATGACTACAACATATCCTTGGTATTTGCATGGCTTCTTCCTTTCTCTAAATGATCTTCGAACAGGAACTCAACTCTCAGTCGTTTATTTTACTTTGTTGGCAATTTACAAGATAGGCATTTATCTTCGTGATTGGGATCATCTTTTAAATCATCGCTTAAGTACTTAGTATATAACTCAGATTAAATCATAATCTAAGTGCTTCAAGGCTTTAACAATCTCGTTTCATTAATCATCTGCTAATCTCACCTTGCATTTGCATTCTAAGTTAGTCGTGCATAATAAAAATTCACCTCCAAGCATAAGCTTGGTTGATAGATTTCTGGGACAAACTTTCTCATCTAACTTGAGGGACCTCGGCAACTCTTCGATAGTTAACATGGTGACCTTGCAGTCGTCAAAGTCACAGTCTCTGCAGCGTCGAAGGCACCGGATGATAGCAACACAACAGGAGGTATCGTTAATCAAGCCCTTGCTTGCTTCCTGTTGACCTCCTTCCCACAACTTACCTTGGATCCCAGCGTCAAAACAGTTAAGCGAAAGTCAAACTTAGAGTCGGCATTTAATAAAATCAACCAAGAATTCTGCATTTCACCTAGTTGTAAGATTTGCATCTCATATAGGCTAGTTGATCATCCATTAAGCAGCATTTGTTATTTTATGACTTGATAAACCATTTATCCTGCAAGTTTATTCTTCTGAACATTGTAGTTAAAGGCACTGGTCTCATAAATTTAAATCTAAATTGTCTAATTGAATATCTTAAAACATTGCTCAATTAATCTCGCTTGTATTTAATTTAAATCAAGTTAATAAGATAACTCTTATTTCATCTCCTAGAACTTGTTGGTTACCAACAAGTTTTTCTTCATTATAAATTTTTCACCCTTAGGGACTAACCCCCTTAGCTTGCCTAGGAGATAGCTAGAACGGAGTGGGAAAAGATTAGAGTGACAGCCTTTGCCCTAAGTGTTGTGGCCCTTGGTGTACACTTTGGGCGAAAACTGTACCCAAGCGGTGGGCTTCGTACTCGAAGTCGTGGACGAAAGACCAAGTGGAAAATTAATTGTTTAATCATTGTTTGCAAGAGAGCACCCTTGAACGGCTAAGGGGCACTTAGGGCTTCAATGGTGTGAGCAAAAGTCAAATGAAAGAGTTTTGTTTCTTATGAATAGTGGGTTTTGACATGTAGCCTCAAGTCAGCTCTAGCTACAAGTCATATCTCTTGGTGGCTAATGTAATCCACTAAACCACTATTGAGTAGAGATCAAATGAAGCTCACTTGGCATCCATCCAAGCTCATCTTCTCAAGTTATCTGCTCAAGTAAGGTGTGAATAACCTGAGGTAGCCGCTGGCCCTAAAGAAGGACGAATTGGTGCAAGAATGGTCTGTCTCAAGTCTGAATTGAAGGTTGAGTTATGCCCAGGTATGAGGACATGTTAAGTCTGATTTTTGTGCCTATGTTAAGGTCAGTTTAGCAAGGTTGTGGAGGCCTATGCCTGTGCTGGTTTGTGCCCTAGATTAGGGCTACTTCTGTGTGACAGTCATCCAAGTTGTGCCCTATATTCTGGCTATTTTCGTTCTTAATTTCTGTGCTTGATTGGAGAGGGCCGACACCCTGAAGGGAGTGACAAGAGGTCTGTCTTGTTACTCTGTGTAGGGCTGCAATATCTCTGAGATCAGCGAGCTGTTTCAAGAATCCAAGCGAAGCTGAGTTGTGTCTCTAAGTAAGGACTGAGGTGCAGTGTGAGACAGAAGTGAGGGACAGTCATAACATGAAGTGTTAAGGAGCAGATTCATGGAGAGTGTTGGAAGTGGAGGGTTGAAGGTCTGTCCAGTATGGCGTGTTGGACAGAGGTTGCAAGCAGCCCTAGTGACTGTGATTTGGGGAATCAAAACACTACTGTGTGGGCTGTGAAATGTGCCCTGAGAACTGATATCTTGGAGCAGTCAAGATGACAGTTAGAGGGCTGTTATGAAATCCTATGATGAGATGTTTTTGGAGTAGCAAGAAGTCGGAAAGAAGGTTGTTTGTGGAAGCCCTTGGTACATCAGAGCTGTTGTGTGAGGGCAGTATAGTTGAAGACCCTAAGAGTAGTCATTCTTGGAGCAGCTAGAGGATTACTAGAGGACAGATTTGATGAACCTATGTTCAGTCTTCTTGGAGTAGCAGGAGGATTGATAGAAGGCAGTTTGTTGATCTGAAGATGCAAGCCATTGTGGAGCAGCAGAACTTGTGAGCAGAAGTGGTAGAGGTATTGGAGCAGCAGTATCATCTACAAGTATAGGTGGCAAAATCCCTGCCAGGTGTTCAAGGTACATGGACTGAAAGGGCTGGTGTGAGCACTCCTTCGGCAAGTAAGTCAAGTGTGTCTTGTTCAAGGACAAATTGATAGTCATGTGTTGTTGACATTAAGCCCTAGTTTTCCTTGTATCAAGGCTAATTGTAAGGGCCATGATCCCTGGCATGCAAACCCTAGGTTTGTTGTATTAAAGTTGTAAAATAACAAGTTTTGCGTTGTGTAAATTTTTGTATACTTCATTGATTCACAGTTGTACATTTTCTGCTGTGCAAATTGCTTGGTGTTGTGGCATTTTAGTGTGTTTGGGATCGTGTTTTAGACATAAACCTGATTCTAAGGTGCTATGGAAAAAATCAATATAGGGTTTGGTGATAAACCTCGGGATAGTACTTGTTGAGAAGGAGAGAGGATCTATAGTGGAGCTAGGGTTTCATTGTTTTCCCTAGCTAATATATTGGAGAGTTAGAGGAATGTATTAGCCTTGTGATGAGGCTATGGTATGTACATGACATCATTTTTATACACTTATATGAAGTTTTCAGCCATCTAAAATTGTCTTCTTTACATTTGATTTTCAGCTATCTTTATCTTCTTGTTTAATAATTTCCAACACTGGTATGTCTCATTGATTTGACCAATGTGGAAAAAGTCGAAGTCGGGATTAAATCGGCAAGGGTAAAAAAGTTGAAAAACTCGGCAATGTCGGGGGTTTTTTGAAAAAGTCGGCAAAAAGTCGGCAAAATTAAAAAAATACAAAATTATTCAAAAATTTTCAATTTTTTTAGCATCTAAAGTATCCACAACACCAAATAAATGCATTTCCACATAAACATGTAAAGAAAGCTAATATATAATATGTATATGAAGTCTAGTGCTACATCACATATCAAAATAGTGAATCGAGTCCTGAATCTTGAGTCTCAGTCTCAAGAGTCAAAATATCAACAAAAAATACAATAATGTATATCATGAGTCATCTCCATGTCATAAAGTAAGTCACTAAGATGAAGATCCCCTGCCCCTTTTACGGGAATAGGGAATGGCTTTGCCTTTTCCTCTAGAGGAAGAAGGCCCTGCCCCTCGGGAATCAGATGGACCCAGTCGTCCTCTAGAAGCAAAAAAAATAGGTGGCCTTTGTGCTCTGCCACTGACGCTGCCACTGCTACTGCCCATCCTAGATGGTGTCACCTCCTCCTCCACATCCTCCTCCTGCTCTGCCTCCTGACTCTGCTCCTCCTCCTCTACCACTGGCTCCTCCTGTTGTGCATCTGCTTCCTCCTCTGGCACTAATGCCTCTGGATCCACATCTAACCAATCAGGGGTCGATTCCATGACCGGCCTCTCAGTCTCGACCCTCCATGCAGCAGTGGTCTCAATATTGTCCAATGAAATGGCATCCATATCAGGAGTTTTCTGAATTTGTCTCATCCACAATCGAAGATTGTAGTAGACATACACCATGTCATTGAGGCGTTGGGATTCCAATCTGTAAAAGGGTCATAGATTATAAATTAGTACTTGGAAAATTTATATAGTAAAAATAATCAAATTATTTCAAAAATTTAATTTGAAATTTTTTTACCTGTTGCGCTTTTTGCTATGTATTTTGTCAAAGACACTCCAATTGCGCTCACGCCCAGAGGAACTGCATGTTTGGCTGAGCACTCGGATGGCAAGCTTTTGGAGATGGGGTACTCTACCACCATAGCTTGTCCACCAAGCATCTATAAGTTAAAATAAAAATGAGAAGCAAAAATTATGAAGAGACAATGAATTATTAAATTTGAAAGTTGAAACTTGAAACTTGAAACAAACTGAAGCTTACTTGGCATTTTGGTCGTCCTACTCTTAATAGCCATGGTAAAACCAAATGTGCCACCAGCCATCCTATATATTTCCATTTCTTTGGAAATTTCTTCACGTTCTTGCTCAGATACCACCATCCTCTCAACACATGTGAAGAATCCATCCATCACCTCGGCATCAAATCTGAAATCACAGGAGTAAGAAAATGCGGGGTTGAAGTAGATACCTGCAGCATGAATGGGGCGATGGAGGGTATTGTTCCATCGGTCATCAATCACTCTCCATATGACCTGTTGTTTCTCTAACCCCTCATCTCCCTTATCTTCATAATAAGCACGAATGGCTTCTTTGGCCCTATCCATGGCCTCATACAAGTAGCCCATTGCGGGCTTCTCTCCATCAACCAACCAAAGAACCCTTACCAAAGGTTCTGAAATGGCACACACCTCCTCTACTCCTGCCCAAAAGTCCTGATCATATGAAACAAGTCTGCATATGCCCTCTCCCTCTGGTTTGCGGCTAATAGATAACTCACGCCAATCCTGTGAAAGAAACATGCTCTTCACGTCCCACATAGAATTCAATAGAGACTGAAGAGATATGAAAGTAGTGGCAAAGCGTGTTATCGCAGCACGCACCAACTCTTTGTTGTTGGTGAATCTTCTCATCAAGCTAAGCACAGATGCATGATTGTAAATAAATTTTGTTATGCTCTTGGATGATTCAACAATATGTCTCACCATAGGAATCTTACCTATATCCTCCAACATCAAGTCAATACAATGAGCAGCACAAGGTGTCCAAAACAGGGTAGGATACCTCTCCATCAGCAACCTGCCAGCTGCAACATAATTTGCAGCATTGTCCGTTATGACTTGGACAACATTCTGTGGCCCTATTTCCTGAATGAAGATGTCCAACAACTCACATAATAAACGCGCATCTTTAATGTGTGCAGATGCGTCAACAGATTTCATAAACATTGTCCCCTTGGGACAACTAACCAAGAAGTTAAGAAGGGTCCTACCCTTCTGGTCAGTGCAACCATCTGACATGATTGTGCATCCAGTGTGTTCCCAAGATGCCCTAAACTCCTCCAGTCTAGCAGTGCAATCATTCTTTTCCTCTTGAAGAAGAGGCCCTCTCAACTGTGCAAAGGTAGGGGCTTTGTACCCCGGGCCAACGACAGCAACAGCATCAAACATAGGTTGGTAGAATGGGTTTGTCTTGGCAATGTTGAAAGGAACATCACTCCATAGAAGACATCTACTCACCAACCTGCCAACTTCTGCCTTTTCCTTTTTTTTAATTGTTGATTTGATGCCAAGTTGTGCACCGGCTGTGGTTCTAGGGACAAAAAAGGATGAAAACGCTGAGGGGTTGGGAGTGGAAGGTGATGCTGAAGCAGAAGAAGCACTCTCACTTACCCCCAGTCTTGAGCTCCCTACAAGTTGCCTTTTCATTACTGCCCTGGTGTCTTTGCCATCTTCTTTATCCATCAACGATTTAATGGCCTGTCGGATAAATTCTGGAGATGGATCTGGGCAAAGTTCTATATTTTGCCCTGGAATTTTCCCTATATGGAATTTTAATCTGTTGACACCCCCTGACATATGCTTTCCACACAACTTGCAAGTCAAATACATTCTATTGACACCTCCAGTTTCGGGTACAGGATCAGGTTCACCATACTGCCAGGAAGGATCCAAATTCCTTGGCATTTTGTTTGAAACTTTTTGATGTTTGAACCTAGGCACAAAACAAAAATTAAAAAAAAAAAAATTAAAAATTGCCCAATAAATTAAAATCACTAAATAGTAAACAAGGGTTAGAATTTTTTTTTATTTGAATTTTGATTCTTGAAAGTTGAACTGTTGAAATTTTAAAATTTAATTCAATCTAGGATTCTAGCTAGACTCTAGATTCTAATTTCTAAGCACAAATTTTGGGACTGCCATTGTGCATTTTGTATGCTGATCTATAACAGTGATATAGTGAAAAGGCATACTATGATAAGTTGATAATAGATCTGAGCTTCTAGATTCTGTGATAAAGGAGAAAGGAGAAAGGGTGATCACTGATAACACTGAGGTTTGAACTTTGAACAGTGATACTGTGCTTCTGTTGTGGACATTTTCTAAGAAGTTAGAACATAGAATTTTAGAACTTCTGAGTCCTGACTGGGTTACAAACTTACAAGATGAATTTTTCAATTTAATTAAATTAATTTTAAATTTTAATATTTATTATTTATTATGTTGGTTCAGGTTGCAGGTTGAAGGAAAGGAGCTAGAGAAAGTTAGAAACGAGTTCTAAACTTAATAACAGAGGTTGTACAGTGTAGCTTACTAGCTAGTAGCTACTGCACCCTGCTAGCCGACTTCTAAACAAGGGGATTTTGTTACGTTTACACATTAAAATTTAACAAAACATTTAATATATATATATTATAATTTATTTATGTAACAAAATGAGAAAAAATAACGAAGAATACTTACCTGGCGGCAGCAGCAAACCCCGACAGTCCGGCACCTCCCAATCTGCAAGCTCGGGTTGTTGATCAATGGTTGAATCTTCAACTCCCAACGCAAATCGTAAATAAACCCTCTGCTGGACTCTCCACAGTCTTAAACGCAACAATGTGACAAACAATTAACTCATAAAAATCGAAATTTCCGCCTTTTATTATCACCGATCAATGGCATCACGACTTTTTCGATCGACTCGGCAAAAAGTCAAGATTACAACAATCAAATCGCGACTTTTTCAAGTTTCAAAAAATCGGGAAAAAGTCGGCCGATTTTATCAGCGTCTGCAAAAAATTGGGATTTTTTGAAAAAGTCGCGACTTTTTCACGACTTTTTCCACACTGGATTTGACACAAGTTGAGGCAGAAATTGTTAAGGATAATAATATTGATATTGAAAATATTAGGGCAGATTTACTGCTGCCATAAAGTGAATTTCCGATCTGGATTATGAATGATAAGAATGCCCTATAGGGCCAAAACTTCTTTGCACACATTTGGTATCTTTTCTCTTGGATTGCTTTGTCGACTATGATTGAAAAAAAATGAAATACTGTCCACTGTTTGCTGCTTTTTTATTATATTTCAAATCATCTTTAAGGCTGTATATACACTGGAAGTAAATCCAAGAAACTTCTAGAAAGAAGGAGAATCTCTAAAGTTGCATTGAAACCTGAATTTCAAAATAATTATACACTCCGGAGGAACATTGACTCTAAAGTTCAACTAAAGCCCCTTTTATGACTCCTAACATGTCTGTAAAACCATGCCTTTACCTCGGCTATGTAGTGGTGAATGAGAGAGTGTTTGAAAGCATTTTCCACTGACACATCAATGTTCTTGCTAGTTTTAAATTTCCAAAACATTATCCCATCTCTGTGACTCCACAAGCTTTTTACAGTATCTATGATCGATTCATTTTCAGTGTATTGAATAGGTGTATATGTAAGACAAATAGCTAAAATGTTGCATGACACATATATCAAAAATAGACATTCTCAATATATAACAATTGTTGATACTAGTTTATGATTGTTATGATCCAGAATATAAGATGCACTGATTCCATGTAAGTTGCTAGAAAAGTGTTAAGGATAAGAAGCCACCTTTCCTCGACATACTGCTAGAAAAGCAGCCCCTCCCTTGGACCTCACATCAAGGCCTTCTTTGCGACTACCAGGATTAGGCACTTGCTTACAACCATCCTTCAATTTACGAACAACTTTTTTCTTTTCTCCACGAATAGCACTATAATAACCACTGAGTATTGGTTCAAAATTGTCCTGATTTCCCCTTGGTTCTGCCAAAATTAAGTTACAACTATGTAAATATGCATTACATAATGAATTATAACAAAGCACCTTTTAAACTTAAGTAATACAAGACAACATTTTTCGAAGTATTAAAAATAAGAGGTTTATGCAGCAGCATTGATTCCAAGTCAAAGAAAAGAACTAAATAATACGCACACCCACACACATTAAGGGTTAAAACCTTATATATTATACCATATTTGAGAACAAATAACTTGAAACTAAAAAATTCTTTGCACTTAAATTCATAAAATAAGAGATTAAATTGTAATGCAAATATTGCCTCTCAAAACATCATCTGGTCCTATAGGCCATCTTTAGTTTAGCAAGAATTTAATAGTTGTTTTCCTTCTACCAGTAAATGTAAAATTATAAATAGAAGCCATGTAGTCTAAAAATTGTACGAAAAGTTCTTTAAATAGTAAATAGCAAACAGCATTTTCACCAGCTTCAAGATGGCTCTACTTTCATATCATGGTAAATTTTGAAATTTATATTACCGACAAAAAGCGTTTTTTGCTGATTTAATCGAGTCCATTGACCAGTTGCCTTCCATCGGTTGCAGAGTTTCTCCATTAACTTATAGCTAGGAAAGAAAACAAGAAGGCCATCTGGTACGATCTTGCATATCTCCTCCAACGCACCTCCAAGCGCATCCTGTATATCCATCAAAGAAAAGCAAATAAGACAGACAACCAGAGAAATCAGAAGAAACATATTGCTAACTTCACAAGATGAACGCAATCTTTATTCTACAAAGGCTTTCCTGAAATGCATAACCGTCTGCAGTTTTATAGCTGGCATTTAAAGGCACATTTCCCGGACCTGCAGCGACAGCAGCAGCCCAAACCTGCAAAAACAGTAGACTGGGTCATTTCTAGGCACTAAATTATCAATAAAGAATCAATAAAAAAGCATAATACACTATGGACCTGGGAATCCAAATCGATGACATGAGGTGCTTCCATGCAAATTTCAAACGGGACTCCAAGTTCAGAAGCAAATGAATTCATAGGTGAAAGAGTTCTGCAAATCACAAAAGCAAATAGCAAATCCATCACATGATATGCTTCCAGCGAGTGCCACCGAAGCTAGAGTGTAGCTGTTCTATTTTTTATTCGTATTTAATGGGAAAATTTTGGGTAATAAAAGCTATCAATCGAAAAACAATTTAATTTGTACAGAAGGTACTACAAACCCAAGTTCCCTTTCACCATTTACAGCCTAGATTGCATTGTGAATCTATAAGATTCGGTGCTCCACAAATTGTACAAAAGACTAATCACTTTCAATTGCAGTTGTGACACAATATGGTAATTGTCCAAGACCATGCATACCAAAATATAATATGTAATAATAGGAAGACAGAATAATATCTCGAGGGACATAAAGCCATTCCATAAAAGTGAGAGACAATTCACTGCCCTTAGCTATGACTGCAAAGCAGTTTATTTTCAAATTTAGAATCAACGATGAGAAAGCATACTAAAGTCTTTTAATTATAAGTTATTACCCAGAGGTAAGAATAACTGACGCTGAAGCCTCAGCAATTTCCTTGAAGACAACAGCAGGGTTTAGGCACCATAGGCTGAAAGAATGTGTCCAACCTTGCACAGCCATTCCTGCACACTTTCAAAGCATCAGAGATTTATAGTAGAACAAAATAATTCTCTTTCGTACAAAGATATATGCTTCATCCATTTTAATTCCCAATGTAACTTTTCACCTTCATCTCGCTTAACATATCTCTGAACGCCCAACTGATACTCAGATGCTCGATTTGCATTTTCAGAGAAGAAATAGGTCAGTGAAGAGAAAAGGCCTGCATAGTTTCCACAACCACTCCAAGTATTAAACGTAGTGTGGAAGAAACTCCGACTAGACATTAACAATCATGTCAGATGATTTTACCTTCAAGAATAGATGCTGAGAGCCCACTTAAATAAAATCCATCATTTTCTGTCTCTGAAGCAGCTTTGATTGCCTGCAGCAAAAAATGTGGATTCAGTAATTAACAGTCAAGCTTTATATTGAAGGAAGTAAAACTTAAACAAATTAAAATAACTGTCTGGCTAGAACCTTGATGGCACATTCTTGCAAGATTGGGAAATAATCTTGTGAGATCCCAGCTGCCTGAAGCTCCCTTAAGGCTTTGTCACCTGTCCAGCTGTTATGGAGAAGAAAAAATCACCAAAATTAATTATTAGCCCATTGACAAAGAAAACTCTACCCCAAATATGAATCATTGATAAACCCATTTATCAATCAGTATCATTGTAATAGATTAATCAGTTAGTCAAGTAATCTATTAAGTATAATTTCATCCAGAAAAATGGGGGTTGCCACAAATTTTGCCCCAGTTTAGTCTTTGTCCACTTGGACTCGATCTACTCAGGTCTACCCAAACAATCACCATTCACAATTATTCGAAAAGATCTATCTAATAACTATATACTACAAGGATGATGGGAGGAAAGCAGAGGGCATGGAGACAACTCTTGGGATGGCTAAAGAGACCCCCAAATTTCAAGGGAATGTTGCCTCAAAATCTAGCAAACCTTGTCAGAAGCCTCACAAGGCAAGACCCTAGACTAAGACACAACAATGAGGTGGATGCCATTGTTACCTTAGCACTCTGCCTCTTGTTTTTTAGGGGAATTTCACAACACACGAGGCTCCCCAGTCTAGATCACCTTAGGGTATTCTAGGTTGATAGCATCAAGGTGATATTTTAGAAGGCTTGATCAAGGTACTTCTACCTTGGAACCAACACAATTCCCTGTAATAAGGAACAGTGTACATATAAATAAGCCTAAGAAATAGGGCTTGTAGCCTAGGGTTTCAAGATATAGCACAACAATGGCACAACTAGGCATACAAGCACAAGGAAAAGGTTTGTTTTACAAGACATGATCAATCAATGGAGTGACAAACCTTCAGATAGCCCAAAGTTGGAGCCTTTGTGAAGGATTAGGGTTATATGAGGCATAGAACTACCTAGGGTTGATGACATCAACTCTAGTGAGACACTTTATACCATGCAATATGATAGATTTTGATTTTGTATAGTCAAGCAAGGTGGGAGAATGCCAAATCAGCTCCAACATTCAAGCCCTAGTTGAATTTGTCCTTAGGCATAGCCCTAGTGGCTTTCCTTGTAGGGCCGAAAATATAGAAAGAGAGGGAAAGGATAAAGGTTTGGAGATTTTGATCATCAAGAGTGTTGTCGATGCCTTTTCCCTACATAGGTGAAGTCTTAGGAACTTTATGTTGAGAAATCTAGGGCATCTAGATTAGGTGATTTCTCTTACTTCGATAACTGCTTGTGATGTATTTTTACTTTACTTGATTAGCTTCTTCTTTCCTTTATTGTTATTAGTGTTCTCTATCATCAAACAGCTACCAAATCATAAAGAACTGTGAGACAATAGGACACAAGATGTATGCGATCAGCCAGGGCCAAAACCTCTCCAACTGAGAGGAAAACCCATTAGAATTCTTCTCTTCTTATAGAACTTCAATTCAAAAATTCCAAGACCTATAACCCTTGACCAAGACCCTCCAACACCAAGCCAACTTTTCCCTTCTTGAACGGATTCCAGCAACAAACTTCGACCTTTCAGCAATGACTTTGACCTTCCATCAACAACTTCGATCTTCCAGCAACAACTTCGACCTAGCAGCTTCACAGCTTCAACCTAGAAGCAGCTTCACAGCTTCGACCTTCGAGCTTCACAGCTTCGATGCAGCCTCAAAATTTTGTCTTGCCCAATAAGTGTAGAAACTCTAACAAAAGAGAGAGAGGGAGCCCCAAAACTTTGATCTTGTTCTTCTTCCCCTCCTTCGTCCTTTTCCAGCTTCTATCTTGAGGAGATCGAACTTGCTTGAGTGAGTGCCCAAATGAGGTTGAGTTCCTTCTTATTTATAAGCTTGTGAGGGGTACGAATTGCTCTCTTTACCGACTTGTCCCTTCATGTAGGTCGATTTGATCCTTGTGCCACAACGAGGTCTTCGAGGGTCTTTTGACTCAAATAAATTTTCTTTACAACATGTAACATGCCCAAATGGGTCTTCAATACATGACAATGACTCAATTGACTTTATGACAAACCTGGAAGCACTTAATGGGTGCTTGACCTAAAAAGAAATTTCCCTTGACCATGAAATCCATGCTTCAAGAATAATAATAATAAATTTATTTTTCTCTTTTCATTAAATACATAAAATCATGATTACACATGTCATTATGAAGACCAAACCTAGTTACATATTTCAACACTCCCGCTTAACTAGGGAGGGTATTCATAGTCCATTGGACATTCTCAATCTGAAGAATTCTCATAAGAAGAGTCGGCTTGGTAACCCATTTGTTTAGCATCACATCATCCAACATTGTCATAGAGCAAGACCTTGACTGACAACTCTATCTCTCCATAAGATCAAACCACAATGTTGGTGATCCTAATGATTTATAGACACCTTCATCATTGTCTCTCTAGGAGCATACCCAACCTGAGTGTTCACAGGATATGTCCTTCTAGGGCTATTCTTTTCTTGGATTCCCAATCCTCAAAGAATATCGGTCCTTCACGAGTCCTCTTATCTTGGATGCCCTACCACATCCTCAAAGAGTATCGGATGCCAGATACTTACCCAATCCTCCATTCTTTCTTCCCAACTGAAGACAAGAATGATGTGTCTATCTCTCCCTCTCAACTAGGTAGGATATACCCATTCCCACAAAGGAATGTTCTCAAACTCCCTCTTATCCAAGGACTTGTCCAGGCACCCAAGGGCTTGCTTCCAAGCTCCCTCTTTGCCAAGGACTTGTCGAGGCTCCTAGGGACTTGCTTCCAAGTTTCTACCAAGTTAGAAACTTGTTTCCAAGCTCCCTCTTAACTAGGGACCTCTTTCCAACAGCAAATTTTTATTCATTGGTGGAGATCATGGGACATTCAGCTGCTTGTAGCGCTCCTCCATTCGATGTCATAAATTTTATCATTAATTTTATGGAGCCTTCATCTTTGCAAGGCATCGGCCATCCACCACTTTCCTCAAGTAATTCATGTCATCCTTCCCTTTATCTGAAAGTGATTTTCTAGAATCTAGTCCACATTTGGTTTTCCTTCATACAGATATCTCTTCTACATCATGTTTCCTTTAGGATCTTCCATCCCACCACATGAGTGCTAGTTGTATACGACATCCACAACTCTTTTTCCGGCAGCCCTACATTAACCCATCTACATGTTATTCAAAAACTAAAAACGAATATCAAATCAAAATTACCTTTTGTGATGGCCCTTCATCATGACATTTGTTTGATTGCAATATTAACATCCCGCACATATTTTTGAGACATCTCTAAGATACACAATGTCAAGGGTCTCCTTTTCTAGACTTCATCAGGGTCCTCATATCTTTCCCACAGAGATATCATAGTCAAACCTTTTACTCATTGGATGTTGATTGCCTTCTCCATAGTTGCATCATTCATGATCTCTTCCTTCCTTTATTCACACATTGTTTCTCGAGGAACTTCCAATAATAGTTCCTTCATCTTTGTCAACCACCTCATATTCCATATGAGAACATATTATGTTGATTTCATCTAGTAAATATGTGAACCATGCCTTTATGCATCCTTTTAATGAGAGAGATCCCTTTCCCTTGATCATACTCATGAAGTAGGGCATGCATCCTTACTATCTGCAACTATATAATGACATGACTTGACTCATTGAACAAATGCATACATACCTCTTCTCTTCTTTGGTCATCTAGACTTTCTTCAGCGGCATCCTGTCCTTAACTGAGAGTGCTTCAATCATCTTTGATGTGTTGCATTCCTTTGCCATCATACCATCATTCTTCTAAACAATGAATCCAATCCCATGTGGAATTCTTAGCGAGACATCCTTCAAGAGATGAAACTTCTAATGAAAATTCCAGCAGAGGATCCTGATTATCCTCATCTTGCAGATGCTCCTTCTGAATGATTTATGATGAGTTCTATACTAAATGACTTACTTCTACCCATAAATACTACTTATGCTTCTAATGAGGTTACCAAGAGCTACTTCCTTCTAATGATGATTATCATAGAATCCTACTTCAATTATCTTTCAAGCTTCTTATGATGATGTCTTGAGCTCTTGCTTCAGTCGAATGCTCCTATTATGCCATCTCCTAAACTGATGCATCCTATCATGCTTCTAATGATTCCTACTATAATAGCCATATTTTACAAGAACTAAAAAGAACTAGGTGGAGAAGACTTACCTCAATCATAGTAGAGATATTTTACTTCTTCCTTCTTGGATTTCTTCTTTTCAAATTCTTCCACTTCTTCGATAACGTGGGCTTCTTCCCTTCCTCTTTTGTTGTTGTCCTTTTTGATCTTAGGACAATCTCTCTTGAAGTGCCCATATTCTTGACATCCATAGCATTGAACCTTCGCCATATTCTGCTTCCTTTTCTGATGACCAAATTTTCCAAACTTCCCTTTCCTCGTTGCCATGGCAGCATATTCTTGAGTTTGCTCATTTGATCCGACATTATGTTTTGCCTTAAATTTGGTTCCTTCTATCACAGTTCATTGAATGGAGTAGCTTCCTTCTTCCCATAGATGCTTGATGTGAAGTTGCCCCATTCCTTCGGTAGTACTATGGTAGTCATTTCCTTGTTAGACATTATTTATCCCAACTCTTGTAGTTGATCCCTTAATTTAGACACCCTCATAAAATATGAGGCTATTCCTTCTTCTTTGATATCTTCATCTTGTCTGTATTTTTTCCTTTTCAGGTATTTTGCTAGAGCTTGAGCTTCTTCTTTTGGCAGTTAGACAATTAAACCCTTAACACGCACAACAACTTCATTTTCTATGGGGATCAAATCTATACCCTTCTTCCATGCAAGAAAATTTTGACGACCCATCCAATTTGTTGCTTTCCTTGCAAAATGAAGTCATCTTGATAGATAAATATAGATATAAAGATACTTACTTTTCAAGTGAAGATACTCCTAGATGATGAAATCTTCAACTTGATGCCTTCTTGATTTTGACGATGATGTAGATAATAAAATATGTCTTCTTGGTGAAGATGTCTTCCTTCAAAAGTGATCCTTGGCTCACAAGGAGATCACATTGATTCCTTGATGATAACTAGTCAACGATAGTCAAATTTGTTTAACAACCTCAAATTTTTGGCCCTTCTTCAAAATTGCAGCTTGCTGTAGAAACCCTAGATCACACGTTTGGCTGGAATATGGATAGATTTTCCTCCTTTTGACCTCGGTTGACCTTGACTCCTCTTAATAATTCGGGTTGCTAAATAGTCTTTCTTTGACCCAAACTTTGGCTCCTTTAAGTGACTGTAATTTTCGACTTTCAATGTTGCAAATGATGTCCTAACCTTTGCATGTGTGGAGGAGAATTAGCCCAAAACATATCAAAAAACGCTTCTCTCTTCTTTATCATTCCTTCGTTGGGCATTAGGTTCCTTTCTCTTCCTTCATCGAACTCTTCTTGATGATTGATGCTCTTGATGTTTCGAAGACGATTTCCTCATACTTCAGACTTGAGTATCCTTCTTTGTGTTGCCCTTCCTTGATGTAGTCACCTTAGCTCTGATACCATGTTGAAAAATCTAGGGCAGCTAGATTAGCTAATTTCTCTTATGATATCTGCTTGTGATGTGTTGGGCATTAGATAAACCAACGCTCCCAGTGTGTTTCGCGACATGGACTAACCGCCTCTCGTGGATCCTTATCTCTGGTGATGCAATAGTTGACTAACACCTGCGAGTTTTGGTTTAACTGCAATCGTGATTCCAACAAGTGGTATCAGAGAGTAGGTCACGAGTTCGATACATACTCGCCTAGCGTTGGGGGGAATATTGTTGGACATTAGATAAACCAAAGCTCCCTATGTGTTTCGCGACATGGACTAACCGCCTCTCGTGGATCCTTATCTCTAGCGATGCGATCGTTGACTAACACCTACAGGTTTGGTTTAACGACAATCGTGATTCCAACATGATGTATATTTACTTTACTTGAATGACTTCTTCTTTCCCTTATTATTATTAGTGGTTTCTATCATCAAACAACTGCCAAATCATAAAGAGCAGTGAGACAATAGGACATAAGATGTAGGCAATAGGCCAGGGCCAAAACCTCTCCAACTGAGAGGAAAACCCATCAAAATTCATCTCTTCTTATAGAACTTCAATTAACGAATTCCAAGGCATATGACCCTTTACCAAGACCCTCCAAGACCAAGTCAATGTTTTCCTTCTTGTACGGATTCCAGCAACAAACTTTGACCTTTTAGCAACGACTTCGACCTTTCATCAACAACTTCGACCTTCCAACAACAACTTCAACCTTGATGCAACTTCAACAACTTCGACCTTCCAACAACAACTTCAACCTTGATGCAGCTTCAGCAAATTCGACCTTCCAACAACAACTTCAACCTTGATGCAACTTCAGCAACTTCGACCTAGTGGCTTCACGACTTTGTCCTAGAAGCAGCTTCAAAGCTTCGACCTAGAAGCAGCGTCACAACTTCAACCTTGCAGCTTCATAGCGTTTCGATGCAGCTTCAGAATTTCATCTTGCCTAGTAACTATAGAAACCCTAACAAAATAGAGAGAGAGAGAGAGAGAGAGGCCCAAAACTTCAATCTTGTTTTCTTCTCCTTTTTCGTCCTTTTCCAGCTTCTATCTTGAGGAGATTGAACTTGCTTGAGTGAGTGTCCAAATGAGGTCAACTTCCTTCTTGTGAGGGGTACAAATTGCCCTCTCTAGGCTAACTTCTCCCTTCATGTATGCCAACTTGATCTTTGTAGGGTCTTTTGACTCTTTTGGCTCAAATAAATTCTTTACAATATGTAACATGCCCAATTGGGTCTTCAATACATGACAATGACTCAACTTACTTTATGACAAACCTAGAAGCACTCAATGGGTGCTTGACCTAAAACTAAATTTCCCTTGAGCATGAATCCCATGCTTCTAGAATAATAATAATAAATTTAATTTTCTCTTTTCATTAAATACATAAAATCTTGATTACACGTCATTCTGCACACCGAACCTAGTTACATATTTCAACACTGTAACCACAGAAATCTCAAATTTTTGAAGGGAGTACGGGGAGAACCCTAGTTTTCACTTCTAAACCCTAGCTATCATTTTATGAGGAGAGAAATTCAATAGAAAAAGGCTCTCTAGGAGATTTTCTAGGGAGTTCAAGGATAAAAGATTAAGCATGCAATAATTACTAAAAAATTCATGTAAACATATGCATTTAGACAAGAAAAAATATTTCATTACGCACAGCCATAAAAGATATTCAACAAAAATACTCACAATATATCCAAGAGCATGCCTTCTTTCAATCCCAAAATGATGTCTCCACAACAAAAATTAGTCTCCAATAGCCAAAATCCACATAAGATCACATCTCCACAAGTAGCGAATTATAAAGAGCAAGTTGAGACTCTTTAAGAGAGGTTGAATTCCACACAAGTGATGACAATAAAGTGACAGTGCGTAACGAACAAAGTTCGTATACACTCTAATACCAATGTTACGGACAAAGTTCGTATACGTAACAGAATACTCAGAACATCTGAAATATATAAATATCTGTAATAGGACAAATATATTTATATAAAAATGTATAGAAGATATGAGATGAATTGATTACAACTGAGGTTCTTGTTACCCACTACTTGGGTCTCCTAGATGGTCCTCAATCGACAACCAACATCCCCTTGCAGCCACCAAATAGCTCGATGTGCCATTGTCTCCGCCACCTGAGCTAGCCATGTGGTCCCTCGCCCATATGTTATGATCGTATGTTTGAAGGTGGGCCTCCCGACCTCGAGGGTATGTCTTTTCATTGGTATAGTTGAGTAATTTTCCTTACTTATCATGGACACTTTGGGGCATGGATTGGTGGGGGTATTTTGCAGAAAGAGTGGACTAGGACTATACCCTTGTCTCCTTCACCCGATTTGGTGGTTAGCCTTGTATCCTAGTCCCGTGGGATTTCCTTTATTGGCCATAGCTTTAGGGTTGGCACTACATAGGAAATCCTGATTTTGGTTTTGTGGTCTCACTTCCCGACACCATATACAACACTTCCTTCTGCTCATTCTAACCTGATTCATCATTTTTCCCATCCAGGTCCACATGTGTCCACTGGGTCCACATAGGGCTAGCCTTCCCCTCCCCTTATCCACACCTTAGGTCGGGCCTAAAACAATGCCCCGAAGGTTGATGCAGCTAAAAAGAAAATAAAAAGCATAACTTGGCCACTCTCAACAGCAAATGTACCACAAAATGCAAAATATGGCCGAGACATTCAAATTTAGCACGTGGACAAAAGCCAAACATGAGCTCTACTCGTTAGTTATGGCCATCACCCTGGTTCTTATGGGCCCTAGATGAGCCCCTTCCACATTAAGGAACCCATGATTGTCTCAACCTCTGGTGGGAAATGAAATGCCCCACCTTAAAGGAGGTATCTACTACTATACCCTACACATCATGCTCTCATCCCCCTTCTTCATGCAAAAGGCATATGAAGAAGGGTAGAAAAGCAAAGATCAAGGTAACTCATGAACCACGATTTGCTCCCTCCTACACTCATATACCCAAGTGTGGGCTTCCCTTATTATGGCTACCCTTGTACCATGGCATGTGGCTTGGAGCATTCCCCTGACCCCCACTTCGTTCCATCACTATATCATTTGCCACCTACCACTTGATGGATGTACCATGGACATGTCACCCACCTTAAAGGTTGAAACCACCTGATAGGGTCCTTAATTAACCCCCCTTATTGAGCTTGGAGACACTTGTACATGCCAAAGCCCACTATGGAAGGGCATGCCTCCATGAAGTGCCCCATTGATCCCATGACTTGTAAGCTCTTTTACTTGATTATTCTAATGATTTGTTGTATTGGAGGGCAAGGGGACGCATTAGACCTTATGCAGGATTGCAAGTGGGTCTCTATTTTGGGTTTGGTCTCCCTATACAAGGTCCTAGCCCTTCAGAGGGCCACATTGGCACTGGTAAGGTGAGCGTTGAGAGCCATGGGCCTCCACCATAGCAGAGATTACTTCATGGATCCCCAACACCGCTCATTGATTGCTCGTGTTCCACCTTTCGGATGAGGATGATGCACCTAGTTCACCATGCCTAGTCAGCTCCACACTTGCACCATACACTTGGCAGATGTTACAAGGTCCAGATGAGGATGTCTCATTGCAAGAGACAAAGGGAGAGCTTATGTCATCATCTTAGCCCTTATAGATGGTTTACAGGCATTTTCGATCGACTTAGAGACCCATGAGGATGTCCTTGTGCCCCCCACACCCACTTGGGAGAACCACAGGGACTCACTTGGAAAACAAGGGGCCAACCCCTTGTCCATTATCGGGGTCCATTTTCTAACCATGGCACACTTTGGACTTCATTAGGCCTCCTCAAAAGCCCAACAACTCATTTTATTGATCATTCTACCCTCTTGGGAGGCTTATTTTTATGTTACTGAGCTATCTTGGTGGGTTTGTCACCAAGGGATGTTAGTATTGCACATTATTTTATTATTTGGGGCTGAATTAGGCCAATTAGGCAAATCGAACTCATTAGAGATGGTATAAATAGATGAGAGGTGATTCATTTCTCTCATCACCGCTTGGATTTGGAATTAGTAGCTACTTGAGAATTTCGCATTTACTGAGGACGAGTTTGGTTTCCTAGATGAATTTTGATGTTTGGATACTATTCTTTTGATCTTGGAGCTTCATTTGTGTCATGATTTGATGATTGGATATACTCTTTGTACATGTAAGTGATCTCTTTTTCATGTTTATTCTTGTATTTATCATATCACATGAATGTTGATGGGATTTTCGCAATTTAGGCCTGAAATTCACTGCTATTCTATGTGAAACTGTGGAAATTATGATCTTTTGAAAGCGTTGCATCATTGCATGTATCATGTATGAATGGGTGAATGTTCCTAGAGGTTATTTTTTGTTGAATATACCTTGATAAGTCATCAAACATTGCACATCGAAGTACAAAATCCTTGGGTAGTTGATCTCATGCCCTAATTTCCATGTGAAGTTGCCTAAAGGCCTCTTCGATTGGGTATAGTCTCTCCAAATCACAAATTCACCTTGACTCCATCTCTCCCAATAGCAAGGCATTGATCCAACCATTGGTGGTCATTTGAAAGAATATCTTTCTCACCTTCTCCTTCTCTTTCTAGGCCTAACCCTAATAGATCACCTAGGGCATCGAACAAAAATTATTGTAGTCATCCAAACACCTCAATTCTTGGTCCACTACAGCGTTGGGGTTATCTCTAGAGGCCCTCCAAATTTGAAGCAATTCCGACAGTGGGATCCCAAGATACAGCAAGCCTTAGATCAGAGGCAATTACTTGACCTAAGTTTCCCTTGGCTAGTGTCCTCATTTGGATCATTATATTCAATCCTCAAGATAAAATTTGTCCGTTGGTCCTCTTTTCTTCCCTAATTAGGTCAATCCCCTCCCTGGTTGATCAACTCCACAACCTTGACCTAATTTTGGGTGCACTTGGTCCTATGTGGTCACGCAACTTTACAACTACAATTTCACAAAGATCACATAAAGGCCAATTCTTCAAAAGGATCCGTAGGTCTAGGAAGCCCCTTGTTAAAGCATATCATCCAAACCTAGGCTTAAGAATCCTCTTAGCCATTCCCAGAGAGCCCATCACCTTGCTTTTGAAGCAGGAAAGCCATCTAATTGAGCCTCTCTTGTGAATCGGCCTTAGGAATCACTCTTTATCCATTCATAGATTCATCCTTCCTAGTGATTCCCCCTATATCGAGTCTCCTCCCATCGGTGAAAGTCCGTAAAGAACAGGGAGCCTTAGTTGAGGTGAGAGTGGGCTATCTCTCCATTGTGGCCCCTTGACCTAGTAGTTTCTCTATAGGATCCCCTCCTAGGACCCCTGTTAGTTTGAGTAGTAACAGGTCCCGTTTATATACCCAGGAAGGTACCCTTTTACAAACGGTCATGTCCATAGAGGCATGCCACTTCAATACTAGTTATTAGTTAATTAATCATTATTCATGATTATTTTATTTATACTAGTTATAATAGTTGTATTATTTTTATATGTATTTTATTCATAACATTGCCTCCCTCTTCAGAAAACTTTGTCCTCAAAGTTGTATTGCTAACAAGGTGTATCATATGTTTCTTTGTCTTGGTAATCTATTTGTATCTTTTGGACTTCTTCGTTGATACATGATGATAGGATCCTATAAAAGATAAACAAAATTGTCGCAGTGAGAAGAGATCTGACCATCCTAAATCAATCTTTTGTGGAATCTTTTGGTTACTAGAAACTTGTGATGAATTGTTATCATCAGACTAAATTGTGCAAGCTTCAATATTCTTTGGAACATAAGTTTGTTGTTTATGTTCTGAGTGATACAGATATGCAGATTGATTGACATGTATGCTCTTGTGATTCAGATGTCGATAAGGAGTTCTGTTGATTTGATTTTTCCTTATCATGTGTATGGCAATTTCTTGATTTACTTTAGGTTTCGATGTTGTTGAGTCGGTTACAGAACCTTCACTTGGAATGTTCATCCTTTGAACTGCAACATTTGAGTGTGTTTTTTCTTTAAGTGACTTGTCTTCTTCTTGAGTTGTTATATTCATTGGATCGGTATTCCTTCCTTTTTCTTCAACTTGAATTTCTACATTTTAAGATTTCGATGTGTCCTTCTCAATAAGGTGTTGTACCTTATTTTCCAATGACTTCTTGTCCTTCTTAAGCTTCTTAATTTGCGTCAGTAATTTTTCACTATGGTCCTTAAGGCAAGAAATTTCTTCGTTTTTGTCAGTGGTGATTTTGTCAACTTCCCATTGCACATTTTGTATCACTTTTTTACCTTCTTGAAAAATTACTTAAGATATCTTGTATGTCTTCTAGTGTTACTGAATCTCATTTCAACGTAATGTCCTGTAGGAAAATGTTAAAAATGTCTTCCTCGTATTTAGGATGAAGGACCCTAGAGTTTCCATCCAGTTTAAAATTGCAAATTATTTTTAACAAAAACAATCTAACCCTAAAAATTAACAAAATAAACCAAAAACTCTAATGTTATTTACTTGGGATCTGACGTATGAGGGTTAGTTGACACAAGATCTGTTTCAGTAACATGGGATATTTAAGTATGTGGGGTTTCCGCAGTGCATTATATTAGATATCATTTTTGGGATTCAACTGCGTTAAGTCATTCATCTATGACCATTTCCAGTGAGCATCACTCGATGCAATGAGTGCTAAGAGGACTATTCAAAAATCATGAGAAATTAGTCAGTTACGACTACCTCTCATGGAAATGGTCATAGATGAATGACTTACTTAACGCAGTTGAATCCCAAAAATGTTATCTAGCATGGGATATGTTTTTGGGTCTGAAGGCTCTGTTTACATGGTGGATCTGTATTCATATCCATATTTGAACTACAAATCCAACTTCAAGACCTCATGGATCCAATAACATTGCTTGCAACAATGAGGACCTAGATGTGAAACCCAACAAGCTCATTTCTCATGATAATCTAGTTGACTATCTTTCAAGATATCACTCATGTTAATACCACAACATTGGATCCCACAATAATGTGATTTTATTGTTAAACAAGTCCCACGTGCTGATGTGTCCTATGCAAATGAGGCTAGGTGCAAGTCCTAGCTGACTTTGACAAAATAGAAAAATTGATACCCTTCATGGCAGGTTCATATCCAAAGGTGTTTTGGTTGTAACAAAGAAATCTTACAAAAAATTATTTAACCTCTCCATCATAAGGGGTCTAATGACCAAAACAAAAATCATCTTATTCCTTTGCATGTAATTCATCAATGATGCCTCATGCAAAATGTGTACTTTATTTCCATGCAAAGGAAGAAAAATTACAAAGGGATGACATCCTACATTTGTGCAATTGCCATTAAATGCATTTACCCACATGTAAGCATGTATTTTCTGAGCAACTGAGTCATTATAAGCACTAGAGAACACTTGTGTATAAGTCAGTTTAGAACAATTGTCTTAAGATACTCAGATATAATGTATATATGCAAGTTAAAATGGTAACGAAGAAACTAGCAACTATTGCCCAGAGCATAACCCATACGTATTAATAGGCACTTGTTGCCTAACCTTTTCATGTCATCTTAGCATTCCATATAAACTTTAAAGCAGTGAAACAAGACTCGCCGATTATCCTGATTAATCGCGAGTTATACTCTGCTCGGCGGACAAAAGAGCAGAGTCGAATCTGCGCGAGCCAAACTCGTGTTGACCGAGTTTGACTCGTGGTCAACGCGATTTGCACTCGGCGGTGATTTTTTGTGATTTTCACAACTGAATTGGGTGTTTAGGGTTTTAGTTTTTTATTTAACTGTCACCATGCGCTTCTAAACAGTCACTCCCATTGTCCATTTGATCGATCACCCACTCACTGAAGTCTGAACTTTGAAGTCACTTGCACTTGCCGCCGCATCACTTGCCGCCGCTGAAGTGTGAAGTCACTCGATCACCCACCGCATCACTTGCCGCTGCTGAAGTGTGAAGTCATCAGTGCATCTGCCATCACCGTGGGAGCAGCGCCAAAGCCATCCGGTGAGCCAGAGCTGTCAAGACTCGACCTGCGAAAATTCTGCGAGCATTCTGTGAGCCGGCCCTCTCATATCCTACTTATAAATTTATTATGACAGATTGAAAATGTTTTCTGCAACCTCAAGCTAAATTCCTAAAATGAAGTTGAACAAAAGTGCCATGATTGCATCCCTGTCGTCCCAAAATGCTCAGTCGAAATGCCAGTTGTGCTCCATAAGATGAACTTATGAATACACGTGAGCTTATGAGGCTCGAACATGATTTTCCTTAAAATTTTATTGTCAAGTTCTACAGAATAAGACAGATTTGCGCAAAAGTCTTCGTCTTTCCATAGCCTCGGTATATTTGCAACTTGAGTCTTGAAGATAAAATTTAAAATTGAGAATCAATTAATGGGGAATGCATGAAGATGGCCATGCATTGGCCTCAAGATCACCAAAGTAACCCTCAAAAAACGGTTTATGATAATTTATGCCACATTATAGTATATATAATTTAAATTTTATGCCACATTGCCACTGCATTATTAAAATTTCAAAGTACTTGGCAACAAGCCTGTAGATATTTATGCCACATTGCCATAATTTATGCCTGTAGATATTTTTAATTTTTTATTAAGTACTTGGCAGCAAGCTGCAAAGCAGCAAAACCCTCTCTCTTACTTATCTGCATTTTTAATTTTTATTTTTATTTTGTCTTGCAGGAGCCATAAATTAAACAAAAGCAGCAAAGCCACAACTTCAAATCTCGATTCTTCAATCTTAACAGAAGCCACAATTTAAACACAAGTCCGAAACAACTACAATGTCGAGGGAGAAGGATTTTGCTTGGGCTTATTGTGACAAGATTCCCGGAAGCCCCAAGCTCCTTTGTAAATTTTGCAAAACAGAATGTAGTGGAGGCATCTATAGATTCAAGTACCACCTTGCACAGATACCCGAGCATGGTATAGGTCTCTGTAGCAAGGTTGACGATAATGTCAAACACCAAGCAACCTTGGCCCTTGACATGTTGAGGCAGCATAATGCTAAGAGAGCAAAGCAAAAACAAGAAATAGGAACTCTTGGAGCTGACGTTTCTTCTTCCAATACCCCCTTTTCATCTCCTTCTATTGAGTCATCAATGCCATTCCCAAGTTTCTCACACATGCCTCCAAGTCCAAGTCAAACTCAAGCCCAGATGAATCGACCTGAATTCAACACTGGAGGTGGAAACATAAACACTTTTTTTGCTCCCCGCACAAAACCTGGTTCCCAACCTACCTTGGATGCCACTGGTTGGAAAAAAGATATCCATAGACAAGCAAGGAAGGCCATTGCTAACTTTTGGTTCTATTCTGACATACCTTTCCATTGTGCCAGAAGTCCTTATTGGCAAGCTATGATTGATGCAGTCGTTGTTGCAGGTCCAGGATTCAAAGCCCCTACATCAGAGAGCCTAAGGATAGATTTGTTGTTAGAGAGTGTTGAAGATATCATGCTTGTGCTAGCTGAGTTTCATTCATCATGGGTAGAGACAGGGTGCACCATCATGAGTGATGGATGGACTGATCAGAGGAATAGAACTTTAATAAATTTCTTTGTATCTTGTCCAACAGGCACAATGTTTCTCAAATCAGTGGACGCCTCAGAAAAGGTTAAGACTGCCCAACTTATTTGTGAAATGATGGAGGAAGTCGTTCAAGAAGTGGGAGAAGAACATGTTGTACAAATTGTCACAGACAATGCAGCTAACTATATGGCTGCTGGTAGACTTTTTGAGATTAGGCACCCCACTATTTTTTGGACCTCTTGTGCTGCGCATTGCATATATTTAATGCTTGAGGACATTGGTAAGCTTCATTGGATATATGAGGTTGTGGAGAAGGCAAAATCCATAACCAAATACCTGTACAACCACACTATTGTCCTAAACACCATGAGAAAATACACTGAAGGTAAAGAAATTGTTCGACCTGCAATAACTAGATTTGCAACAAATTTCATATCTTTGCAATCTGTGGTTGAGCAAAAGATAAATCTGAATAGGATGTTCTTGGGACCTGAGTGGATGGCATCTAAACATTCCAAGGCCCTTGAAGGCATTGAAATTGTTGCACTTGTGTTTAATGACGGTTTTTGGAAAGATGTCGAAGAGATTATTGTTGTGACAGAGTCCCTTGTCAGAGTTCTCAGGTACTTCAAGTCTTTTAGTTTTAACTTTTTCAACCTTCTTTTTATTTTCAAAGTTTCATATTTCATTAAATTTGAAAGCTTGAACTTTCAGGATGGTTGATGGTGACAAACCTGCTATAGGTTACATTTATGAGGCGATGGATCTCGCAAAGGAGGCCATCAAAAGAAGATATGGCGATGAGGAGGCAAAGTATTTGCCTCTTTGGGATATTATTGATGCACGTTGGGATAGGCAATTGCATTCCCCCTTACATGCTGTTGGGTACTTCTTAAACCCACAATCTTAGTCACCGGGTTCGGCGAACTTGAAGGAAAAAGTTCGAAGTTCGGCGAATTTAATCGGCATCCGAACAAAATCGATTGTGTTCGCCGAACACAAAGCCGAACTTAATGCCGAACATAATCCCGAACCCGAACCTGAAAAAAATCGATTAAATTCGTGTTTTTTTTATTAAATTCGGCAAAAAATTCGTGTTTAGGGTTGGTGTTTGGTAAATTGGTAAGGTTTGCCGGCAGCCGCATTGTAATTTGTTGCCACAGCAAACAAGTTCTCGGCCCGACGAAAAACTCTCGGCTTCCAAACTCCACAGCGCAATTTATCATACGCTCTTCTTGAATTACGTCGATAATCAACCTTTGACAGAAATGCACATGACCTCCTGCGCTTAGAGAAATTCACTCTGCCTCAACAATAATCATGTGCCAATTAAGACGCAAAGTGATTTTGCTTGTTTTCCATATACGTCCTTGTGCCCGACAGGAAGAGATGGCCTTCACTACCTTTGATCTTCGCTATCCTTAAGCAAAATTTCCAGAAGCCCAAACATATACAGGAAGAACCCTGCTGCCCAAATTACGATTCTTGTGTTCAAAACAGAGAGATTGATCTAGCAAAGTTTTCGCTCCTCTTTAAAAGAATTCCGATGTCAAAACAAATGGAAGAGAAGTTTCTGCTGTTTCCATAAGATTATGTACCAGAATATCACCCAAGAATATTTCACTGCTTCAGACCAGAAAAACTCGTGCCCAAATCAAAGAGAACAAGCCTTCAAGAATTGTGTCCTTCCCTTAGAAAGATTCCTGTGCCCAAATGGAGAGAGAAAAAGAGGATTGGTCAACTAGGGTGGAATGTTTCACGACCGATATTAACAAGAGAATAGGGGTCTTAGAACCTTCAGAGGCTCAGGCTAAAAAAAAACAGAGATAAATTGATTCACAATGATGATCACATGAAATCAACCCAAATATTTAAATTTTATAGATTTTCTAGAGGGGTTCCTTCTTCTTAATTGATTAAGTAAATTTTACACCAAACTCCAATTTTGGGTTTCTTTGCCCAGCTGCCCCAAAACTTGCCCAGACATTAGGTGTTTTGGGGTTTTCCCCTTTATCAAGGTCTATAGCCTGCAGGGATCAATAGGCTATTTCTTCTCTTGAACAATCAATTTCTTGAGAATCCTATCATCTTATTTATGTGCATCATATTTATCTTTCAACATGCTTAAAATTGTTATATATATATATATATATATATTTTCAAATTTCTATATGTCGAATTTTATGCCGAACTTTATCGGAAAAATTTTCGCTGCCGAACTTTATTCGAATTTCAACATTGCCAAACTCGAACTCGAACACGAACCTGGTGACTTAGCGCACAATATTTTTATGATAAGAGCAAATTTAATGAAGATGGGGAGGTTGGCAGAGGACTTATGACATGCATTGAAAGGTGCTCCCCTGATCCAGAATTTCAAAGCCGTGTCTTTTCCCAACTAAAAGATTATAGGACGCCAGCCAAATTATTTGCATATACCAGTGCTATACGAGAAAGGACGAAGATGTTGCCAGGTACCCTGAAGGCTTCATCAATTCATTAAATTTGTTTTAAAATTATTTTGTATGTTAAATGTTTTATTAAATTTTGTTTTCTTTTTAAGTTTTTAGTATTTAGTACTTACTACTCACAAACACTTGGCATTTTCTAGGTCTTTGGTGGCAAAATTTTGGTAGTGATATGCCAGAGTTGAAGAGATTCGCCATTCAAATCTTAAACCAATCATGCAGTGCTTCAGGTTGTGAGCGCAACTAGAGCATGTTTGAGAAAATACATTCCAAGAAGCGCAATCGATTGACACAAAAGCGCTTAAATGACCTTGTATTTGTCCATTACAATCTACGACTTCGCAACAAGTAAATACTAGGTGAAAGCCTGAATTTGAAGTTTTTATAATTTGATTTGCACTTTAAAATTTAAACTTTAAACTTTAAAGTTCAAACTTTAATTTACATTTCAATGTCTCATGATAATGACAGGTTTGGATCATTCACCAATCGACCTTGAGGAGATAGATCTGCAAACTACAAATGCATCAGATTGGGTCCAATTAAAGGAGGACCCTCCTCTTTTAAGTCTACATGACTTGGAGAACTTAGAGATTCAAGCAAGCGAAGGAGTGGGAGGAATAGCTTCTAGTTCTCACTCTTAGAGTCTTAGACTCTCAGTTATTGATTTTTTAGTATTATTGATTTGCTTGGCAGTATTTTGTAAACTTTTAGAAACATATGCTTCTGGTTCTATGTAGTCACTGGTTAGGACTCAGTACTTCGGATCATGTTTGGAGTTTGGACTCATAAGATATATGAGATACTTATTCATTCATGATATTTTGGACATCTATTGATATTATGCATTGTTTGGACATGGCTTTATTGAATATCAATAAAAAATAGTTGTTTTAATTCAATATATGTGTGTATCTTTATTTATTGAATTTGCCGATTTTTTCCCGATCCGATTCAAACTCTTCGCTCTTTTGCCTCGCCGATTTATT
>JAXQQM020085375.1:0-21303 GCA_034641835.2 Pinus albicaulis
CTAGTCTCTGCATCCAACTTATGCACGAATATATCAAGATCAACCATGTCACCATCTGAATCAGAATCACTTGGATTCTCAAATATGCTAAGTGGCACATCAAATTTTAACACGAAACCATAAACTAAAAGGGGCGGTGAGGGGACGTGAGGGGGCGTGAGGGAAACATCCCCTAGAAGTCCCCAAGACCACGGAGCGCGAGGGGGCGAGGAATCTAGACCCCTAGGTGGGGGGGCGAGACCCCGTGTAACACTGGTTTATGGAGGTGGTGGAGCAAAAAAGAGCTCAAATAGAGCTGAAATTTTTCACATAAAAAGGAGTGTGGGCTTGACTAATGGTTCCATTTAAAAAATGATATCTAGACAGAGAATAAGTGTAGCATGCAAACATGCATTGAAAATCCATCTGAGTTTGCATTGTATTGCTTATGATGGATTCAAATTTGGGTTTCAAAATGCCAGGTTATGGCATGATTTTGTCGAGAAACCCTTAGTTGGATTCTCATGTTGGTTTAATTTATATTTTAAGTTTGTTTTGCAATCTTTGGGTGATAGTAACTCATGAACTAGGTTACCAATGTATAACAATCATATTTCAAGAATAAAGATGTGATTTTTTTATATTATTATTATTATCTATTAGCTACGAGTATTGACACCTAATGCCTGGAATTTTGACATCTTGATAGCATGGATAATTTCGAAAATGTTTCTAGTAATGTTAACATAATAACTATCATTACATGTCTTCACTTTTTTCACCATAATAGACCTGTGATATGGACTCATCACACAACTTCATATGCTATGTCCCAACAAGTTCAAAATGGTTGAACCTACCTCATAGTGTGGTTATTAAGGACAAGTTGCTTAATATATAACTCGATAGCATAGACCACGTTGCAGTTCTAAAAAGAATCCTCAAGTGTCAAAAAAACTTCACAATATGTTCTACTATAAAGCCTTTTGGGATACATGAAATAATATATGTATCATTGATGACTTTTAAAGTATGACAAGATCCAGAGGGAAAGGAAATCAATGGAAGAGTGATCCACCAATGAGAACCTAGAATTTAGCATCGGATGAGTTAGAGTCTAGGAAATTGAAAGCCTATAATTTTAATTAGTGATGAAGGACATCACATAGGTAATTATATTTTCATGTAGAATAACCTGTTAATTCAAATTTAAACTACATATTATGAAAGGCATACCATAAATTTTTCCACGTAAGTCCAAACAACCTATAAAAAGGGAAAACCTTCTTTTTCCATGGGAAATAATTTACCTTTCCTTTTTCAAGGCAATCTAAATCACAAAAAATATGAACTATACTGCACACATTATTGGATAATGTGAAAGTGGAAAAGGAATACCCTACACAAGTGATGCACACATGTACATTTGAACACTAATAGATTTTTGTAGTTGAAATGCAATGCTTGTTTTCATTTAAATGTAGGGTTTTTAAAGTAGGGAGAAATAATGGCTGCCAAATTAATAAGCGTTTCTTTGGGAAAAATTTAAATCTTGTATTAGGTGATGAAGATAATAGAGGGTATTGAATCTTGATTCTTGACATCTAGAGAGAACCATATAGCCTAACACAATCCAATAGAATTGACCAAAAAAACCCAAATAGAGTCAACCCTACTATAGGAGGAAGGGCCACACGATGAGAACACCATTTGCACAAGAGGCGGGCGAATGTTGTTACGGGCGAGGGCGACGCGAGAGGCATTTGTTGTTACGCAGAGGAGTGCGGAAAGCGAAGGCAGCCGAGAAGCGAATGCGGGAGGCAAGGTGTGGGAGGCCGCGAGGCGAATGCATTGCAGAAAGGCGAGGGCGAATCCGAGCGAATGTTGTTAGGGAGCTCGGGAGCGAATGCGAGCGAAGATACTAATGCGCAAGGCTCGGGCGAATGCGAGCGAATACTATGCGAGAGAGTGAGAGGCGAATGCGAGGCTGGTGGTGTGCAAGAGCGGAGGGCGAATGCGCGCGTGATATCAGACGTTAATGTAGCACACATATACATTTGAACACTAATAGATTTTTATAGTTGAAATGCAATGCTTGTTTTCATTTAAATGTAGGGTTTTTAAAGCAGGGAGAAATAATGGCTGCCAAATTAATAAGTGTTTCTTTGGGAAAAATTTAAATCTTGTATTGGGTGATGAATATAATAGAGGGTATTGAATCTTGATTCTTGACATCTAGAGAGAACCCTACAACCTAACACAATCCAATGGAATTGACCAAAAAAACCCAAATAGAGTCAACCCTACTATAAGAGGAAGGGCCTGCAGTAAGAACTTACCATTTTGCAAGAGCTGAGGGTGAATGCTGTTCTGCAAGAGCTGAGGGCGAACGCTGAGGGTGAATGCTGAGGGCAAATGCTGTTCTGCAAGAGCTGAGCGCGAATGCTGAGGGAAAATGCTGTTCTGCAAGAGCAGAGGGCGAATGCGCGCGTGATATCAAACGTAGCTATTGCGACAAATACGAAACATTTTTATGTAGCGCACATATAAGTTTCGAATTTTTATGTAGGGCCCATATAAGTTTGGTATTTTTATGTAGCGCGAAAATAACTGTCGCTATACCGACGGCGGAAAAGGCGTCGCTATTAGGACGGTGCCTCCAAACATCGCAATGGCGACACCTAGATATTGTGTCGCAGTTGCGACGTTTAGAGTCGTCTCAATAGCGACGCTTTGGGCCATGGTGTCTCAATTGCGACGTCTTCCTTTAAACGTCGTAATTACGACACTAGTTTAAGTGTCGGTATTGCGACACCTTTCTATAGACGTCGGTATAGCGACGGTTTCAGGCGGGATGGAAAAAATTTGGGAAAATTTCCGACATTTGGTCAAAAGCGTCGAAAACAGGTGTCGGAATTTCCGCCAAATGTAGTAGTGTTAGTAGTGAGATAATTTAGGAACCATAACAAAAGTTTTAAAAACTCAAATATAAGTTTATGGATTACACAGTTGTTTGGCTTTTTCTTATGAAGTAGTGCACAAGGGATCTCTTCTATCAAACCTCTCCACCAACCTCCTTGTGAACTCTGAATATGCAGTCACATTGGCATGACCCAATTTAGACAAGCCATGGAACCACCAATCATGTGCTTCACCCTCAAGGTGCAGCACTGCTATCTTAATGGCCTCCATATCCGATACTTTGTTCTGCTGGAAGTAGATGTCAAGTTTCTCTACCCATGATCTAGCAGTGCATTTAGATGACCCATCAATGTTGGATAAGAAAAATATGCCCATAGTTCAGTGTAGATCATGATTCTGAATGAATCCTCCACTTCTATTATGATGCCTAGGTCTCCTATTGTCCTTAATCTGACAAAATTCTTGAAAACTCAAGTGGTCCTTGAATCTCTGAGATTGATACTCATACTCCATGAAATAGTCTTCAATAGTTTCTTGTTCTTGAAACCCTTCATTTCTCACTGCTAAGAATGTAGGCATTGTAGAGCATTGGGAAACTTGTTACTGCTGCACTGGTTGATGACTCCAGTGATGAGAAATGTCGGAGCCTTCACCATGTTGAAATCCTTTAGGGGATTCATTGTATCTATCCATCCTCATCTCCTTTATTTCTCTAGAAATGTCTTGTATAGCTTTGAGAAGAATCTTAGGAAACTCTTTCTCTTCATCTTCTCCTGATAAAGGGGTCTTATCCTTGTCTTATTTATCATTTGTATAATCAAACTTTAGGTTTCTTCTTCTTAGATACCTCTTCTCTCTATCTGTGAGAGGATCTCCTTCTTCAGACAACATATTGGCTTTTCAAGATGCACAGGTTGTGCCAGGATTATGCTTCGATACCACAGCAATATTCCCGAATGGGAAAAGTAAGATCTTGGGGATCAAGCCTCTCAAGATATGAAAAGGAAGCACCCAAATCATGTAATACACTGCTACACAAAACACTGAAGCAAGTACAACATAGTTTTAGTGACTAATATTGTAGTTGGGACATAAATATAAATGGATCTGATAAGATCATGCTCATACAAGGCCAAAAATGGAGATCTATGCTCCTCAACACTTTTCCAAGATAACCCAGGAAGGGTTTCTGGAAATACACAAAATATGAATGGTGTTTCTAAAGCCCTAGGGTTGAAGACTCACTGCAACTGAAGCACATAGAAGGAGGTGCTTGAATATGATGTAGATCTGAAAGAAATCCTCCAAAATACTCTCTTAATGAAGGGTTGATCCCTTCGATGGAAAGAAAACACTCCAAATGGAGCACTGAACTTACCCCTGCAACAGCTCACTAAAATAACGCAGATCTGGACTAGAACTATGTTGTAGGGGATAAAATCACCTTGGCCTAATGCCAAATTTGTCAAATAAGCCCAAGGGGCTCCTGTAATAGCCTCCCAATGGAAGGAAACCTTTCTCCACTGCAAAACTAGCTCAACAAACACCAAATACAATCCTCCAGTGTTGCACCCTGCAACTCAGCACATCTCTAAATAGAAACTGCGTTGTACCACAAGACTAAAGCTTGGCCTAAAGCCTGAATGTGGAAATGTAGTGCAAATTTCTTCCTAGGAGGCTTCTCAAGGATAGAGGTGGGATTCCTAATCAGGAACACCCTGTGCTAAACAACACTGCAATCTTAGCTAAACAGCTGAAGAAAGCTTATATTTCTAAACAGACCATACAATCAAGTATCAAAATACATAAACATAACATAAGTTGCATAATATGGCTACCATCTTCTTCCTTGTATAAGAAATCAGCTTCCTAACCCTAAGTCCAATTCATTTATGACACTACTTCCATGCAAAGTGTCTCCATCTAAAACTGTGATGTCCCTCATTGAATGCCACTACTCCATGACAACGCCATTGATTTGGTCAAAGTTGACCTAGTCAGGGTGTTCCAACCCATTTTCACACCAAAGGGTGCTCAATTAAGCTGCCAATATATCTTCTTTTCACATTGGCATTGAGTTATACATTATTAAGGAGATTTATGGATCTCCATTATCCTCTTATTCATTAAACAGAAAGCAAAAGAAAAATTTAATATTCCAACTAGCTCATGGTTAATTGGGAATATTACAATAGGCCCCACTTCCTTAATTGGAACTTGGAGGTAGGGTCATGTCATAGTGGCAAGTCACTTCACATTTTCCCAAAGGGCTTATAAAAGTGGGTAAATGTGGGGTGGTGTAGTTACAAACTCATCATAACTACTGCTATACCTTTTTCACACACTCCCCCTGACGTTATGCACCTCTCATGAATATCTGAAATCCTATATATCACATAAAGTAACCATGAGTGGCGAGGTTTCTCTTCACTATTTGAAGATTTTTTGCTCCTTCTCTTTTATCCACATGTGCAGCAAAATAAGCTTCTTTTCATTCTTCTACCGTTTTCTGCTACCTCCACTTTGTTTATGTTTCTCTTACTGAATTTTCCTTAAATAATAGGGAAACATGCAATCTATTTCCATATGGCCAAAATTATGGCATTTATAACACTCCACATGGCCAATATATGAAGCAAGAAGATCAAATCTCATGATGCTCATGTCAAATTTATACCTTGCTTGCAATGTGCTTCTCCTCCATTGGTTAGATATGCAATAAATTTCCTTGTATCCAAATAGGTTACATGAGAAACAATAACCATATAAACAATGATTATACCTGATGGCCAACCTTCTTAACTGTTGATACTATTGCAAGCTATGTTGATTAAATCTATACCTTTTTCCCTTGTAGTTAGTTGCAACATATCCAAACTTTTGATAGTTGTAACATTCTATATTATGCATGAAAGTAACAAAGGGACTTTGATTCCTTTGAAAATTTTCAAATTTGCTATGATCCTCTCTTGGAGAAAAGGATTTTATAAGATTAGGTTCTCCTTGAGGTTTTCTCCTTGGATGTTGTTGGTTTTGGTGGTTGATCTGCCGCTGGTTTCTTTCTTTGTTACTCTTGCTGCTGGAATTGTTCGCTACAGGTTCTTTTGGTTCTACTTTGATGTTTTTACCTACATGCAAACTATACTCACCCTTTTAAAATCAAAGACCACATTTATCCAAAGGTGATATTTGGACCTCAAACAAACTATCTAAAGCCATAGTTCTCTTCTCCATATTTCATTGCTTTCTCAAAGGCATCACTTTAGCTTCTAATCTCTCACACTCATCTTCCTTCTATTTGTACTACTTCGTCATACCTTCCTCAACTCTTTTTGATTCTACTAATTTAATCTTTAGGTTGGAAATATTCTCCTTGAGCTTAGCCTCCTTATCATCACAGATCTGCAATATATTTTTTTTCATTGCATGCAGTTGTTAGTCTAGAAATATTAGCTCTAAGAACCTTAATATCATTCTCATATTCACTAGGCACTTCAAACAGATCAAAATTTGAATCCTCAAAATTGTAACTTAAAAGAAAATCATTAGCATCTATACCTTTGGATTCATTTTTCTGAAATACCTTGTCTTGATATTATGATTTCTCCACATTATTGATTGAACCACTTGCACTAGAAATATGAGACCCTTCATGTGGTTGAGCTTCTTGATATTGAAGGCCCTTCTTCTTGTTCTTTTTATTATTCTTCTTCTTGTTTCACTTTTTCTCATTTTATTTATTGTTGTTGGTACCATCTCCAAAAATGGACTCTAGATTCTCCCACATTTCTTTGGTGTATTTCAAACCTACTAGCTTCTTCAAATCATCATCATGAAGATTTTTTTACATTATGCATATAGGTTGCACATCTTGCTACAAAATTTCAGATGAAATTGGATCCTTGCCACATCCTTCACATACCAATCCCCAAATGTTAGATCCATAAGACAAAAACTGGGATTTAATATTTTTGCTCCATACCTTGAAATTTGCAGCAGTGAGGACAACCACTCCTTGAGAAGTAATTTTGAAAAAAAAAGATCAAAATTTTCGCCAACAAACCCCAGATCTACTCTCCAAGGATCAAGTTGCAACCAAGAACCCTGCTCTGATACCAATTGTTGGAAATCTTGAGCACTAATTAGAGGAGGGGTGAATCAGTAGTGTGCTTTATTATCAATTTTACCATATAAACTTTTTTATTGAATCATGCACATAACCATCAATATATCACATAAACCATAAAATGAGCATAAATCATGTAAGCAGCTAAAATGAGATAAATATGAGAGCAACAATGCACAACTAAACCATCAAAGCACAACCAGAAAAACCATCATCACACATGAGACAATATTTCTAGTGGAAATCCTTTCAGTAGAAAAAACGCCTAGTTGCTGATACGTTGCTTTGAATATCTATTATGTCAAGCAATGGTATTTTACATAGATTTGTTGACTCCCATCAGATAGGAGACTCAATCTCATATATAATCAACTGACCCCCATTAGCCATGAGACTCGATTCTACTGATCAGCTTAGAAGACTATGTTCTCACATGGATGTGTAGACTACCATCCACTGAAAGCCACCACAATCAACTCTCCTCGCCCAAATTTGATTAGACTATCCAACTACCATTGGATGGAGAAATTTTTCCATTCACCAATAATTCAGAATCATTTCTCCACTCTCATGAAGTCACTACTCCACTCTCATGAATTCATTACTCCTCTACTTCTATGCAGACCTTATTTAATATATTTTCAAACTGGATCCCAAGACACTCTGATCAACTTTGATTTAGCTCTGCAATAATATATTTAGAAACAAGACACCATCAACACAAAAAGGATACCACAAACATATGTTCTCCACTTGAGAAAAATAGTGGCCACAATTCTTGTATCAAATATGAATGATATAATCACCAGTAGAAAAAACAAATCTCACATTCAACCATGACATCAAACCCTCACTCCAAAATATAAATTCTGCATAATGCAATCAACAACATAAAACACAATGGTTATCCTCCAAATGCACCAACAACACCTGCAAAACAAATGTGAGATTAAAAAACTTGGAGCTATACCAATCTCTGCATCTCTACCAAAAAACTCGGATACATCTCTCTTCATCTTTGATTTGCAATATGAAGTTCTGAATTAACGCTCTGCTTCAACAATTAGATCTGCTCATTTTGCTTCCATTAACACTCATGCACAAGCTATCATTGATCACAACTTGGTCTGAAGCATTCCTCTTCTATGCAACCTTCCCACACTCACATTATCACTCAACCAACCATCACTCAGCTCGAAAGTGAAGAATAGAAAACATGCAGTTGGACTAGGATCAAGAGTGCACAAAGTTGAAAAAATCCAACCATTATCACCACTACTTGTGCAATAAAGGTGTTCATACCCACTGGAGGGATTTCTCAACCAATTTCGACCTTATATCATTAATTTAGAAGCTACCTCGAACATACAAATTGAAATACCCTGGAAGTGTGCGATGAATCTAGATAAAATTCCATTCTGAGCCTCAACTGCGCCCACAAAACTATCAGATTTAAGTTGTAACCACACTCACGAAACTAACATATTCAGTGTTAACCACACTCACAAAACTAACAGATTTCAGTTGGAGCCTTCCTAACACATGCAAAAGCCTGCATCACTGCGGTTGGGGCAGAGTATAAGGAAAAACATAATAACCTTAACTCTGAACCTCTGCCACCTAAATGGTCACCTTCTCTAGCTCCTGTACATGCCTCCAAACCACTAGTAAGCCTTCTAACACCTCCATAAATACATCAAACATGTCTTGCAAGTTCCACTGCCAAGTTGACCTAAAGATCAACAATAAAGGGCTGAGATGACTGCCAACAAGTCCTCTACTCTCCTATGGTAGTTGCACAAGTTGCAACACATATTTTATACACTTAAACACATCATCATCATCATCATCATCAAGGCATCACACTGCTGCACCAAGTCATCCTCGAGTTCCCACACTAAGTTGGCACTCCTACACTAGGTCATAAACATGAACATAACCATCACTAGCACAAGAGCACCATCAACATGAAGCACATATCCATCACATGTTGTAGCATCTCCAATGCCTCCATTCAATGCATAACAAGGCACCACAAAGTTGACATCAATTCCAACACATGCCAATACAAGACAACTCCTCCATGAATACCATATTTCCAACAAGCTACATCATCCAAAGGTTGACATCAATGCCCACATAACCATCTCAATTTCAACACAACCAGCAACAACCATACTAAAAGGTGGGCATCAATACATCATCTAGACTGCATAAGGTTGACATCAATGGCAACACAAGCTAGCTAGCATCATAAAACCATTTCCAACATTAACTAGCTGGAACTATGAACACCATAATGTCGACACTACATTCTTATTATTCCCATTTTCCATCATTCAACATTGTTATTCACTTTTCATTCAAACGAGGTAACATAAAATAACTACCACTGAAACTTACTTGGGATTTAAAACTCCATTAGTCACAATTATTGACCTTGGGAAAGTACTATTAATATTGGAGAGCAAGAGAGAAAAGATATGAAATTTACTAGAATAGATTGAGTTAAAGATTTGAATTTTCTATGATTTCAACCACCCTTTTCATATGATCGATATAAAAATATGGAAAAACTAACCAGTGTAACAATAAGAATAGTAGAAGAAAATAGTTTGAGAATAATCACACTGAATACTATTTTATTTGACTACATTCTTATTATTCACATTCTATCATTAAACAATGTTACAATGTCACTTTGCATTCAAAAAATGTATTTCATCATTTTTCATCTTTCAAGTTATTAACAATCTTTATCCTCTCAAAAAACTGAGGAAACTGAGTAAATTTAAAATTAAAATTACTATATTAATCCTAGACATATTTATCATATTTAAAATGATCATAACAATTATATGTTCAACAAATTTTGTGTGACTGTGCACCATTAAAACCAACCTATATACATACTATCCCTAGATATATCAAGCGTCGAGAGGGATCAAATATCTCTAGGTGCAAACCTTCAAGTTTTTCACTAGAAAAAGAGGTATGCACCTCGAGAGATTTGATCCCTCTCGGTGCTTGATAGATCTGGGGTTAAGATGGATTTAAGATGGTTATAAATATTATTGGGCGTTTAATTAATTATGTGTAACTTAGCAAATATATGATACAATTTCCCTTAATTAAACATACTATTTAATTTTAACAAATTTATTAAACATACCAAACATAAGTATGCACCAATATGAAAAAATATCCCTATAATTTTTATGTAAAATTCAAATAGAAGAAATATTCCTTTTTAATGAAGAAATATGCCTTCAAATTTATGTAAAAATTTCTTTCATAAAAAAACTAGCTAAAAAAGTCCCTTCATAAAAAATATCCATCAAAATGATTGTCTAAACTCTCCAAGTCAATAAATTCTTGGGAGGGTTGTTGAGATGTTGTCATTGATAACAAAGAAAGAGTTATGAAAGCCAAAGTGGGGTTCAACATCATATTCAGTCGTATGAAAGAAAAAGTGGGGTTCAGTATCCTATTCATTCTTCTCTGTTCCTGTATCCATGATATTTCCTTGAGACAGTTAAGAAAAAATATATACACGAGTTTTCTTTGTCACTGACAACTACCTCTTCCATGCACAGGAATCATGACAAGTCTAGATCTGTTGTAGCATTCCATACCTACTGAAGTAGAACATATGCAATCATAAGTAATACTAACACTTTTATATCCTCTTACAACATCAATTGAAGGATGAATTGAAAACAATTTTTCTTTGGACTACAAAAGTATTTATTGTTTAGAGTACACCATTAATTCTTGAGGTCTTGTCATTGATCTCAATAAAGTGAGAGTATTGAAAGAATGGCCCACACCTACTAGTGTTACCAAAATATTCTTTGGGTGCTTAAACTACTATTATAAGTTCATATACAATAATCAAATAAGGCTTTTCATATGCCACATATCTAAGTTTCTAAGTGTCTCCCATGGAAAAAATATGTAGAAATTGAAACTGGAATAAAAAAATTATTAGCATAACCAAAACAATTCAATGGGACTTGAGTATACAACATGCACTAACAACTACAAAGGAAGTGCATAATGCATTTCCTAAAAAGGAGTAGTCAATTCTAATTCTAAAACTAAATAATCAATCCAAGTGTAGGAGCAGGCTAACTTTTTCTGATCGGATCCAATACTATTATAGTTTTTATTTGCTTACCTTGAGATTGTAGAAATCAATGGGTAGATTCTAAACTGCTCATGAAATTGACTAAAACACAAGACTAGAATCTACTCTATTCACGATCAAGAACACATAACATTAACATGCAAGAATAAACATCTCACATGCATAGAGATTTATCTAAGGGAAACTAACTGCTCAAAACCCCTTACTATCTGTATTGCATTAATCAAAGAATAGAGATGAAATACAATGCTTGCTCAAGCTTGAGCACAACCTGCAAGTGTATAGTCTATCTCTCTTCCTGACTGACTAAATACTTAGCCAATTTTTCAAGCCTCCAAGCTCCTATTTCCTTGTGTTTTTCCTTGAGGAATTATCCCCTATTAAATAGGAAATTTCCTCATCTGGATTGCAAAATTCCTTTAGTTCCTTCCTCTGACTGCATGCACCATCTATACACACTGGAATATGCTACAATTGATAGTACATTGCCTTGGAATCTCCATCTCAACTGGGTAACTCAAATTCTCTGCATGCATGAGATAATTTAGGTTGATTGATTAGTTATCTGGGTCATCACTAAGTGTGATTTAAGTTACACTACATAACTTGACCTTCCACTAGTTTCTCCAACAATTGGAACTAGTTTAACTAAACATAACTCAATTTAACTGAATTAAATTGCTACAGCTGAAATTAACTCAACCTAGCTCCTAAAATTTAAGAACCCAATGCACACAACTCAACTTCATGCCCCTAACTCGAATTAACTGAGTTAGACTCCTATTTTTTATGAATCAACTCAAGTAAACTGAACTTGAACTCAAAAAATCGAATTCAATGTTCTTAACTAAGTGATAAGAGCCATTTCACCTCAGTTAACTCCTCCAAGTTGTCTGTTGATGTGGAATTTAGAATTTCCTCAATTTTAATTAAGGAAAAACCAAAATTTAGCCTTTCTTATTGCATTTTTAGCACTCCCTCTCAGCAAAAGGGATTATCAATCACCCTTATCCTGCACTTGTGGAATGTAATCCATGAAACACCTCTCACTTTTTTTGCTACTACTGCAACACTTACAACTGAGAAGCCTCCAAAAAAACATTGAATCAATTATGTCTACAGCTATCTATTGGGAAAACTATGCTATTGTTGACTCTACTACTAAGCCTCCTGCTCTGTTGTCAACACTTCTCTACTCTCCTCAGTATCTAACTGACACTAATCCTCCTGCTACTGAATATTGCGGGCCCCTATAGCAAGGTAATGATCCATGAGGATAACACCTCAATGGACCCTGCCCAAATTTCTACAACTCTTGGACTAAGGATCTACATCACTCCACCTTGCTCTTGGAGGTATAGTTGCATGTGCTCCCTCTTCCCACTTGGCTCGAACTCTTCCCCTGCTAGAGTCCTTTGCTTGAGTGGATGTCTCCACTCTTCCTCTTCTATGCTTCTCCATTTGTGGCTGCTCCACAACTTCTTGAGTCTTGTTCTAAGGCCTCTTGTTGAGAGGTATAAAATGCTCCCTCTCAACCACCATATCTCTAGTCTCTGCCTTGCTCCTCAAAGATTTGCATGCATCTTCTACCTCTAGTTCATACATTTTCTTGACTTGAACCCTGATCTGCTTCACCTGTCCCGTGGTTATGTGTCTCAAGAATTCATTTCCTTTGTTGAATATCACATCATAACCACAGTCTTCCAAAACTACAACGGAGACAAGATTCTTCTTTAGACCCGAAAAAAGCATCACATCCTTGAGTTTGAGAGGGGAGCCTGAATCCCTCTGAAAGGTGATTGTATCTATCCTAGTAGCATTGTACCTTCCATCATCTCTAAACTCAATTTTCATCTGGAGATATTTCTCCTCCAAGTCACTGAAAATTTATCTATTCCTTGTCATGTGGAACGAGGCACCACTATCCAAGTACCACATGCTCCCCATCACTGTGAGAGTAAATTAAAGCTATAAATTTAAAGCCAAAGCTTCAGCTATTTCTGCTATTGCATGCTCCTTATTTCTTTCCTTCTTGTGTGGACACTTCATGGCACAGTGCCCGAATTCATGACAGTTGAAACACTTGATTTTGGACAAATATTTATTCTTTCCCTCTTGGCTGGAATTAACCTCACCTTGGGACTTCTTCCCCTTGGCCTTCATTCCTTTGTTGACTAATGAAATTTTTTCTTTTTCTTCTTTGGATGAGGTCCCATCTCTAGTATTCCACCTTATTTCCTCGTGTACCAAGTTTGACCATAGGTGTTCCCAATTTGGTAGTTTATCCCTCCCATTTACCGAATCTTCATAGCTGTGCCAACTCTTGGGAAGGCCTAAAAGGGCTAGGCTCACAAAATCATCATCTGGGATTATGACACCGACTCCTGCAAGTTCATCACAACATTTTTTGAACCTACTCAGATACTTTTGAATTGAGTCATTTTTCTGCATCTTGATACTTGGAATTTTATCCTTGAGTGCCAGTTTCATGTGGTCTATGTTATTCTAGAGGATATATTTCAATGCTTGCCACATTACATACAAAGTCTCTTTCTCGTGGATATTTGAGAAAATATGGTCTCGTACTCCCTCCAATATGATTCTCCTCGCCCTGGATACACACTTCTTCTATTCTGCTAGATTTTGAGTATCAATTGTTGTTGGTTTCATAATGCCACTCTCAAAAAATTCCTTCAACCCATTATCTTCCAGTACTGCCTCCATGCGGTCCTTCCAAGCAACATAATTTGAGCTTCCCTCAAGGGCATGCTCAAGTCTTAGTTCATATAAATCCATCCTTCTAGCTCTAAAGAATTGATCTTGCAAAATCTAATCCTCCTTTAAAGACAACTTGGAAATCTCTTCTCTACTATGAATATTGCTCTTATACCATGTAGAAATTAATGTGTAGATTCTAAACTACTCATGAAATTTACTAAATCACAAAACTAGAAGCTACTCTACTAATTTGTGGAAGCTAATTCATGATAAGAACACATAACATTAAAATTCAAGAAGAAACATCACACATGCATAGAGATTTATCTAGGGGAAATCAACTGCTTAAAACCGCTTACTATCTGTATTGTATTAATCAAAGAATATAGATGAAATACAATGATTGATCAAGCTTGAGCACAACCTGCAAGTGTATAGTCTATCTCTTTGCCTTACTGATTGTACCTGGCCAATACTTAGCCATTTTTTCAAGCCTCCAAGATCTTATTTCCTTGTGTTGTTCCTTGAGGAATTATCACCTATTAAATAGGAAATTCCCTGATCTGGATTGTTCAATTCCTTAAGGTCCTTCCTCTACACATTGGAATATGCTAAAAATGATAGTAAATTTCCATGGAATCTCCATCTCAACTCGGTAACTCGAATACTCTGCATGCATGAGATAATTTAGCTTGATTGATTAGTTACTTGGATTATCACTGAGTGTGATTTAGGTTACACGGCACAGCTTGACCTTCCACTAGTTTCTCCAATAGTTGGAACTAGTTTAATTGGCCATAACTCAATTTAACTGAATTAAATTGCTACAACTGAAATTAACTCAACCTAGGCTCCTGAAATTTAGGACCCCACTGCACACAACTGAACTTCATGCCCCTAACTCGGATTAACTAAGCTAGGCTCCTATTTTTTAGGAATCAACTCAAGTAAATTGAACTTGAACTCATAAACTCAAATTCAGTGTTCTTAATTGAGTGATAAGATCCATGTCACCTTAGGTTACTCCTCCAAGCTATCTATTGAGGTGGAATTTCGAATTTCCTCAATTTTAATTAAGGAAAAATTAAAATTGAGCCTTTCTTGTTGCATTTTCAACAAAGATCAATTTATCTCCCTTATAAACATGACAGTTCTATGTGGGATTAAAAATATGTAGATAAAATCAATTACTCCTCATTTTTTCATCTATCTTAGCTAAGAAAACAAGAAGAATATGTATCATCTTAAGCGAACTAAGTGAATAAGAAAACAATCCAGACAGAGTTGCACGACAAATTCATTTGAAGTTTGCAACATAGTGCAAACAGAATGAAGACAAAGTATAAGGACATAGAACAATCGCACCTTTCCTGATAATACAAGGTGTGTGGACCATTTTCTTGGGGTTGTTTACTGCAGGTTTTGCTAAGTGCATGTGTTGTTACATTAGTTAAGTTTCGATAAAAAAAAATGGTGTTTGGTTGTGACAACTGCAGGATCATGCAAGCTCATAGAGAGAGATCACGACAACGGGTTGAGTTGTACATAAAAATTTAGCATGAATTACAACATGGTGTGGTTACGCCTTGTCAATAACTCATGTGGGATGACAAATTTTTTGGGTTTTCTCGGTTGATTGCAAGGCATGCAAACAAGTGTGTTACGACATGCAACATGGTAGAGTTATGCAACTTGCAATGAAAGGAGATGTGGAACATGTAACATTTTGAGATATCACTAAGAGAAATCTCATCACAGTTGTAGAGGGAGATCGCACAATAGAGTTGTGACATATTGTAGGTTTTTATTAAATTCAATAACAAAAGGATATTTACTGAGATCAAATGTAATAACAAATAGTTATTTCACATAATTGTAATATTGACATTAACAAGGGTGATCCATTTATCCCACCCTTGTTGAGCATTATAGAGATGAAAAAAAGAGGGACAACAAAGGATGCTTTTTTATAATATGCAGTGAGCTAAGATGAGATTAAGCGCAAGTTGAGTCAGACATACTCACACAATGATTGGTCGCAGTATCAAGTATCATTTCCTTCACCCTTTAAGTTGGAGCTTGTGGAAGACTTGGATTTATAGACTTTTGTGACAGACCTTGAATCATTCTTAATCTTTGTTTTCCATAGGCTTCCTTGGAAGAAATTTTGGAGCATATTTTTGAATTGTTTTGAGTCTTAAGAAACCTTTGAAAGCAACCTACCAAGAGTATACTTGATGCCTTACTATAGCAGAACATTGATTTAGTCCTAAATACTTCTTCTAACAACATTGTTGAAGAATTCCTGACCAATTGTTGGAGCGGACCTTTGGAGCAACATGTGAAGCTTCTTTGGAGAAGTTTGTGGAGAAATTTATTGTAACAGTATTGAAGTCATTTGGATAATGTTTTGAGGGAGTGTTTGAATTATTTGAAGTAGTTGAAGGTTGGAGCCTAGATTTATTGTGAGGATTGCAATCCTCATTCATGGTTGGAGTCTTGTGAGAGACCAAGATAGAGCTTGGATTTATATTTGAGGATTGGAGTCCTCATTCAGGGTTGTAATCTTGAAGAATTTAGAAATTATATTATATTTGGTTGATAACAGACTCATGGGATTCACATTCACAGAGAGTGGGATTGGCTAGAGATGAATTTTGATAAATCACTTCATCAACTAGTGGATTATTGGGAGAAAGCTGTTGATAACCAACTAGAAGTCGTGGCTGAGAATTTGTAAGGTTTTCCTACAATTTTGAGGCTTCATCCATATAAGGAAAAAGGTTAATAGGATGATTACCTTCACATAACCTATAAGGAAACTTGAATTTACTCGTTTTCCCATGGACCTTACTATCACTAGGTGATGATTTATCACCAACATGATATCCAAAGGTTAATGTGAGCCTGTAGAACACACTACTAATATCTTGGGAATAACAGATCAATCTCTAAGAAGGTGGTCACCCTTACAAATCTTGCAAGGGAATTTAAATTTTTGGGGCTATTGGAAGATTCCTCCATACTAGTTGCATCTGTAGCAATGACTGCTTCATTTCCCCCCTGCTTATTTTGATTCTTCTTCTTTGTCCCCTTCTTCTTCTTAGATTCCTGGTTACTAGAATCAAGACTTTCACCAGGCGAGGAGGGAGAAAGGGATGGAGAAATAAGATGTGAAGAAGGCAAAGGGTCAACTTTAGGATCAACATGAGGTTTATATTGTTTAAGTGGAGGAGAGCTTGGTTGAGAAGCAGTTTGGATATTCAGAACCATAGGGGTCGAAAACAACCAAACTAGAAAACCAATAGGAAATATTGGAAGGGACAATTTTTCCATATAAGGGGCAGCAATATTTCCAAAAGGAGGAAAAGTACCAGGATTCTCATCAGAGGGGTTTCCCTTGATTGGTAGACTCGGTAAATCTTTCCATTAGTCTCTACTTAAGATCCATTAAGGAGTTGTTTCACGAGTAGGATGTTATTATGTTGTCAATTAATTGATTTTGAACATTAACAACAAAAAATAAATAAAAAGGGGCAATCTACGCATAAAGGTTTACCAAGCAACCATGAACTGCGATATACACCTTGGTGAACCAAGGACCTAATTTACGTGGAGGAAATCTCCCCAAATGTTTTGTTTGGTGTATCACGGTATACAATGTGCTGGACTCAGTTAACTATGGTGAGGATTGCAACCTATAGGGGACTTCCAAAATATCCTTGATGGAACGTGGAAGTGTAGTTCATAGTAGTGTTGTTGAATGTGTAACCAATCAATGACAGTGTTCCAATATACTTTATGTGCGTGGAACGCCGTCCAATATAACCAAAGTTACGTGGAGAACGATCCTATACACTCACGTACGTGGAAAGAGATATCACCCCTGGATTGTAATGCTAACAAATAATGACAGCTCCTACATTTAATGACACCTGAACACATCTCTAGCCTAGACCTCTATGTGTGTCGTTAAGTTTCAAATACTCCTTAAGTTAATTGAGTTTAATTTTAGAGTTGATCCTTAATTATGTTTCGATTTCAAGGCTCAAAACTCGATGTCACCTGAACACACCTATGTTGCAACTAATATGACAAAAATAACTATTTTCATGTTCGATAAAAGCTATCTAGTGTAGGGAAGAGGTTCAAACAATGATGTAACACTCAAATATGCAGCAAAAAAGAGCTTCCTAACTAGATATTTCAATTTCACTATTCCAATTCAATTCAAAGCATTAAAATATTCCAAGCCATGCAATGTAATTTATGCATGATTCCCCCAAAAACTTTATAAATGTAACCTATGCACACTTTCCTTTACTGCTGTGAAAATCAGAATTCTAACTATGCAAATGTGATCTATGAAAGAGAATTCTTCAAAACAAACACAAAAGGATTCCAATGAAATCAAACATAATCTGAGATTTCATGAACAGAGGACTAAAAATGAAATTGGGTGAAATTTTCAAAAATCAAAAGAGATGTCACTCAAAGGCGATTAACACTCATACACAATTCAGCCCCACGATTAAGGGGGGATTTTTTTGCAAAAATGAAAGAAAAAACATGCAATTTCACACTAGGGAATTCCAATTTTCACACACACAACCATAGATGGAAATGAAAATATTTTTCTTTTCAAGTCTCTTAATTTTCGAAAGTGAAGAAAACTAAGATGCAAAGTTTAATCAAAGATTCAAATAAACTTTTTAGAATGAGGACTAAAACAACAATTCATCTAGGAAACCAATTATCAAACAAAAATAGTTTGCAATTAACCTAATGATAAGAACAAAGGAAAATCTTAAAAAATCCTCATCAAAGGCAATCAAACACAAATGAAAACCAAATGGAGGATTTAGAGAGACCACAAGACACTCAATACTCGGGGAAGGTCAGCTGGAAGTAGGTTGATAAAAGAGGAAAAACAAAAAAAAATGTGCAAAAATAGGGGCCAACACTGGTGCAGATGAGGCACTAGTGCTTTGAAATAAAGGTACATAGAGGACCCAAGTGGGGTGCAATGCTCTTTCATAGGCACAGGGGGTGCGCTGGTCCAGGGATAGAGTATTCTGACCAAAAAATTGCAAATGAGACTCAATGAAATCAATTCCTAGGTATTGTCTTGGCTAGTTAAGGAAACAAAGGTATATCAAAGAGTTAAACAAACACAATCGATAAAGAAACCACCAAGGGAATACATTGTTCTCTAGTGGAGTCACCAATTTGTTATGCGGGATTTAAAACTGGGGACAGAAGTATCTCCCCTAGGTTTGGTGGTCTAACCTAGAACAATAGAGAGACAAGGAACCCAATGTTTTCCTCAAAGTAAATAGATGACGGGATGAAACCTACCTAGAATTCATCGCATGCTTCACTCCTTGTTTATATTGGATGCTCCAATCCTAGCTCTGATTTCCAAAATTAGAACTTGCACAGTCAGGAAACACAAGCCAAGAAACTACGGGATTTATGCAACATCATCTAAATTGTTTATTCAATAGATCAACATGGTATTAAAATACATGAAATAACAACATCATATATAGGAAAATAGATAACTCTTTGCAATAATGAAAATGGAGTGAGTTACAACCAAAAATAGGTGTAGATATCATAGAAGATATCCTCCAAGTTGACTTTTCCTTTCCTTGTCACAAGGTGCACCTCTAATCACCCTAAATGCATGAAATGATGTCTCTCATAGAAGCAGCATAAGGGTAGAATCACTCTCCAAAATCTAACCTCTTGCATATTGAAGGTTTTAAATATATAGAGGAGTGGGGTAAGTTGGGAGTTCTTATCCAATTACCAATCTAACGTTTTAGATCCACCTTTGATGGGAATATAGGATCAAAGGATAATGGATGGAAACTCCAAGGTAGGATAGGATAGGATTTGAATTTTTTATCTGAGGTAAATGGTTACAATAGATCCTAGAAGCTTATAGAAATGGAGGCTTTGTGATTCTCTCTCTTTTCCCCGAATTTATAGAACCAACACATGTGCAAAGGGGAGAAACTTCTAGGTGATCAACACCGGTCACAATGGAGAAACCTGTAGGTGAATGCAATCCAACAAGAAGCCAGGGAGCATTGGTCCTAAAAATGGCTCAAATGATGCAGTTTCAGGCAGAAATGTTGGGGAGTGAGAATCCCAAACAGTGGAACCAGGTACATGATTAGGCTAAGTGAATAGATCTAATAATACTCAGAGGATGAATGTGCATCCAATGTTCTAATGTTTTAATCATTCATCTTTCAATTCATACATCAATGTGTATATTTATGTGTTTGTATGTGGGGTTGAAATCATATTGTGTTGAGTGCAATCTAGATTGGGTTTTTCTTGTTTATCATAGGTGAACCATTCCCGGTTCTAAATTATGTTTCAATTTTTGAATCGCAGATTGAATTCTCATTTCATGGTCATCAGCTTGAATTCAGGGTTCATAAAACACCATATAGCCTATTGTGCAATCCAAATTTTTCTAGACCAAACTTGACCCAATTTCTTATAACAAAAATATTTGATAAAACCAGACCTTTCATTTTTCAAAATTTTCTCAGTTTACAGGAATGTGAAATTGTTAGTCATATATGATCGTCAACATGGAAACTTTACAAATTGGATATATGGATTAAATTGATAGTCATAAAAGAAGAAAAATCCAGGTTGAAGTAGATATCTAGATTGAAGGAGATATCAATATCAAAAAGATATCTAGATTGACAAAGGTATCTATATCAATAGAAATAACGAGCATAAGGATCATCTGGATCTCCATATTTTTGGTTTTTTGGATCGTTCGCTAAAAAGTGATCATCTGAATCTCTAGATCGCTTGTTATGAAGGCTTTACGAATCTTCAAATATCTGGACTATGGTCCATAATAAATCCATTTAGATCCTAGATTCCATATTCCATATTATGCCATTAAATTTGGGGTTCATGCTACGAATTTAGGGGTTGTTTATCGGTAAAGTAAATTGGGGGTCTACGAAGGAAATTGTGCTAACCAAGGAGTACAGTTATAGGTGAAACTCACAGAGAGATGACATTAGGAAGAGTGATAGGCTCATATCTCTTAAGATAACTTTGAAGAGAATTGATACATAATTAAGGGGAACCGATCAATTAAAGGAGACCGGAGGAATCAATTCTCGAGGAAGTGGGATGAATATCATCGAGGAATTCATGCCAAAATCAACACAAGTCCCACCCAACATTTCTTTGATTGATATGTAGATATTTTCCAAGCCATATAAATATTTATCCTAGTCATTTGTGCAACTAATGGGATTATAAACAACATAAATTGTTCCCAGGTTTGTTTTGTATGTGTTGTTTTAATCCTTCTAGAGAGATGTTGTCTTCATCTGGGTAGAGGTCATATATAATGAAA
>JAXQQM020060508.1:0-47803 GCA_034641835.2 Pinus albicaulis
AAGGATAATCTGACGGCGTAGGAGGCGACATCCAACCATGCCAGAAGGAGACCGTAGCACCACCCAGGCTTGGCATTAATCATCGGCGTAATGAGTTTGAACGGAAAAAACAAATAAACAATATATAATATCTATTCATACATTAAGTGCAAATACGGGTTGATCACTTTGGGAATGGTGTGATTTGTTTAAGCCATTTTGCGAATGCATAAAGACCAAATATGTACCCAAGGATGTAACTTTTATACAAAATATGTCAGTCTCATTGATAGAATATCATAATGTTGAAATCCTAAGGTTAAGTTAGTTAATAGGTGTGAATGTGAATTATAAACTTTGTTAATCTGTTTATGTTTTGAATATTTGCCAGTGAATAAAGTAAATGGCATAAAGTAAAAGTACATAACTTAGATTATGTATGGGTAGCATGTATATGTTTATAATTTTTTTTATTATTGTGTAGTAAATGTAAAACTATGAGGAGGTAAGTGTTACATATATATATATATTTTGTTGACATTGAAATATATTATTTATGAACCATATTGTACACACTAAAATGTCTTTTTTTGTTTTTATGTTATTAAAATATTTTTAAATAAAGGTTAACATTTTATTTATGCCTTGCATTGAATTTTTTTAATTATTATTAATATTTTAAACACCACATATTATTTTTATATTAAAAATTTGAGCGAAATACATATCTCTTTTTTCTTATTCTTATTCTTATTAGGAATTAATAGAATTTTATTTTATTTTCAATTTACTTTTTCTCCTTGCAGATTGAAATATTTTATTATGATAAATATTACACATATTTATACTCTTTTCTTTAAATAACTTAGAAGGAAAAAATATGTCCCTTTTTTTAACAATTTTATCTCCCTCTAATGTTGGCATAAAATTATATTACATTTTAGATTGGTTATTGTGCCAAAAAAACATATTTTATTGTTGAGTACAAGGGACATGTGTAATTCCTTCCGTGCTCAACTTAGAATTGACAATTTTGATTAGTTTTAATTAAAAACATTATAAAACATCAATAATCTCATTATAGAATTGACATGTTTGATTAGTTTTAATTAAAAACATATAAATCATCAATAATCTCATTCTCACTTGCACACATTAGGTATTGATATTACAATCTAGTATAAAAGAGATGCCAAAAATAAAATATATGGATGTCCATATGAAATAATATAGTTTTATACACACATATGAAGCAATATAATTTTATCAACTTTAAAGAAAGATGAAGTAATTAAAAGTAAAATTGTATTAGATTTTTAGTTTTCAGTGGGAGAAAGGTGTATAACTCTTATACTTTTTAAAAATGTTTCAATAGAAAAAATAAAAAAAATTCTAATTCTAATATTTACCATAGTAAATTGTTTTAATTCCTTTTCAAAGTAAAAATAATAATTACTTTACATTAATCGATGTGTAATTCATTTAATTTTTAATATAAAAATAATAATTTTCATTTAAAAAATATTATTAATACCAAAAAAATTCAATGTAGGTCATAAATAAAATGTTTCAATATGTATAATTAAGTAATATTCACATGTATTAAAAAATATATTAATAATAAAAAAGCATTTTAATGTGGACAATGTATTTTGGTGTATTTTTTTGATCGATTTTGTCTAAAACCTAAGAAAAAAATGTTGGAATTACAACTTTAATAAAATCTCTCAAGGTGCAAGCCTTTTTCAATTTTGCGCTTTAAATAAGGTTTGCACCTCAAGAGATTTGATCCCTCTTAGCCCTTGCTAGATTTGTGATTAAAATGAATCTATACCAATAGAGTTCAAGAATTAGATTCATGTGTTGGATGTAAGTCCATTTGTGAAATGGGAAAAACTGTCAATAACACAAGATTGTAATGTCATGTCATATAATGATTCAAGAATATATTTATTTATATGAGGAAATTAATTTTATCCAAATGAACACGTAGTTTGGTTCAAATATAAGGCCATTTCACTTAATATGAAAAGAGAGCTCTATATGATTAACTTAAAGTGGAAGTGAAGGACATGCAAAAATGTGTGTTATATAGGTTTCTTAGTGGTAGCCTTGAGCTTATTCTTAAAGTGAAGGTCAAGGAGGGAACCATTTCTCTTTCTTAAAAATCACCCCAATCCCATAAATGGCAAGGATTAGATTTAAATAATGTTCCATATTGAGGACATTGGGTAGGTCAATACTATCACACAAAGGAAAGTGTACAAGGGGGAATTTAATTCTTTAGGAAGGTGGAGGGGAGGCTTTGTTGGCTTCCTTCCTCTCTTTTAGTACTTAACCGCTTTCATGTAAAGGAAGTCATCCTTCTAGAATTTTAGTGACCATGCATTCTAATGGAAAAATCATAAGCTTTAATTTTTAAATGCACTCTTAAGTTCAGCATGAAATCCAAATCACTCATTTGGAAATGAATATCTTATTTGGAAGGGAATGGTTCACCTTGTGGTTAGGGTACAAAAGAATGGAAAAATTAATCCAAGAAGCAAAGAGGAAGACCTCACCTGAAAAGAAAAAAAAGAAAAAAATGGATTTTTTATATATCCCCATGCCAATAGGGTATGGAAGGATAATTTAATCACTTAGCAAGCATTCAAAATGGAATCCAAGATTGCTCAAGTTCATAGAAACATAAGAAAAAGAATATGGTATTTGTGTAATTCATTAACTATTATTCCAGTTTATGGATTTATATAAGGATGGGACAAGAAATGGGTTGCATTAGGTCTGATTTTGAGCAGAAAGGACCGTTATCCTACTAAAGAGCATCCAAGTTAGAGGATCTATAAATGAGAAGGTGTTATGATCATGGAAGAGACATAAGGATTGAGCACACCAAACAATTGAGCTATCTTCTGCAATTAACTTCTTTATCTATTCTCTATTTGACCTCTTATTCTTCTTCTTTAATATTGATATGTAATGGATCAAAGGACCATCATCCTACTAAATAACATCCAAGGTGGATGAATCTAAAATTGAGTAATTTTTCTGATGATTGAAGAGGTGCAAAGAAAGCATGCTAAACAAATGATCTATCTCCTACATTTAACTCTTCATTTCTTCTCTCTTCGACCTTGTTTTCTTCTTCTCTAATGATGAAATGTAGTGGTAGAACTACATTGTGGGTCAGAAGTTGCGATTTTGTATTGTCCTCGCCTATCGTAGTCCAAATTTTGAAAAAAAATTGGTTTAAAGTTGTAGAAGCCCAAAATGATAGCTTGAATGGAGCTTACAATAGGACTTCAGGTTTAGTCTTTCACGTTGTATGTATGATGATATGGATAATCATATGTTCCATGGTATGAATATGTCATCTAGTTCTAGTGGAACATTGGATTATGTTATTTATATAAATTATAAAAAAATTTATTGAGTCCATCTACTATATTAGAATCACTCCATAGAGTGTACAATGTATTATGGGTGTAATATAGGTTAAAAAGGGAAACACCAAATGCCTCATATTAAATGCTTATTAACATTATTGCATTTGGTGATATTTTTTGCTAAGGATTTTTTATTGAGATTTTTTTTTAAAGTTATAATTCATGTCGTGGTTAATCTAATTCCCTTAGTTTATCAAAAAATTGCTTTTCATGTATTAAAAATAATTTGTATACAATTTTCATTAAATAATCACTCTCAAACAAAGCAAGAGATGGAAAATATCTATAAAACCAAATTGAAGTGCATGAGGAATTGCAATGTCGGATGCCAAAATAGGAAATTAGGTGGAAAAACATATCATGTGGATCAAATTCTACAATACATATAAACATATTCTACCATACCATTGGAGACAAGTGTCCTACATCAAATCGTTAGGAGCCATTTCAATTCGAAAAGTAAAAAACATGACCTCTTGTCCACCAATGTTATATTTAGATACCATTTCTTAATGAAAATGATCCAGATTGAATCATTATATTTTTTTCATCCAACTTGATACTTTCAAAGTGTAAAAAGAGGAGGAATAAGCTAACAAGGCCATTTTTACTAGTGGGGCCCAATTTGGAAAATTAGGGTCTGAAACCTTCAAGGAGCATTTTGAGGCATAAAACTGACATTTTTTGTGGGTAAAACTTAGCCTCTTTAGCTTTATGCCTTTTCTTCATACTCTACACCCAAATACCTTTCTAACGACGCAAGAATCACCTCAATCGGAGTTATTATTCCAAAGTTATGACACTCGGAAAAGAAGTTGACCATCATATTTTGGTCACCATAATTCAAGAAGATGCCATGTCATCCCCCATTATTCATGGAAAAGGGGATATCCACATGATTATGATGAAGAATACTCTAGAAGAGTGTATATTTTAATTTCGGTTAAGAGTTTAGATAATTAAACCTAACCTCTAGTCAACCTTACGCTATGTTATAACTACGCCACTAGGAGGAAAATGGGTTCCATTATTTTAGAGTGCACTTATTCCATAGAGGAGAAAAATAGATGGCAAGGATAGGGAGAGAGCACACAGAGAGGATTTTTGCACTATATTATCCCATAGGCCATAGTCCTTACTTCTTTATACACGCAACCATTTTCTATTTATAGAAAGAGAGCATAACAACCTCACCTTCTAATTGGGTTTTCTTCCAAAAAGGACTCCTAGGCTATATCTTGTGTCAAATCATGGTTTGTGAGTTTTTATATAGTTTTTCTCTATTTTTCCCATAGTTTTAATTTGCATGCATACATAATCAACAATAATCTATATATCCATAAACTAAAAAGAAATAAAACCCAAATAATGTAGATTTCATATTTTTAAATATATTTTTATCAAATATGTTGTGACAGACAATTTAGTGAAATATTCACAATAGTTTACAGATCAATAAATCAAGGTGAAAATTCCAACCTATAATGATCACATGGTTGTTTTGCAATTAAAAAAAAAAAAAGCCTAAAATGAAAGGTATCATAAACAAGAAGAGATAGAAGCAATAAATGATAAAAAAGAGTCAAATTACAAGCAAGTATAACTTCTTGAATGCAATTAAAGACCCTTTATTCCCTCAAGGAGAGGAGTTAAATATTCTAATGGAAGCCCCCCTTAACGTTATAATGAATGTGTGCCCCATTATCCGATTACTTTATCCCCAAAGTCGTTACCATAAACTTGATCCCCTAGATCTCATAGAAATGAAAATAAAATTATTATTATCTTTACCGTTTGTAAGTTATCTAATAAGGGCTGTGGATATCTAAATATAAAAGTCAAACTTGTTATGTTAAGCACATATCTTAACATCTTATTGGGGTAGATGAATTCAAGTTATGAGGCGTAATGATATATAGATGAACTGAATAAAATTTCCTTTGAAAAGTTACATATTTGTAGATAATCATTGATATGGTAGAATAAATTGTGAGAAAACATACAAACACTCGAACTAAATCAAGCCATAGTGACGTGGGACGATTACAAAATTATAGTGAAGTGGGATGAGTACAAAATTGTTATAAAAGATAAGTTTAATCCTATTAGCTACTAGAAGGAGAAAAAAAGGAAGGTGAGCTTGTGAAAAATATCTAATTAATGAGAAAATATCTATATTTAAGAAGTCAACCACTACACCAGTAAACTCATGAGATAGATGAAGATATAAATTTGGTCATATATTCATTAATGATTTGAGCACCCCAATCCAAAAGGATCTTAATATATTCAACAACTACACCATGTAAGACCCTTGTTGCAAAATGAAAGTAGCAAAGGAAAAAAATAGCTCTAGTTAAGTAACATTGTTTTTGCTAGTTTCAAATAAGAAAATAATGTCATTGTTAATGACAATACTTTTAGGATGTGAATTAGGGTATTTTGCAATAGAATACTGACTCCATGTCATGGAGGGGAAAATCATTGGGATAAAGTCAATTTATGGAATTACTATGACTCGGAATGACATTCAAAATAATATTTTTGGAGACATCATCCAAAAATGCATTAGAAGTATAAACAAACAAAAAATAGAGTGACTTAATTTCCTTGATTTCGATCACCTAATCCATTTTCATAAAGTGTGAGAATTTATTCTCCCTTGTAATCAATGTTTTTTTTTTTTTAAACAACGGTCATATTTCTATTAACAAAACTAGATTATGTCCAAAACCAATACAATCAGAACCAACATCAAGTCCATATCCTTGCAAATTTTCTTTGGCCATAGGCAGATGATTTTCAGATTTTTCTTGCATGTTTCTGCTATTACATTGTTCTTATATAATTGCCAAAATATCCCATTAAACTTTACAAACATGCATAACATTAAAAACTATATAGGCTAACTAACTAATCTACATCATCTAGCGCATGTTGTCCAATTTTGTCCATCTTTGTTGCCTCCACTTCTGTTGATGAACCTGCATCCTCCAGTTCGAGATGCATAACCACTTGTTGAATGTCCAAGTGAGCTATATTATCCTGCGTAGTAGCTTCCTGAGTGCCTCTACCTTGTTCATTATCGCCAACCTCCCCAAGCCCAAATGCCTCCTTCAGAATAGAGACGACCACTATTTCCACCTTTTCCTCTGAATTTTCTACCTCGTGATCCAGGTTCTCAATATTTGTCATAATAAATTTCAAGGCAACATACACTATTTTCATATCCTTCCTTAGACTTTCTAATTGGCTCATCACGAGAGAGAAATGGGACCTAGCTTCAGATATGATTTTCCCTCCTATGTACGATATCATTTGCTCTATTTCATGCCTAAAATCCATAGTAGAATTCTCAGAAGAGTGTCCAAAACCGTTTCCAAATGAGGAAGCCATATATTTGTGTATGGCAGGATGTGATACTAACCATCAAGCAAAATCCCTGGCCAACCATCTCCTTATAGTCAAGATCAAATCCAAGTTTATGGTACCAAGGGTCGCTTCAGAATCAATTCTTCTTGTTAATGCTCTTCCTGCAAACAAATTTCTTTCCATAGTTTCCTTCTCTAAGAAAAATTCCCACACAATCGACCGACGAAAATCCTCCTCGAATTGTGCATGCATAGGTCCTTCACATCCCCTCCACACTAAATCTTGGTCGATTTCCTTTTATTTGTCTAAGCTCGTGTCAAGATTTACCACTATTATCCACCTAGGGGATGAAATTTCAATCATGTATTCGAGCCTTCTTCTACATATAATTGTTGCTAGATAGTTAAGATAACAATTATTCCTCCTTACAATTGTATCACCCTTCTTTAATCTGCTCTTTCAATTCGAGGAGATGCATTTAATTCGGGTCATGGAACTTGAAATTTAGTTGGAAATCATTCCTTCACCTTCAAATCGCCTTACTCCATGGTATTTTCCTTATTGGATTATTCATCTACGACTTTTTAGTGTTCCCTTTTTATGTGGAAGAATTCTATAAATTCAAATTTGTTCATCATTAATATTATTCTTTGCATGGTTGGACTTAGATAAAAAACCTAATGTTTGGACCACTTGATATATTTTTTAATAGTTATAAGGGAGTCACCAAAAACTAATAAATGTGTGATGCCATAGTCTAGAGCCAGTATCAATCCTTTCCATAATCCAAGTTCTTCTTCCTAATTGTTTGTGGCTACTCATAGACCCCAAGCATACTTTTTCCATATTTTTTCATCGAGGAAAAAAATTACCCCTCGTGATCCAGCCTCCTTCAGATTCCCTTTCTCAACACCGTCCAAAAATAGCTGATATTGTCCTAGAGATTCCTTCCATTTCTCAAACTTCTCTCTTGATAGGAGGATGAGATATGGAAATTTATTTTTCTCTTTGATTGTTCCTCCTTTGATTTCTATGATATTTTACCTAGAACCATTCCCTCTCTACCTAAAAATATTTGTCCACATCTCTTGGATTAAACCCCCTCACTGACACAGCATCAAATAGGAGTTGAGAGGCCTTCCACGCAAAAGTAGAGGCATTAGGAACCATACCTCTAAATATGGTGTGGTTTCTAGATAGCCATATTTCCCAATAGATGTATTTTGAGAGAGCATTCCAACACCTAGAGATGATTGAAATTGCTTCATAACTCAATGGAGAATGAGAGGACCAATTTTCAAACATTTCTGACCATCTTGGAGGGATGACATCAAGATGGAAGATAGGATGAAGGGCCTCTCTCCAAACATTTAGGGAGAAAGGACATTTATGAAAAACATGTTCAATGTCCTCCTCTACGTTTCTACATAGAACACATCAAGATGGGCCCTGAATCTGCCTCTTTTTTTGTTCTACGCTATTAATATTTTGCTATGTATCAATTCATAGCAGAATGTGTTTACTTTTGGAAGACCATCCCTATTCCACATTTTGGCCCAAATGCTTGAGGCATGTAGATGCATAATCCATTTCACTATTATTTCATATTTGTATGTAATCATATAATACTTGCATTTACATCCTTCCCAAATTCTACGATCCAACTTGTTAGTGGAAATAAATGCAAACCCTTTAAGAGCCTTTACCATCTCCTCCCAAGTCGAAACCAACTGTGGGGGAAGTTTAGGAAAAGTCCATCCCACCCATAGTCCATCATTGTCCCAAGATTAAATATATATTGGCCTTCTAATCCTTTGCATCTCCATCCATCTTTGCAGATCCTTCATTGTTGAAGCGTCCCTCATTAGCTCCTTTGGAATTATACCATATTTCCATTTTCTAATACGATGTATGTTTCCCAATTTCCACCCCAGTTTATCCATAACCATCAAGGCTGAAGCTTTACAAAGATTCCATATGTTTGATCTCGTCTCTTCCCATATTTCTTCCTCGAGCCTGAGCATTTGATTCTTGTGGAAGTATTTCCTTATAAAGTCATTCTTCCACCATTATTTGGATTTTGTCATCAATCGCTAGAACAACTTTGCTCCCAAATACATATTCATATATTCAGGGTATTTAATCATTAATCCTCCCCATTTTTTTGGAAGTCTGACTATATTCTTCTTAACTAGATGAAATATTTTATCATTTTATTCTCCTCCTTGCCATAAAAATTTTTGTATCATGCAACTGATATTGTTCATTATGATTTTTTGGGCAAATAATCCAGATCCAATATATATGGGAAGGGTAGAGATGAAAAACTTTATAAGAATTGTTTTCCTAGCTACATTTAACCACATTGCTCCCCATGAATGTATTATTTTACAAAATTTTTGAAGAACCCCTTCCTAGTATTCACCATAGGTAGGACCTAGAGAAATTGGCAGGCCAATATATGTAAACGATCTGCAATTTTTGGCCAGAGGGAAATTGAATATGTGGGAGATTTCTACCAGAGTGCTTTCAGAACTGTTCCATCCCAGGAGTAGGATTTTTTTTCTTGTTAACCAAAACTCTAGGCAATCTCAGGTAGCAATCTAAGACTTCTTTAAATCGATTTTCAATGATTTTGGACGTCCCACTAAGTAGAATATTATCATCAAAAAATTGCAAGTGATTTATATCCTTGATATTCATGGCTATTGTTAATCGTGGAAGATGCCCATTTACCCTTGCCTCTTCAAGATTTTTGCTCAAAAAATCAGCCATAATGATGTATAGGAGAGGGGAAATAGGGAATCCTTGCCTCAAGCCCCTTGATGCCCAGAAAAAAGAGGTGGGGAAAACATTATCTAGGGGGGGTATATAAGGGTTTCCAATGCAAGACTTTATCCATTGAATAAAATCTTGACCAAATCCAAACTTAGATAAAACAAAGAAGAGAAAGGAGTGATTTACCTAATAAAAGGCATTCACTATGGTGACCTGATAACCATTCCTTCATGTCCTTCTTCCTTGCTTGAGTGGACTGCTTCTTGCACCATAATTATGTTTTCCAGTATGATCCCGTGTTTCATAAATCCACCTTGATTCTTTGATATTAGAGAGGGAAGGTGAGGTTTCAATATGTTAGCAATAATTTTGGTCAAAATTTTGTAAGAATCATTACATAAAGAGATATGCAAAAACCTGGCTAAATTCACCAGATTCAACTCTTTTGGAATTAGAGCCAAGAATGTTGATTTTGTGCCTCCTCCTAGATTTTTCTTCTCCCGAGTGTAGTTTAGCATTTTTATCATATCATCTTTGATCAGGGGCCAAAAGGCTCGGTAGAAGAAAATGGAAAATCCATCTGGCCCTGCCTCTTTTCCAATATTAACAGGCCCGATTACCGAGAGAATCTCGCCTTCCACAATTGGATTCACCATATCAAGATTTTCAGAGGGGGAGGTTGTTGTAGGAATCCAACTCAGCAAATCATTCACCTGATTCATGGGAACTTTCTCTTTAGAATATATATTTTTGAAGTGTTGGTAAGCCTCTTGTTTGATTTCTTCGAAATCCGAGATTTTTGGTTTTCCTTCTAGAACTATCTCCTTTACCTTATTCCTTGCTTCCCTTGATTTCGCTTTCTTGTGAAAATAGGAAGTGTTCAGATCCCCTTAAGTTTAGCCAAATAATCCTTGATTTAAGCCTCCATAGATCTTCCTATTGTCTACTTGTTGAAAGTATTTCCTTTATCAAATCTATTTCCTTTCTGATATGTCAGTATTCTATAGGCGTCTATTCTATCAATTTATAATGTGTTTTCAATTGCGCCTATAATTCTCTTATTTTCTCCCCCTATTATCACTCCACCAGATTCCCAAGGCTGAGGAAGGAATCCCAACAGAGGTAACCACAAACCAACTTGATAGCTAGCCCTATAAAGCTAGAGAGGGCTCTCTCCAAAAGGGTCACATCTAGGATGGCTGGGGAGATTAGGGTTTTTAGGCTAGATATAGAGTGCAGGGGTTTGTTTTGAATTGATTTTGGTTGGGGAAATCACTGGATGAAGGAATTAGGTCAAGGAAAGCTAGGTCAGGGAAAAAGAATTAAGGTTGCAAGGATCAATGGGGCAGGGTAGGTAAAATTCTTATCACTTGAAGAGAATGGTTATGGAATGGTTTTGAAACTATAAGAAGGTTGAGAAAAGCATAAGAGATGTATTTTTCTCAGACAGAAGAAAATGAACACAATATGAAGAGTTACCCAAAACAGAGCATGTGCAAGCATGTATTCTAAAATTCAAACTTGTAAAAGATCATAACATAGACATGAAAGTGAACATGAACAATACATTCAAACATATATTACTGAAGAACAAAAAAATGATAGACATTCAATACCACAAGTATCCCATAAATGTTGCTGCAACTCCTCTTTATTAGCTTGGCCAAAATTGAGTACAAAGCTTCCTTGATCAACTAGCAAACATCAAACTGATTCCAACCTCCAAGCATTGACTAATGTGAATAATTGAGCTAAACAGAGATGAAAACCACCTTCACTCATCCTCAGGGGTCAAATCCATGAGGTGAGGAATATATTACACAAAAATTTGAACTGATAGCTAGAGTATAGTATGGTCAAAGTGACTCATTCCTATCTCAAGTGAAATGATTCATTACACCTCATTTTGGTTGATTTACCTAATGTATTTACCCTAGTAAATAGTAAAAGCATGATAATTACATTCATCTTCATCATTTATATAAGTAAATTCAACATTTCCCAAGATAAAAATCAAAATTTGAGTGAAACTCAGAAAATTTCAGAAGACTTCCAAATGCACCATTTTCTTGTTAAACGCGCCCTTTTTCTGTCAAATGTGTCCTCTTTTTTCAAGGCTGATTTTGAGTGCCTTTCCAGTGTCAAAATTTTCTCCAAGATGGCTTTCTGGAAATCCCTTCAAGTCTAATTTCCATAAATACCTTCATTTTTCAAAATGAAGCCCATTTGCCTTGTCAAAAATCACTTCTCCCAAGACTGGTAAATGCGCAGTGACCAGGCAAAAATCGAGGCAGAAACATGGTTTTTTGTCTTTTTAAATGACCAGTTGTCCTCCAAAAGCTTAGAAAATGTAGAGGGTTGATGTCCTCATCATTATGAACCTTCTGGTGGTGGCCATTTCTTCATTATATTCCTAAAAAAAAAGCGTAGTGTCCAAGGTGCTGCGCGTTTAGCAATTTTACTGTGCAAAAAATACCCTTCAAAACACAGAAATGTACCAACATCCTAAATTTGAAAAAACTTTGTCAAAATTGGTGGGATGTTTTCTGATTATGTGTTTGAGGCATGGAGTGTCACCTTGGAAAGTATATCTAGCCTCCTTTTTTCTTCTTGCTTAGTCAAGTCTTCAATTTTGGCATTGGCTATTTTGAGCTTGGCCAATGCAATTCTCTCTTTCTGGGAATGAAGTTTGACCTTTGTCCTCAACAAGCCATTATCCTTGTTGGCCTTCTCTAGCATCTTTTCCAAGTGTATATTGGCTCTATCAAGCCATGGTTCCCTGTTCTCACTGATTTCTTGGGAAAGTTGTTCATTTAGGGTAAGATGGTCTACTAGCTCAGCTTCCCTTTGTCTCTCAAGGGCTAGAGCTCTTTTCAACCCTCTAGTCCTAGGTCTCTATCTTAGAGGCTGATCCTCATCATCATTAGGTTCACCAAAATTCTCTAATGTCTCTTCAAGCAAGGCTTTAGTCTTCTCTGCCTCTCTTTGTGCTTTGATGCATCTCACCTCATCAATGGTGTGTTTGGTCTTCAGCTGTTGGTTCTCTTGTTTGAGAAAGTTAATGACAAACTTGGACCTTTCAATATTATCTTGGAGGTTTCTAATCTTGGCTTCCTTCTCTCAGATGATCAAGGAAGGATCATCATCAATTGTTTCCAAGTTTACATGTTCAAAATATGCCTTTTTCTCATGGAGGCCTTCCTTTTCATGTATGTCCACCTCTGCCATATTTTCCTTGTCTTTGTGTACCTATTTTGCTGGTGAAGAAGGCATGGCCCCTTTCACTCTAGGCGAAGCAAACACATGCCTATAGCCTCTCTGAAAGGTATGTGCCAATGTGTCCAAATCAACCCTCTTAGGCTTACTAATTTCACCTCTGTTAGGTTTCCATGATGTATTTGTTTTCAAAAACCTAGGGATATTATGGAATGAAATGAAAGTGTATGAAGTGAAGGTTGGTGTGAGGAAACAGAGGAGATAGGAATAGGGAAGGGAGCCTAGGTAAGTGAAAACCTAGGACTTAGGGTTTCTTAAAGGATATGATAGTTTAGGGAATGTGGATATAAATGTAAGGAGTTGGAAAAGTGTTTTAGGATGTGAGGAAGAGTATATGAAGGTTTAGGGACCAGTTTTAGAATGTAAATTGGATTTTAATGAAAACTAGGGTTTTTGAATTTAGAAGGAGGCATTAAATTCCCTTAAGCACAATCACACATAAAATTGAAATTTGATAAAATGGAGTGAGGAAAATTTGTTACTTACTGGCATACTGGAGGCATGAGGAATCACTGTGTGAGTATTAGGAATGAAACTATGAGGTGGAAATCTGACAAAGAATTTTTTAATATTTTTGGGTGAACGCACAGCGTCCAAGGTAAATGCACCCTCTATGTGCAACACCTTTTTACAGACCACAATTGGAGGCCTTTGAAGTGTCCAAATTGGGCCCAGGATAGCTTGTTGGAAATATTATTCTGTATACTTTCAAACTACCTTTGGTTTTCTGATTGGAGTTAATTTTCCTTGTCAAAAAATAATTCTCCCAAGACTAGTTAAAAAGTGTTGAATGAGGGTACAAAAATGCAGTGTTGTTGCAGGAAACTTTTGGAGGCCTTCCTCAACTCCAATTGCAATCATGATAGCACATTGGAAATATCTCTCTGTATGGTTATCATTTGACTCATCAAGCAAGCCATTTGGATACTCCAGCTAGGAGAAAACTTGATTTTCCCAAGGTTACTCCAGAAAGTGCAGAAAACCTCTTATAACACTTGTATTTTTTACATTTCTCCAAAACCATGACACCTGTGTAAAAACTCAAGGATTTTTTTTTTCCTTGGTCAATGATGGATAAAAACCTCTCTCACTTTTGTCCAATTCATAATTTTTTGGTCAGAAACATAGTTAGAAGTAAAACTGGCCCTATGAATGGAAAATGACTTGACTCTTGGAATGATTTCTTGAAAAATGATGGAGACATGATGTTTATGAGCTGAAATGACCTCATAATTTATGAAATTACCTCCCTTATGCCTCCTCTTCTCAGATGTCTATGATTCCATAGCAAACCCTAGCTCAGTGGGAGAGGAAATTAGGGTTTAGTGCTTGTCGAAAATGATGATTTGGGCACCCTTGGGAAAAAAAGGTGAAAATGGTAAAAAAATGAAGCGACGTCAATGATAATGATGGAGATGAGGTGAAATTATAGTAAAATAAGGCGGGATGGGTGGGATGCAAATATCAGTGCTAACACCCCCAGGGATTTGTATATTTCCTTCAACCATTTTTTGAGAACTTTTTTGACATTGTGGATCTTGGATTCCCAATGTAAGATGAGGAGCCTTGAACTGATAATTTCCATGCTTATTTGATAAGGTCCTACACCCATTCTCTGATTGAATTGAACGAGAATCGGACCATAGTTTTCCTATTTGTTTATCCGCAAATATAATGGGTGATGATCTGAGGTTCCATTTGTAATGATAGCATATGTACATTCAAGGCCTTTAAGGAGCCAGCCATTGTGAGCCAAAAACCTATCCAATCTCACTGCTAGATAAGCCTCTCTCTCTCTCTTCTAGTCATCCAAGTATATTTATCAACCTTTGGGATGACATCTATCAGATCCCAATTTGAGATCATATATTCCATGTGATCCCTGAATCGATCTCGAACCAAGGATCCTCCTATTTTTTCTGAAGCACTGAGCACCGTTTTAAAATTCCCCCCTATTATGCTATTATGACATCTTCCCCTCAACCTTAGCTCATCTATAGAGTCCCAAAACTCAGCCTTTTTCCCATATAATATGGGATCGTATACATTTATCACCGAAATTCATTCATTGTTCACCATATCTTCTAGTATTTCCAAAATCCAAAACTGATTCTTCATGATTTCCACTAAGGAGAAGTGGGAAGATGACCAAAATATAAAGATTCATCTGGAAGCACCCCGTGCATGTTGAGTAACTCCCATACTATCGCTCCAGAAATTTCCAGCTAACTTACAAACCCCTTGTTACTCCATTTTTGTCTCTTGTATAAAAATAATCCAAGGGGATTCTTGTTTTACCAAATATTTTATTTCCAGGGATTTAAAGGGGTTCCCCAAACCCATAATATTCCAAGATAAAATTATCATTTTAAATTGGGGGTTTTCAATGACCCACCATCCTTTCCAACTTTTTTTTGGTCCCTTTCTTTTTAAATATCTCTGATATTATGCATTGATTTCCCAATTTGTTAGTCTTCTTTACTTCCTTCTCCCTTAGGGTTTGGCTTTTTGGTCTTCATTTCTTTTGAGAACTCTCAATTTATTGAATGCTTCCTTCATCGACCCAAACAAGATTTTGGACCATGTGTCTCTTAAGAACCATTGTTATCTCCTTTTCCATCCTGGTTGGAATATGTTGCTAAAAGGGAGTCTTCAGGTTAGGCAACACTTCCTTTCCAGGCATCGAAATCGTTGGAACATTCCTTGGGGGAGTGTTTTCCTTCATATCCCCTCCCTCCAATTCTTCATCTTCATCCTTGTTGTGCTATTTCTCTGGGGCTTCTCCCTGAACTTCTTCATTTTCCTTTGGTTCTTTCTCCTTGTGTAGAATATTAAATGAATTTGACGATGTTGTTTCCATATTCTTATATTTGTTTTTTAGAGTTTTTACTCCCACTATTGGACCCTTATTGAATTTCCTTTTCTGGGTTTTCCATTTCTCTTCAATAGGCGAAGGTTGTTCATAATGAAATACTGGAGGATTATTCAAACAATCCTGAGCGAAGTGACCATATCCATGGCATTGTTTGCACTTGAAAGGGACTTGTTCATAGTATATAATCTACCTATGTTTCCATTCTCCCATAGTTAATTTGACTGCATATGGAATCCCTTTCTCCAAGTCCACTTCCACACATATCTTTGTGAAAGAAAAATAATACCCCCTCGGTTCATCTTTATCAATAAATTTTCCAACTCTGTTACCAATCGCCCTAAGGCAATCATCACTCCAACATGAAAAAGGGAGGCGAGGGAGTTTAACCCAAACCAGAATGTTTGTAGGAACGTCTTCATCTGGGTTAAATTCGGGTGTACATTTGTTTAAATACATTCCTAGAAACCAAAGAAAATAAGGTCCATTGTGGAATATAATATCTTTGTCTTCACAAATTTCAAACAAAAATGAAAATAAATCATTCCCAACTGTGAATATCGCAATGCTACCTTTTTCTTTCCAGAAGCTCTTGATCCAAGCCTCAATTGTTCTAGGATAGGGCCACATGCCTTTGAACTTCCCTATTATATCTCGTTCTGAGTAAGCCAATGTGGCTCACTTCCCAAAAGAATTTTGGCGTTGTGGCTGATAAGAAACCAACACCTAGAAATCATTTTTCTCGTCTTCCAGAGAAGGAGGGGGGAGGGGAGGGGGAGGGGACACCTTCGACGATGACATTTGCTGGGGTTTCTACAGAGGGTTCAGAGAAGAGCATAGTTATTACTTGTAATCGATGTTTTTGATACCAATAATAAATGATATTTAATCTCAAAAGTGTTAGCTAAGGAGCATAATTTTCCTATAGTCATGCACATTCAATCCTAAACACTATTATCTTTGGGTTATGTAAAAAAAAAAAAAAATTCATGGGCTAATGAAAATGCAAGGTGAAGATCACAATGGAAAAAAATTTATATTGTTGAAATAGAATTAAAGAAAATGCCTTTGATTCATGTGGTATCATATTTGAGAATCCATACATGTAGGACTAAGAGATAATCTATCTATGGTGCAAAAATATACTACAATTAAACCCTAAGCTTTAGTAGATGTATGTGTTGATATTTTTAATGTTAATTTATCAAACATGTTTTACTTATAAAATATTCCATTAAAACTTCCAGACATAGTTGAAGATAGTTTTATGGATTTTTTATTAAGGTTTTCATAAAGGTTTTTTCCTAATGTAAATAAGTTTTTATAGATAATTTTTTGTGATGCAATTAAGTAAAACTAGGGAAACATCACACCAGCTTATAATATGGGAGCTTCATAAACAACATGCCACCTAAAGTGCAACTAAATTTTCACCTAGGTAAAATGTTGCACATCAATGTTTCACTCTGCTAGATGCAACTCTAAGCCATGAAACCCAAGTGCTTTAATATCCCGTACCTAAACAATGATACTCCTTAATATCCATCAAACAACAATGTTTAAAAAAACCACATGCCATTGGTGCTTTCAAATAAACATGAATCATCTAATCTCCTTTAGTATCTATTTTGTTAGTACATATATGATTTTAGGGAGCATGTGCTCTAATTTACTAGTTGATTACTAAGTCATCAAATAGGATTTTTCTTTCAAATTGGATTTTTAAAATTTTTAATTTGCATAAATATTTTACCATGAGTTTTTTGGGGAGGTGGTTGATATTTTTTTTACAATTTGTTTCTAAAAGTACCATTTTGACATAGGTACTCCAATTCACTTAGTACTTTAGTGAATTTTTGTTCCATGATCTAAATACACATTTTGGACAATGACATATAAACACGTTTTTTGAACGATAATGTGCTCAATAGACCATAACTCGAGTTTTCCCTCTGCTCACTGTGCGAGAAGTGTAATGGAAGTTTGGAGAGGGCAGTGAAAGTAAACATTTTTTACACAAAGGGAAAAGAATATGGCTAGCCCTAATTAGTTTGTTGACTTGGATCCGAAGTCGGAGGACACATTGACGATTTGTGAACTAGAGCCTAATCAACAAAACCTAGACAAGGTCAGGCTTCCATCTAGATCCCCAATTTTCATAATGATTTATTTTGGGAAGGATTTGTCTTTGGAGGGTGAATTTCGTTATTGGAGGGCGATAAGGCTTCTTTCAAAATGGAAAATTTATGGAAATCAGTCATAGTTTAACAGGATTGTTAGAGTATTCCAGAAAAATCTCTGGAACAATCCCTCCTAACAACGGATCTCCTAGTAAGTACCACAAAACCCCTGAAAGTTTTTTCCTTCACTTCACTGAAATTTTGATTTACATGAGGATTAGAATATATAGTGAAGATATATTTTTTATGTGGAAATGAGGGCCTTAAGGACTGTATACCTGGTTCTTCGAGTTTCAATGGAAAGGGAGCGGCCCAGAGAGTATTTAGACCACTTTCTTTGAAGAGTAACCATAATGAGGACCAAAATATAATAGATTATCATCCAAAAGGAAACCCAAAGGAAATATCAAGAGAAGAGAGTCTAGTTGATCCCTCAGTGACAAATGTTGGAGAAACACAAAGGTTTTTAGGCACGACAAGAGAAAAAATTGAAGGCTCTACTAGTCAAGTGGCGCAGAGAAGGGAAAATGGAAACTAACAAGGGTTTGGAATTTTGGGGTATCTTCTAGCTAATCCTGGGTAGATCCCAGAGAGAGAGCCCGCATTTCAAGGGAGTTAGAGGGACTCAAGGTCTGTTCTACTGACAGAAGGTACGCGACCAAAAGAGACCTAAAATTCACAAGTTCGACCTCAAGGGAAATATGTATAGCCAGAGGCTTTAGAAAAGGAGAATTCTCAAAGATCTGGATCTAAGAGGAAGAATGGAAAATCCATCGTAAAAAATGTGGCAAACTAAAACTTAGTCCTTGAGGTTGACATTCAAATTGACGCCTCCATGGCAGTGTCATAATTAATCATAGTTGGGAGGGAAAAGGGAAAATGTTTTACAACAAACTACATTAAATGATGGATTTCAAAGTCATGGAAGGAAGCATCAGAAAATGAATATGAAGTCATCACCTTAGAATGAGGATGGTTCATGGATCATTTTAAAAAATCAGAAGCGCTAGAATGGGTCCTTGATTGGAATTTGAGCATCGGATCCTCTCTAATATTGTTTAAAAGATGGACACCCCTATTTGATGTGAAAAGAGAAAAAAATGAGGAGGTACTAGATTGGATGCACTTGTCAGCCCTGGCTCCTCAACTTTGGACGAAAGATGTTTTTAGAGAAATAGGAAATAAATTACGTCAATTTTTGGAAGTAGATTTGTCTTTTAAGGCTACATGATCTAGGATTGTGGCCAGAATTTTGGTAAAACTAGATTCGAGAGAAGGTTTATTAGAAAACATTGATCTACACCTTCAAGGATATACACACTCTTAGTCAGTAGATTATGAGTAGTTTCCTTTCCAATATCATCGATGCCATAAACAAGGCCATGTAGCTCATAATTGTCTGTTGGGGTTTCGAAGAATGAGCAGACATCGAAGCAATGTAAGAGATAAAGGGGTTGCAGTGATCGACGCTGAAGGGGCCAAACAAGTACAGTGTGAGGTCGAACAGAGGGAGACTTTTCCTATTTTGATGGTCATGGAAGCCGAACCTCCCCAAGAGAATCTTCACTAAGAGGACCTTGGAAATGATCATCATATGGAAGCGCAGGAAACTCAAGGATTTCCATATCCTCACTCTCAGCCAGTGGGTACTATTTTAAACTTGACTCCTCCTATTTCTTATATTATTCTCATGTTAATTGATCCTGGTTCAAGGCATAGTACCTCCAGAACTATTATTTCAAAACATTCTTTGCATCGTATCTTATCAAATGCTTTGGACAATATTATAACCTATGTACCTTTTATAATACATCCTGTCGGGAAACTTTCTTTATCACCTACATCACCTTGTTTGGTCTCACACTATAATATTCATCCTCAAGAAAAGAAAGAGGTATCCAGTGGTCCTCCTGGGGTACTTGGAGAGGTTCCAGTTCCATCAGGAATGAGCAAAACCAAAGGTAGAAATATAATATCTCTAAAGCCCAATTAAAAGAAAAAATGGATATAGAAAATGGAAAATAAATTTATATGCAAGGGGTGCTTAGAGCATCAAAAACCCCAATGGAGTTTTCAAAATGATTGTATTGTCATTTAAATGTAGAGGGTTAGCTAGCGCCCACATAAAGCTAGCTCTTGAAAGGATTATTAAGGATACTGACGCGACCATCATAATGTTTCAGGAAACCTTAGGAAGTGGAGAATTTGTGTCTAAAAATCTCAAAAAAATGTTACCAGAATGGTCCTTCGTGACCTATGATGTGAAGGGAAGATCGGGGGGTTTATCCAGGGGTTTCAAAGCTATTAGTTTTATGGTTATGAAATCTTGGGGCTCGGAACTTGTCCTAGGTGCAGAAGTTTTCTCCTTTGGCATAAACATGGAACTCTCTATTATCCATGTACATGTCGCATGTTAGGATAGGGTCTCTTTCTAGAAATCCATATTATTAAAATATTCCATGAACGATCCAAATGTTGTGGTGGGAGGGGATTTAAATTTCTCCTGAGGTGTGTCTAAAACCCGGGGCCCTTAATCTCAAGAAAATCCTTTCACAAATTAATTCACAAGCATGCTAAGGGAAGCAAGTTGATAGATATCAATCTAATTAAATATAAACCAATGTGGAGGAATAATTGTATTGGTTAAGCCAGGGTGGCCACGAGACTCGACTGGTTCCTGATGGTTAAAATATAATTAACATAATATCATTATTCTGATAATGGTGGGGTAAGCAGGAAAGTATGATAATTTCCCAATAGTTCTTGAATTAAAAGGGAGCAGTGTGAATCCTAGAATCCCATTCAAATTTAGCCTCTCATGGTTTCAGGAGGAGAGATATAATGAATAATTAAAGGTCTCTTGGGTACAATACAACCCAGAACAGGGATCCTCCATATTCCAAAAATTCATGGAGAATCTCAAACGAATGAAACATACTACAATTAACTGGGCGAAGCAAAGAAGGCCAAGGGAGGAGGCAGATTTAAAATGCACTCATGAAGAATTGGAGAGATTGGAAAGTCTAGAGAAGGGTGTTTATGAGTCAAAAGAAACCAGGGAAAGAATAAAACAACTGGAACATTCCAAAAGAAATATTTTAAAGGGCAAAGAAGATCAATGGAGATTGAAAAGTAGAGCTATTTGTTTAGCTAGTGGTGATGAAAATTCTTATTTTTTCAAAAACGATGCAAGAGGAAGAAAAATATAAACAATATCTGGGAAATGTTGAGAGCAGAGGATAGTATAGAATTTTTTTTTGAAGAATTAGGCTGCTTATTAAAATACCACTTCAAAGCCATTTATAGAGCACCTGAACAAGCAACAATTGCAAAAGTAATACATGTTTCCCAATTTTTCCCAGTATTTGTGGAGGAGGAGGAAAATTACCAACCAATGGATCCAATCACAAAAGGAGAGGTGGAAGGAGTCATGAAATCCATGCAGAAGGACAAGAGTCCAGGACCTAATGGCTAGACTGTCGAGTTTTTCCAACACTTATTTAAACTCATAGGAGTAAACTTACTTTGGGTAGTGGAGGACTCAAGACTTAAGGGAAAGATCTATGACTCCTTCGGCTAAAATTTCTTGGAAATAATTCTGAAAAATGATGATCCCCAGTATTTTTAAGAATTCAAAGCCATATCCATTTGTAACTACATATACAACATAATAGCCAAAATCATTGTTATTCACCTCAAGACCATTTTAACCAAGAATATATCCAGGGTACAATTTTGCTTCCTAGAAAAATACCAAATTCATGAAGCCATAGGAGTTGCATAAGAAGTAAAGAACAACCTTAAAATTAATAAAAGGAAAGGTTTGATTGCAAAAAATTATTTTTCCAAGGCATATGACATAATTATTTGGATCTATCTATGGTTGTTGCTCACTCATCTGGGATTTGATATTTCTTTAATTAACTGGATTATGGGGTGTGTCACTAATGTGAGATTTGTTGTGCTAATAAATGGGGTTGCATCTCCCTTTTCTCATGCTTAGAGAGGCCTCGGATAGGTCTTCCCTCTATCTCCTATCTTGTTCCTGTTGGCAACAGAAGGTTTAAGTAGGTTGATACTAGCAACAAAGCGCAGGGGAGATGTGAAAGGAATTGAGGTAGCTACAAATTTATTCATAACGCACCTCATTTTCATGGATGATATTCTCTTGTTCAATGATGGGTCTAGAAGGAAACTCCAGCAATTGAAATATCTCCTCAACCTATTCTTAAAATCTATTGGTATGTGTATAAATGAACAAAATTCTACTCTAGCACATGAAGGTTTATCTCAGGTAGAAATTAAAAGGGCACAATACTTCCTTTCTTTTGAGGAAAAAATTATGAAGGATAGTCTCAAATACCTGGGGTTACACCTAAAACCTTACTCTTATAAAAAAACTACTAGAAGTGGCTCTTAGCCAAGATTGAAAAACTAATTAAACATTGGAGTTTCAAATGGCTCTCAAGGGCTGGGAGACTGGTACCAATCAAATTAGTCCTAGTGGAAATAATTTTTTAATGGATTTCTCTCATGTGGATTACGAAAGGGATTTTTAACTCTATTGCGAAGTTGTATGCAAATTTTCTATGTGTGAGAGCAAAGGAAGAAGGAGCTCTCCCCTGGGTGGCATGGGAAAAAATAGCTTTACCAAAAGCATGGGGTGGATGGGGAATAAAATCTCTACCTTTTTTTCCAGCTCTCTTGCAACTAAATCTGGGTGGCATATCCTTGCTTTGGAGAACTTGTGGACAATAGTCGTAAAAAAAAATGCATCTATCTGCCCACCATTGAGGATTGGGTGCAAAGGATGGACAAGAGAGTCCAAAATGCTTTAGAAATATCCCAGAGATACCATAGAAAATAACACAATGCGATGAAAAAAATGAAAATATTCATTTAAGATCTGCAACAATATTGTTCACTTGCCTCTTCAAGGGGGTACCCTCCAATAGAGTAGAGCTCAATTACAACAACATAAGCCAATAATTCCCTTACTATCTTCAACAATATATAGTTTCATGAGACCCAAAACCATAGCTATGATCCAGGTGGACATTGGTGTCCACCCACCTATTCCACCTAGATCTCCACTCGTTTTCTTTTGGTTTCACTAGTTTCCTTGTTTATAACGACAATTACTATTTTTAGAAATTTTCGTGTCTTGAACTTCCGGAGTAGTTTTGACCCCCTAAATGGATTTTTTTTAGGTATGTAACAAATTGCATAAAATATTATATGACTCAAAGAGATATTTCCAAAAAGGTATCGTATGTGACAAACAAATATAATATGATCAAGTTACGACCTCGGGAAGTTGGTTGCCCAACTAACCCCAATGGGACCCACAAACTCTTGGTGTTCCATCTCCTGGGGTTAGGGTTTTGTTTTTTTAGGGTTTTCCCTTGTTGTTCAATAATAAAAATTCCCTTAAGCCTCATTGTAACATAGTTCAGAGGCATGTAACCACCACATATCTTCTCAGAGATAAGCTACCATCGCCCGAGCTAGTTTATTTCCATTCTGTATGTAAGCATATTTCTGTTCTTTGATATTAATGAAATGAAGTTTGATTTTTGTTGCAACTTTTTGTTTATGTTTATATTTGTATCCTATTGCGTTATTGCATAAGTCCAGATTAGTGGTATTAGAGTGGTCTTCTATTTCTCACTTTTTCTTTACATGTCCCGAACGAGGTCAAGGTATATGGAGTTAGGGCTCGATCTGGTTGAACCTTTGCAAGATCAACCTCACAAACCTAGATGAACTCCCATGGCGAAAGAAAAGAAAGACGAGGGAGTAGGAGATCCTTTCAAAATATTTCTCAAGAAATAAAAGAATGCGATGATAGATAACTTTTCCCAGATCCTTCGACTACTACCCATAGGTGACAAATATTCATCTAAAAGCTACTCTAGGGGCGCCACTCCTTTTAAGGTACAAGTTAATTTTGAAATTCCCATATTTGAAGGCTAGATAGATGTGGATGTTGTAGATAGATCGTTAAATATTTTGGAAGGATATTTTTCAGTTCATGACTTTTCCAATTGGGAAAAGATTACTTTTTCACTCCTAAAATTCGCCCCCCATATCAAGGACTGGTGGGAAACCTACTGTGAGAAAAGCGACGAGGGGGAATCCTCATTGTTTTTAGATGCACCCACTTGGAATTATTTTCTACATGCCATCAATATTACGTTGTCAGTATCTATGAAGATAAATAAATAAAGTGGACCACACTACGGCAGGAAAGGGACCAAGATGTGTAGGATTTCACAAATGGTTTTCATTCCCTTCACATGAAGCTGGGTATGAAGGATTTCAAGTGGAATTTGGTACTCAAGTACTGTATTTTTTTGCATAAGTACATCCAGGACGAAATGGAGTTCCTATAAATCTCCTCGCTCGGTGTCAATTATCGATATGATGTCAAGATTGAGTAGAAGTTTAAACCACAGAAGCGAGAATTTGGATTCGTGAATTCGAAGCAAGGGAAAGGTGCCCCCAAACCGAAGAACAAAGGACAAAGCCAAGGCAGGGAGACCCAAGATAACCTATCGAAACTGTAAGAAAAGAACAATACCACGAAGACAAAGAAGGACATGGGAAAGTGGTGTCAATTCCATAAGAGCCCCACTCACAATACGAGTGAGTGTTGAGCCAAGTAGTCATTGGTGGCCGAGTTGAAGGCTTCTGAATCAGATGCATTTTCTGACTCTGAGTTAGAACCTGACAAGGGGAATGATAAAGGGAAGAAGATTATTGATGTGGAGCCCAGTGCCACCATTGCCACCACTAAGATCCAAAAAAATGAGCTCGGAGATCCAGAGGATGGGGAGCGACTCTTCCACTCATAGATGTGGGTGAAGGGTTATCTAGTGTAGTTCAATGTTGACAATGTGATCCAAAAGAACCTCATTTCAGTAGAGGTTGTGAAGCAGCTAGGCCTAACGACCACAACACACTTGCAGCCGTACACCATCGGGTGGATTCACCAAGGACAAGATCTTTGTGTCAGCCAACAATGTCGCCCCCCTACAAAATCAAGCCCTTCATAGATGAGGTATTGTGTGATGTTGCTCCTCTTAAATTTTGTGATGTACTATTATACCAACCATATTTGTTAAAGATAAATGTTGTGTATGAATTTAGGCCTCACACTATTATTATTACTTTGGGAAATAAGTTATACAGAATATCGGAGGTAGCACTACCTACCATCATCTCTCTAATCACTGCGAAGCAATGCAGTAATATCATTTCCCAGACCCAAAAATTTGTTTTCCTTATGATTCACCCTCAAGGCCAAAACAATATTGTGGCCAAGACCTCCAGATAAGGCTCCTCTACACAATAAAAAAAAATGGACATGGTCGTGGAGGAGTACAATGACAGCTTGACCTCACCCGTAGGGGCACTTCTATACTGTCAGGTCAAGGAATCCATCGATTTGACCCCAGCCGCGCATATTCCCAATGGGCTGATAGATCGATGTTATGTTCTGGAGAATTATGAAATCAAGAGGTAGATTCAGGAGCTACTGCAGAAATGTAAAATCAGGCCAATTTCATTGCCCTATGGGAGCCCGATCGTGTTGGTGCAGAATAACAAGGAGACTTGGAGACTTTGTATTGACTACTGGGTGATAAACAAGATCATTATCCAGAATAGGTATCTGATACCATAGATTAATGAACTTCTAGTCCAACTGAAGGGGGGAACATATTTCAGCAAGATTGACTTGAAGTTTGGTTATCACCAGGTACCGATCGAACCCTTTGATGTGTGGAAGACTGTCTTCCAATCCAAGGAGGGACTTTTCGAATGGATGGTCATGCCTTTCAGGTTGAAAAATTCCCCCGCAACCTTCATGAGGCTAATGGACGACATCTTGTGACCCTTCACCAACTCATTCATGGTGGTGTACTTGGATTACATCCTGATATTTAGCCAAAGTTGGGAAGAGAACCTCCACCACATTCGACAGGTACTCCAAACACTTCGGAAACACAAGTTGTGTGCTAATTTGGAGAAATGCACTTTTGGCATGACCCAGGTTCAATATATGGGGTACATCATTGATGAGTGGCGTGTGCATGTGGACCTAGCCAAGATACAGGTCATTCGGGATTGTCCATCCCCAACCACTTTAATAGAGCTCCACAACTTTTTGGGTATTCCCAACTTCTAGCATAGGTTCTGTTGGGGTTCTCTCGTATCACTTGGCCTTTGAATCAAGTCACCAAGGGAGGAGTGAAAGAAAACTTATTTTTTTCTGAATCCCAACATAAGGTGTTCGTCGAGTTGAAGCATCAACTCTGCTCTACACTAGTGCTCGCATTAGCAGACCTGCAATAACCATTTGAGATTGAGATAGATACCTCCGAATATGTTATTGGTGAATTTCTTACTTAGTAGGGCATCCAACGACATATCACAGTGAGAAACTTTCAGACACAGTTTGAAAGTATCCCACCTATGAAAAAGAGATGTATTCCATCATGCAGGCCTACCGACAATGGAAGCATTACGTTTTGGGGAAGGAAATGGTCATCCACACCGACCATTGATCCCTGTAGTCCATACAGACACAAAAGAATTTGTAGAATGATCACCATCAGAAATGGTCCACATACTTGCAACATTTCCATTTGAACATTAAGTGCAAGAAGGGAAACACCAATAATGTTGCACAATGCCTCAGTTGGCCATATATCATGGTGTTGACCATTGTGCTCGACTCTTGTGGGAACGAGAATTCGGTATCTTTACAAGAGTAATCCAAAATTATGAAACACATACCAGAGCTCCTGGAATGCAAGAAAGTTCCAAATTTTCACCTCCAGGATGCACTGTTATGCCACCTGGGACACCTCTTTGTTCCTTCAAGTGAGCATACCAAGATGATTTTGGAAGCGCACTACAGTTGGGTTGTTGGAAATTTCAGGGAGGATAAAATAGTGGTAGTACTGCAAAAATATTTCTATTGGTAAAACCTTCGACACGACGTTGGGAAGTACCTCAGATCTTGCACTGCTTGTGCCATTGCCAAATCAGCCATCAAGAATCAAGGCTTATATACTTCACTGCCTACCTCTAGTCAACCGTGAAAATCCATCTCCATGGATTATGTCGGGCCTTCCTTCTACCAAGCATGGAAATGACTATGTTTTTGTGTTCGTCAGAAAATTCTCTAAGATGGCCATTATGGTGGCCTGCAAGAAGAGTATCACAAGATAAGCTATTGATAAACTCTTCTTTGAACAAGTGCGGGTACACTTTAGGATCCCACAGTCCATTGTCTTAGATCAGGATAGTAGGTTCCTAAGTAAATTTTGGTCAATTATCTGGTCGATGCTGGATAAAAATCTCACTAAGTCCATGAATTTGCATCCCCAAACTAATGGCCAAACCGAGGTTGTCAACAATATGATCATACACATTCTGCACATGTACAACTCGAAGCATCCACAAACATGGGATGAAAGCCTCCCATATATCCAACACAACTATAGCCGAGCTCTCCATAGCTTAACTCACCACAACCCCTTTCAGGTGGGGTTTGGATTCCATCCATTATGTTCCATTGATGTAGCCATACCATTTGCAGCTACTCAAGCAGATTCGACTCATATCCAATCCAAATTTGGCAGAGCGAACAACCTCATTGAGCACATTAAATGCATCCACCAACAGGTCCTTGATATATTGGACAGAGCCAATGCTAAGTACAAGTAGCAACATGATCATCACTGGATGCCACACAAGTTCTAGGTGGGCCACAAAATTTGGCTAAATTTGCAAAAGGAGCACCTCGTTGGACCCCAATTCAAGCTTCGCCTACTTTGATATGGGTTGTACACCATCACCAAGGCTATATGGGATAAAGCCTTCAAGCTCAAAATTCCACCATTCCTTGGTCTACACCCAACGTTCAATATGGACTGCTTTCGGCCATACTTTCCACCCTTACTAGACACATCCGACATTGTAGAACAAATCACACCAACGGATTTAAATCTAGACTGCATGGAACATGCCACAATTGATCGGATCATGGACACACAGTCTCAAAACACCCGCCAACATAGGATATATATATATCGAGTTGTCAAAGTAGGCCAACTCCTTCACCAGGGCAAGCGGTTTACCAGGGACCAGGTTCAACATAAATTTCCTCACCTCATGGAGGCTCTGCATGCAATTGGGACCATTACTTCCTAAGGAGGGAGGACTGATCCAGGTGGAAATTTGTGGTCATCCGCCTATTCCACCTAGATCTCTAGTCGGTTTCTTTCGGTTTCATCAATAATTTACTATTTTTAGCAGTTTTTTCGAGTCCTGAACTTCCAAAGTAGTTTTAAGCCCTTCAATGACGTTTTTTTGAGGTATTAAGTAGCTTGCAGAAAATATTGCAGTACTCAGAGAGATATTTCCAACGAGGCATCGTACATGCCAAATAAATATAATATGACCAAGTTACAACACCAAACTCTGGGCGTTCTATCTCCTAGGGTTAGGGTTTTGGTTTTTTATGGTTTTCCCTTGTTGTTCAATAATAAAAATTCCCTTGAGCCTCATTTTAACATAGTTCAAAGGCATGTAGCCGCCACATATCTTCTCAGAGATAAGCTACCATCACTCGAGCTATTTTATTTCCATTCTGTATATAAGCATATTTCAATTCTTTGATATTATTGAATTGAATTTGTATTTCTATTTGACCTCTATGTTTATGTTTATATCTCTATTCTATTGCGTTCATGCATAAATCTAAATCAAATTACTTGTGGTCCTTAAATAATGCGGGTTAACTAGTTTATTTATTAGCTACGACCTGCTATAACTAAGTGTGGTCCCTTTTTTTATAATGTAGGTAAACCATTTACAATCATTACAGGATTTATGTATTATACTAACTGATTATAACTCTTACGGGGCCTCTTGGGCTTATTACATTAATAAAGGGGTTAGGGTCGGACCCTAACAAGCCACAACAATCTTAAAATCTCTGAGTATAATGAGATGGGTTTGCTTATAAGTGTCTCCCACGATAATATTTTCCAACCCTACAATTCATGTGTTGCTAGGTTAGATAATGATTGAGATGACCAGTTTTTAGAAAAACCCATTATAAAACTCATTTACCTTGCCATTGGCTTTATGAAATGACACTCCCATCATTAAAAGAAGAGGATGAAATAGTATGTTGTAGTCAAAGAATTTTCACAATGGACTGAAAAATTGATTACAATGCAAATCCATGAAAACATGAATACCTGGGCCTTTCTAGGGAGACAAAACAATCTCCAAAACCCCAAGAGGAATGGATATGATTTTGTTTTTCAGTGCCTCCCATGATGAGCTCACTCGACATTACAACTCATTTATTAGTGAGTGGAGGTGTTACAAAAATATAAGTTAACCACCCTACAAATGATCCACAACCAAGTTTAGGCAAGCCCAATAAAAAACTCATTTATCACACCATTTTTCACATGAAAATGACACTTCCATCTCAAGGTAAGTGGATGACATGATGCAATTTGATCATTGAAACAACATAATGACTTGGCAATTGATTGTGATAAATATCTCCAATAAAACATTAAGAGGAAAGCCCTCCTAGAGATCCATTTCAATCCATGAAACTCTAAGTAGATTGGAAAAGGGTCTGTTTTTTAATTACTCCTACGATGAGAAGAACCAACATTACAACTTGTGTTTTATGAGGGGATAAGGTATCACATTGAAATTTAACCTCACTAAGCATGAAACACAACCAATTTTAAGCAAACCTGTCAAGAAATTCATTTGCTACACCCCTGCTCACATGAAATGTCACTTAAATCAATGAAAAAATGAATGATATAATACATGTTAGTCCTCAAACTAACACTCCTAACCCAAAATCCATAGGGATAAAATTGGTGAAAATATCAAGAGGAAATACACTATTCACATGAAATGACACTTTCATCATTAAGTGGATGATACAAAATGGTGTAGTCATTAATCCTCACATAGCTCAATGAAAAATGTGTGCAACAAAAATTTTTGAGAGGGCAAATGATCCAACTAGAAATCCTTTCATTTCTCCAAATGAAAACACAAATCCTTTAACTGGAAAAGTTAGTTCTATTAGAGATGACTTTAGAGCTGACTTCCACAAAAATTTTCTAAATATTGAGTAAAAAATTATGTATTAGTCATTCCAAATTTTGGTGCTATTAGAGATGACGTTAGTGCTAATTCCAAAAACAAGGTGCTAAATTTAGTGCTATGTTCATGCTAAATTCATCCCTAATTACAATTACATTAGCAATAACTTTATAAGATGATGGTAAATACACGACATGTGGTGCCAATATGTGAAATAACACTACATTTTTGTAAAAAATCAAGAAATTACACTTAAAATGTAAATAGCAGAAAAACAAGAAGTTGATCACTTGGTTTTGTTGTAGTTTTGGAATCCAAAGTGAATATCAGAGCTCTTGAATAAGAACTTAGCAAAACACTTGTAAGAAACTATTTGCAACGCCTATTGGTTCTGGCATTCCATCCGACTCATTTTGAAAATGTTTAGGAAAAACATAGGAATGATTTTACACCCAATATTTAAGCATGAAAGAGTCCAAATTTAAGAAGAGAGTCGAAATTTCAATTAAATTGGTTCCAAACCCTCCAAGCAAACATACCAATTGAAAAAACATTTTCTTTTGTCTTAAACCCAAAAATTTCATTTAGACGACACCAACATGGGATACATACCTATAAATTGTACATAGCGCTGGACTATGACCATTGCAAGTCATGCACGTATGTTAATTTAGGGATTCTTAAAGAAAAATCTATAAACATAGACACCTAATTTCCTTAATAAAAATAGGACTTAATTTACTGTATCCTAGGATTCACTAAATGTCCTCCCTAGGAATTTTCCCAAACAAAAGAGACATGTATTTCAAATAGAAAAACTCAAAAAAATACAACTTATCTAAAATAAACCAATTTTACACCATACTTTCAACTATTAAACACATTAATTCCACAATAATATACCTTAGAAACCAAAATTATATTTTTACTAGCAAGTAAAATTTCCACTACTATTCACACTAGAATTATACTTATCTTTACCTAATTGACAAAATGATTATAAATTATCCCTAGTAATAAATTATCTTTGCACAGCTAAGAACGATATTGATGTAAAATAAACTAACATATTTAATATATCAGCGTTTTTTTTCTTCTGAAAAAAAAAATTCCAACTCCAATAATTGAAAGTACGTTCTAGCTCGAATCTCTAAACTCCTTTCCCTTGTTAACTCAATAAGTGATAATTAGTTTTCACCCCACTTTAATTAGGAAAATATTCTTCCCTTGAGACCTTAGAGTTATGTGGGATCATAACAACAAGTGTAAATGATAAATTAATCAATAGAATATGCACAATTAGTGGGCATGCCAACAAAATTGGGTTGCTAGCTACCAAACACATGAAGTTAGTCACTAAATTTTGAAAATAAAATTAATATTCAACGTTTCCTTCCAAATCTAACAAAATACTTCATTTTAGTGCACCATTGCTCTCACATCATTTTGGTAGCATTTCATTACCATCTCAAGAGGCGCTTCAGACTCAAGTATACCCGTATACTCTATTATATTTATAGAATCCATGAGGATTGACTCCTCATGTCAAGTAATTTTCTCACTTATTAGTCCCTGCCCCCTTCGGGGCTGCAGGGACTATAGTAATTGTATTTTAGCTATGTATTAGTTAGACACAGGAACCTAGAAAGTCGTTATCCTTTTAACCAAATTTTTTTAAATATTAAAAATTAATTAATTGAAACTTATTCAAACAATTTTCTTGAAATCAATTAAATTATGACAACTGTTTTAGTTAGAGAATTACAAAAATGGATATCTTATTTGGCCTCTTCCCGAGGCCAAACAAATGCATTAGATTTAGAAATATTAGCATAAGTTAAACAACGCATAACCAATTTTGCAAAGTCCTTGTGAAGTTAAGTAATGCTAGCATTACTTAAGAAACATTAAATGTTAATTTAGGAAATACATACTCGCTCATTTTCTCCCATGTTCTTCATTTCCCTTTGGCTTCCACGTACACCACCATGCAAATGGAATTTGGCTTCCACGTACACCGCCATGCAAATGGATGTGTGGTCACGACCATGCCTGCTTATTCTTTCACTTTCTTAACTTGCTTCTTCTTCATGTTCTTCAATTCTTTGAACAAGGTGAATACCCATCTCTATCCGCATAGTCTATCCTCATGTTCTTCAGTTCTTTGAAGAGGGTGAATACCCATCTCTATCCGCACAGTCTATCAGCATAGTCATAATCATTGGGTTTTTACCCTGGTTTTGTTACTGGTTCGCACATCCTGCTTGAACATTCAGTTATAACAGGTAAATCACATTCAATTATAGAGTTCTATGGCTCACTTTATTTAAATTCTTAATGTATCACTCATTTTATTTAAATTATTATTTTTTCCTAATCTCATTTATGAAATGGTTGAATGCAAGAACTATGAATTTGTAGCAGAATATGTATTAATACTTACCGTTGAATATGCAAACTAAGCAACTTACTATTGAATATACAGACAATGTATTAAGCAACTTACTATTGAATATGCAAACTAAGCAACTTACTATTGAATATGCAAACTAAGAAACTTATTGTTAATTAAGGTAGTACTAATGGTAAAAAAGCAGAAGCTTCTTTTATGGTTACGGCTGCCTGGAACTAGTACAGGATTATTGAGTTAGTAGAGTAGCTGGTTTTGAAATTCTTGATTTTTGGGATTTACATTGCAATTTCCAGGAAATGAATAAAATTTCAACTATACATCAAGCAATTACATTTGATACTTTTCCAGGTTTATAAATAGAATAGCCTGTAATTCCAGAGCTAGAGATTACCTATATTGCAAGAGTATAGCTTCATCACAGAAGAATCACCCTGGCGCGCTGTAACGATTCACTATATGCGGTGCCGGTGGAAGTTCATGCGACTTAGCCATGATTCACCATATGATGTTTTTGGAACTTGTTGTAAGTGAACTTGTATCATTTTTCGATCCGGGTAAGCCAAGCAATTTTGGAACCTGTTGTAAGTGAACTTGTATCCTTTTTCGATCCGGGTAAGCCAGGCTCTCTATACGGCTCCCAGCCTCAACTAGTAGTGGGTGCCTTCGTTCCTCACCAACGAGCTATCCAGTGTTTGCTGATTGTGTGTGTGCTGGAAATCAAAAGGATATGGACTTTAACCCTGGAATTTAACCCGAGCTCATGCCAACCGAAACCAACGACCCTCTAAGGCAGGGCCCGTCATAAAATTCATAATGGTATGGATATGCAAGTAGTTGAATTCTTTGTTCAGCTCAGTTCTCATCTCACCATTGCCTAGAATAACGATCCTATTATCAATTTAAGGTTAAAGGTCCCTATTCATAAAATCGTAGTTCACGAAGGTAGGAAGCTCGACGAGATAGGCTTAATTACGCCATGGAATCTTAATTACCTCATATTGAAGCGCAACCATCGATAGTCCTGTCAATGCCTGAATATCTTGGGGAAGAATAGGGTAGCAGTGCCAAATCCAAATGTTGGCGTCTAAATCCTTCATTGTAATTGTCGGATCAGATTTGATGGGGAAAGGGCTTTCCATCTGAATGCTTCATTGTTACTGCCGGATCGGATTTGATCGGGAAGACGATAGGGATTATGGTGGAAGTTCAATTTGGCTGGACTTGACCTATGAAAACTGAGTTGAACCTACATACTGGAGTTGCTTAGTGAAAATTTTCCCTTCAGCGTGAAGGCAAGTGTAATACATGAAAATCCATCAATGCCACATGTAATACATTCAAATCTGTCACTTGTCACAATTTAACTCTTGCAATACATTCAAATCTGTCAATGCCACATGTAATACATTCAAATCCATCATCTGTCACAATTTAACTCTTGCAAGGGAAGTTTCGTGGAAGCCATGCAGATTTTCCATAATTGTATGTCGTGCAACTTTGATGTTTTACAGAGTTCCACCATAAAACAGGGTACACGAGCCATGACAGACATTTTTTGGAAAAGATGCCTAGTTACGAAGGTTTAACGGTATGACACGCTTATCAGGTAAAGACAAGATTTCAATCAAATACAGTATACTCAGGAGATTAAAATGAGAGCCGAAAGTGGGATACCTCTCGAGAATGCCGTGAAATGCCTTCCACTTTTAATTTGAATGAAGGGCTTTTAACTTCACTTCCAAATGTCATCTTCTTCAGATATTTTATTTCAATAACCCTGGTCATAATGAATTGTGTTGAATCAATACATCAACGTTATACTCCTTTTTCAGAAATTTGTATTGATTCCATTTGTTTTTGGCTAAACTACCAAGGTAAAAAGAAATTCAGCATCTTTATTCGTGGGAAAAGGACAATATCAAATATATAATCTTGCGAGTGGTATATTTATTATTATCAGACAACAATATCAAATATATAAGCTTTGAAATAAGTGGAAGGATAACAATAGAAATAGTTTGGCTTGTGAAAACCTCATATTTTACATTACTATACATTACTATTTTACTATTTTACTATTTTCACTAGCCAATTTATTTATATTACAATTTTACATGGTATTATAAGTCTATTATAACTTATAAGTCTCTTATATTACTATTTTACATGGTATTATAAGTATATTATAACTTATAAGTCTCTTGTTTGTGACAGTAACAAACAGTATTCCTTAAAATATAAAACTGGGGATAACTTTCTGTTAGAAATACATAATATTAATTAGGGCTAATTAATAGAATAACTTTCTGCTGGAAATACATAATACTATTTAGTGCTAATTATGCAATAGAGCAAAAACCAGTTTTGTCACACCAACCTAACTCCTTACCTCCCGCCTTACGGCAGGGACTTGCTGCCATGCAACCATTCTTGTTTAATTTCTTGTTTACCAAAGATTTAGACCTTAGGTGGAAATGCCTATCTTTTTCCTTTCATTCTTAATCCCAATGTGTCACTTGGAGATAACTCTCTAATATATAGTTTCATTAATTCCATAATTATATTTTTCATTAAAATATTCATATCAAAATTGTACTTTAAAAGTTGGTAATTCTTACTTGAATTATAACCTCATGGGATTATATTTTTCATTAAAATATTAATATCAAGTTGTCCTTTAAAATTTGGTAATTCTTAGTTGAATTATAACATCATGAGATTATATCATTAAAATATTAATATCAAGTTGTCCTTTAAAAGTTGGTAATTATTAGTTGAGTTATAACATCATCGGATATTTATTAGTTGAGTTATAACATCATGGGATGTACATGTAGTTACCATATTTTAGCTCAAAATATGGAAATATTAGATAATGGGAATAAGGTTGTCTTAAATAGTGTAGTCTAAAAAATTCATAAATTAACTCGGAAAATAATGGAAATTCCGACAAGATTATGACAAAATTTGACATAATTTTTTGAAATTTGGGTCATAGTTGTCAAACATTAGGATTTTGGGTGCCCCAGGGGTTCTTGATGGTTTTGAATCTATTTCCACCATCAAAACAATGATTCAAACACCCCAAAATTCTAATTTTTTGGAATTTTTTTTCTACCGATATTTCGACAAAAAACTGTCTTCTAGGAAAATTTGTGGCGTCGGTAGACGACGTCGTCCCAAATTACTATGCACTTGATGATCATAATTATGGAGTAAGAAATATATTCCCTTATTCCCATGGTGAAGGTGCTCCAATTAGGAATGTAAACTCTACTCCTAAGTAGTGAGTATGCCACTAGTTGATAATTGTGAGTTTGCTAGCCTACTTGACTTTGTTATCCCTACATATTATTTAAAGAGAATTTTCACCTCTGTATTGGGACTCAAAACACAAAATAAAACACCTTGACTCATCCCTGGAAATGAGTGGGTGGAAAAAACACTGCTACTCCCCCTCAATATTGAGTGGTTAAACACCACTACTCTATCCCCAATACGAAGTGGATTAGAGAAGCATCAGAGAAGCATCAATACTCACTCTTGAGGTTTTATTAGATAATTAGAAGTGTCTCAAATCAACTCAACACAATCAAATCCAAATCCTCTTGATTATTTCCCACACCCATCTATTGATAAGTTGATAAGGCTTCACCCTATATCGTGCACATCTGAGAACACATATACATACATCAAATAGGTTGAAAACACAAGTAGTAAAAAAACACGAAATGTTCAATGTCATAGGTCTCTATATGAAATTTTTACTATTAGATTTCCATCCTATATTTCTCTCAAATAGTCATATCCACTTGTGTCGCCCTTCAAGTATTCATTTTCCTACATCACTAAGATTAGTGAAATCATATCACAACATTTTCATACCAATATGTAACATAATCAAATAGGTTTTCACATCAATAGTTTAGCCAATGTCACAACCTTATCTTGAGTCAACATTAAACACCTTCATTTGGGTGTCTCATAACTCTAGCCAACCTACCATAACCTATACTTTCTCAACAATATCAATAGTCATTACAACATCATCATTGTTGGAAAATGTAGTCAACATTAAACACCTTCATTTGGGTGTCTCATAACTCTAGCCAACCTACCATAACCTATACTTTCTCAACAATATCAATAGTCATTACAACATCATCATTGTTGGAAAATGTAAAGGGGTAGCTTGTAATTCTTATTTTCCTTCACCTTAATATTTTCTTGTGAACTATATTATTCTTCTTTATGTTATTTAGTTAGATATTTTCATCAAACAAATATCAAGAATGAAATAACAACAATAGAGGACACATAAATTAGGCTCTCAGCCATGGCAAAAACCCTCCAAGGGGAAAACCCAAAAAAAATCTTCTCTTCTTAGAATTTGTTTCAAATGAGATACAAAGGCTCAACCCTAGACCAAGTCATTCTCGAAGTACCAATCCAGCCATTCCAACAAGTCCTTCCTTAAACCTGCACCAACCAACTGCAATTTTGACCTGCCAACCTCAACCTTGTAATTTGCACAACTAATTTGACCCTTCAATCTATTACCTCATTTCTGTACCTTCGGCTTGTTCTGCACTTTCGACTTGTTTTGTACCTTCAACCTGTTTCGCACCCGATTATGTACCTTCGACCTGTTCCACGCCCATTTCTATATCTTTGGACTATTTCGGACCCAATTTTGTACCTTTGGCTTGTTCTACACCTAGTTCTGTACCTTCAGCCTATTCCCCACATGGTTTTGTACCTTCAACCTATTTCGCATCTGATTCTATACCTTCGGCCTATTCCACACCTGGTTTTGTACCTTTGACTTGTTTCGCACCCGGTTTTGTACCCGTGACCTATTCCACACTCGATTCCATACCTTCAATAGAAGCTTCAAATGTGAAGCTCAAATTTTTCTTGTTTGAATGAGGTCAAACTGCTCCTTTATATAACCTTCTCAAGGGGTGAAATTCCCTTCTTTAGTCTAACTTGTTGTTTCCAGGGCTGAATTGTACTTTAGGAGATTCGAAGACTTTCTAGACTAAAAAATAATTCTTTTTATAAATACATTTTTCCCAGAAGGGTCTTATAAACATGATGTTGACTCCTTTGACTCATGACAATAAATCCTAAGTGCTAACAAACCTAGAAGCATGAATAACACGCTTTTACCTAGAAGATCATCAATAAAGAGCATGAAACCCATGCTTTAATAATAATAATTTTTTCTTTTATTTTCTTGTTTGTTACATAGGATACATATTGAAATGATTACACCAACATAAAGATCGAAACTAGTTACATTTTCAACAACCACATGTCCAAGTATAAACACATAAGCAATCATATCCACTTTATTCTAATAATTTCCATAACATAAACACAAATATCATCTCATCAAGAGAACAATCATACATATCACATATGTACATTCTTATGCATACATCTTTAGGCAAAACAATATTCCTATTATCCAAAACAACATATAGAAGAATGACTAAAAGTCATTGGTTTCTAACCCATAAATTGTGTAAGTCTTTCATCTAACCTAGGTTAGATATCTTGGTTACATTCTACACAACTAAGATATTAAAGAGGGGCATTACAGTAAGTGTTAATAACCCCACTTCCTTATTCCATCTAATATGATATCAATTTGGGTGTGGTGTGGTGGGGAATTGGAGTGATTTGTTAACTATTATTAAACCATATTATTTTTATTGTCATTATTCATTACTTTCGTTTAATTTTTTTTCTTGCTCTAGAAACTAATTAAACAGAACTTATTTTTATAATTGATACAATCTTTGGCCACGAAAAGCAACAAAAGGGATGGGGGATATGGGGTCATGAAATTATTCTCTTGTTATTATTCTGTGATGTCATGTTCTTTAGTTATCTATTGCAGTTCAACAAGTGGAACCTTAGCATCATTGGCTTACAAGGTGAAACATTCATCATTATATCAACCATACCATTGGTGATAGGCACAATATTTCTTCTTTTCTTTTGTTTCCATGTTGGTCATCTCTTTATTATAATCAATAATGGTTGAAAGAGAAGGAGAAAAAAATGACCTTTGGCTAAGTGTCTTGTGAACATTGATTAATAGGTTAATTGTTTTAAGGTAAATTAGCTTCAATCTTGGCAGCTAATTGAAAGGTGTGATTTAATGAAGAAATTATGAAGAATCCTAGTTTACTATGGTGTGAAAAAACTAACTAAAAATGAACCTAATGCAAAAGGTATCTTTAGGATGCCTTATCTTAAGTTAAATGGATACTTTGTTGAAAGCCTTAATAAGATATTGGATAAATTATGCAAAAATATATTTGAGTTGCAAACACTATGTCAATGTTGCATCCTTGTAACCTAATGGACAAAATCACTTGTGGATGGTAATGTTGAGGTCATGTTGAATATGGCTCATATATTATTGGTGGTATTAAATTGTTTGGTGTATTTAACATAGGATGAGGATTTAATTCTCCATGAATCTCACAAAATTTGGACACCAAAATTGTTTATTGAAACACAATGTAATCTAATCAAGATTACAAACTACTTGAAAATGAATGACTAAAAAAATGTAATAAAATTCTTACTAATATTGCCAAAATATAATGGCTAAAGTAAACCACTACTTTATTAAGTTCATAGGCATATTTATTTTGGAACAAGGTTTATGAATAATTATTAGGTGAATGGTAGGGATCTCTCCATGAAATATTGTAAAATATTCTAAGGTTGAGATCTATATCAAAAATAGTTATGTATTTTCTTTCCTTTTAATTAAATTGATAAATTAGAAAACAAATGTTATATAAACATGAGTTATAGTTTTTTGGGCATGTGATATTAGTAAGCTATGGTATTGGGCCATGATATTGTAAGTAAGTTTATTTACAAGTTAAGAATCTCTATGGTAAAGTGGCGGTGAATCTCCATAGTCAAGAATCTTGTTACATATTTTTTTAATATATATAATAGTAATTTAAAACAAAATTTTAATTTACTTGTTTTTTATGATTTAAAAAAAAAACTGCAAGATAAGTGTTTTGATGTTTATTGTTGTTTATCAACCATTAATTCTTATTCAACCATATAAGAATGACCAAAATATTTTAAGCTTCAACTAAATCAGATCCAAACTTAACACAATCATAAAAACTAAAAAACCAAAAGTCCAATTTAAGGCTTTGTCAAAATTTGATAAAAAAACTTGGTGTATAACTTGAAAAACAATGTGAGAAAAGTGATATCCATCTGAAATGTTATTACAAATGCATAAAATGATAGTAAAATCATATAATTTTTGGAAAACTACTTTATTAATCATGATATCCTAATATGAACACATTAATAGCATTATAATATTAAATTAAAATAAAAATACCAACATTAAAAAATTTCTTAAATTTTACATATTTATATATATTAACTCTGAAAAATTAGCTTAATTGATCAAATCTTTATTATTAAATTACCTTTTTAATTTAAAAAATCATAAATTCAATTCTCTTAGATTTAGACTCTTAACCAAATTTGCAAATCACAATAAAACTCTATCTTAAAATTTTATCAAATCTTTAAAAATAAAATTCCATGAACAAAGTCACAATCACATAAATGAAACTTTAACTTCTAAGGTAAATCCAACCGGATTTTGAACCAAATTTGAGAAAAACAAATTAAATATTATTTATTCTAACCAAACCTCAACTTCTAAATCACATGTAAACCCACAAATAGTATTCAATTCAGTAAATTAGATATTCAAATCGTTAAAAAAACAAAGCTAAAACTGGCCACTATCACAAAGAATAAACGTTGACAATATATACAACCATAAATGGCCACAACAATCTGCGATGCTCCTGGTTGGCCCTGCACCAGGTACCCTGTAAAATCTATCTCGAAGTAACAAAATATATCACATCATCTTTTTAAATAGCTGAAGTTACAGACTTCTCGCTCAGTTTACAGGGTTTCATTAATGAAATCCATGTTTTGCACAAAAGCTTCTATCTAAAGTTGCTGATCGCAAATCTCGGTAACTCGAATCCCGAGATCCTGCGTTGAACTTTGTATTACAGCAACATTTAATATTAAGAGGCGTGCATACTAACGGTGTATCTGCCGTCCAGTCTGGAAGACAACTGTGGCAGGAATCGCAATAAATACGTAGTGTAGATGATATTCTGGTCCGGTCAATCAAAATGTTACAGTCGCTCCCAACATTACTTTTATTGGTTACCCCGCTCTCTTGAATATTATGCCAATTTCAATCATGCGTGTCCTATTCAGCCACAATGGTGAGGGTAAATACTGTAATATCTGGGGTTCTGACGATGCCTTTGTCCCTGGTGATTGTCGACGAAAGGTTCCTGAAAAGTTGTAAAAGTGAGGGGGATCGGGGAAAAATTTGAATGGAAGCATCTGCCACCAAATGTCCAGGTAATCAATGGCTACCCCGCTAACATGGGACCGGTTGCTATTTGAACAGAGTTCTTGTGATCACATGCTTCATCAACCATTGTGTGTGGCAAAATGGCGGTACAGGCTGTTTGCAGGAAAGCACTGTTGATGTAATCCGAAAGGCTGTTTGTTAGAAAATGTTTTATAATAAATAAATTTTGTTTCCAATATACTATAAAGTTTTCTATCTAATGCTACTTTACTACATTGACATCTTTTGTGTATCTTGTTTTATGTTTCTCAAGTTCTTTGTGAAAAGAGGTGTGACCTATAACAATAACATAGAGATTAGAGTGATCATATTGAAACAATCATGGAAAAGTCATAATTATTTATTGATATATACTCCAATACATACAATTTAGATTTTATTTACTATGTTAATTAAATTTACTATATATATATGATATCAAATTTATGTAAAAAAATTATATATCCAAATATATATAGTTAGTTTAAAATATTAAAATTAAATTAAAAACAATGTATATATATTAATAAAAAAAAAAATTATAAAATTAAGAAATGAAATTTATGTGAACACTAATGATAGTAAGAACACCCTTTAATTACCTTTTAAGTAGATCACTTTTTCAACAAGTTGAGGATTGATTATGAAATTTATCCGGCAATTTTAATGGTAATGGTAAGAACATTAAGAAAATAAAAATAACATTTTAATGATCGATTAAGGCATCCAAGGATGTGAAGTTGTCATAACATTTATTTGAAATCCATGGCTACCGTTGTCTATGGAAAAGTGTAACGTAAGAATAGCACTTGCATGTTCTAATTTTCAACAAATTGATGAATATGGCATTTAAGGATGTGAAGCTGCGTTAAATTTAGTTCAACCTCTTAACTTCATCCATTATATTTTCACTGCGTTAATGCACTGGCTTAAGGATGTGAAGCTGCGTTAATGCACAGGTAGTACCCGACGGCGGACCCTGTAAAATGCCGTATATCCTATCAATGCCAACCGTCAACGACTCACGGAAATTCTAGAAAATTGGTTTTTCGGGAAACCTGTCACGTCGTACTCGTTCGCTTATTAAATTCCAATCCGCGATGGCTCGCATGACGGCAGGCATGACCATGCTCCATGGCGATGGCATGGCATTGGTATGTCCTGTGCATTGATGGGCGGATAGCAGCTAAAATAGCCTTATTTTGGCAAGTTAATTGATTTCTCATATTATGACATTATCTTGTGATGTTTCATTATTATTGTTCTTTCTTTCGATTTATCTTTTCCTTATCATCAAGACTAATGCCAAACAAGAAATAGAAGAGGACACGAGATGTAGGTACATAGCCAAGGGAAAACTTCACTCTAGGGGATGTTATCACCCTAGTAATTTCTAAAGATTGTGGGCTCTTTGAATTTTTTCAGTTTTAAGAAAACTAGGGGTAACCACAAACCTTCTTTGGAAATTTAGGATCTATCCTTCCTAAATTTCAGAGAGGGTTGTCTCTTTTAGATTTAACTTTGTTTTTTGTTTAATATTTTAGGCTAGGTATGATTGGGCACTTGGTTTTTTATTTGAAAGTTTGGAGATGGAATTCAACAAGGCTTTTCCCACCAAAATTAATTTGAAGATTCAAAATTATGTTTGACTCCAAAAGCTCGACTATGAAAATGTTTCATTCCAGTGTAGAGCATGCTATGAAACATGGTATGTAATTAAAAACTGCCCAAAATGTTCACAGAACAACAAATATTAGAAAAAAAATTGAAGGCCCAAATGGTGGAAAGGAGCTCAGGGTGATCTCAGGGTGTTATGTTAAGGCACTTCATGGCGTAAAAGTTTCCTGCTCGAAAATACAAATTCAAAAAATATATTATTATGTTTGTCATATATTAATTTTTTTTATAATTAATAATGATAATAATAAAAAATTTTAAAGTTTTAATTTAGTTAACTTTTAGAGTAGATGGTGATAGGGTGTTATTTTAAGGCACTTCTTGGTGTAAAAGTTACTTGTTCGAAAATATGTGGGACAAAACCCATCCACACTAAGGTGAATCCACATCTCAAAAAAATCTTACACACTTCTTTGTATTCATACCACAAATATTGTTTGTGCCCTATTTATAGATAAATAAAGGAATTGTTAAAATATATATAAAACCGAAAAAAAACTTAAATAATACTACACCACTTATCAATAAAGTTTTCATCTTTAAATGTTAGTATTGAACTAGTAAAGGCTCAAAACTTTATCAATTTTTGCAGATTTTATTAGAAGGCATGTATGTTGTACTTTAAAACTTTAGTTTTCCATTTCATAAATTCAAAATTAAAATAAATTTGAATCCATATATATGCTCTCTTCATGTACATGATACATCTATTATTATAATTAAGCAAAGTTTCATGGTATGATATGGTTTTACATGCATGCAACATTGAATAAGATATAAATTTAAGTAATTTAACTTGCAAACTTTATAATTTGTAAATGAAACAAAATAAATCCATTCTAACTACATTCATCAACATTAATGTAACATTGATAGAATATAACATTAAATCCACATCATGAATTTAAAAGTCAATGAAGGCATTGTCATATACACAAGTTCACATTCTTGTACTTGTATTCCAAATTGGTCTAGTTATACATTTTTCTCTTTTACAAAATGGGCCCATGGCCCATGGTATTCCCAACATAGATAATGGAAGTTCGCGCCCATAAATGAAATAATGGAAAAATGACATCATGACTTATTTATAAATTGGGTCTATACGTCACCCTCGTCGCGCTTCGCACTCCCAAGTGCATTTCAAAATTGATATTGCTGCAAAAATTAAATAACTAATTAGTTGTAAAATCCAAAATGCATAGAATCAATTGCTGTTAATTCATGATAAGATTTTGATCAACTACTCATTCTCAGCATGAAGATCTAAGGCAATGGAAAAGATTGTCCTTCCTCGGCAGATGGTGGAGCTGTTGTTGATGGATATAGGCATGGTTCATGGGTGATGGATAAAGGCATAGTGGAAGTGAAATCGGAAAAAGGTAGTGGGTGTGGGCGGTGATACACCCCCACCGGTTGTACGATAGTGGGAATCACCCTAGGGCGAGGGATCACCCTAGGGGGGGAAATTGGACTGTCAAAGGTGGATGATTGAAACAATGAGAAGGGTGGATGAATAAATGGTAGGGGTGGGGATTGGGAAGAGTTTGGGGAGGTGGTTATAGGCATGGGATAATTTATGATGGAGAAAGGTGGTCGGTGTGGGTGACAATAAATCCCCATTGGTTGTACAAGAGGAGGAAGCACCCTCGGGGAGGAAATTGGGATGTTAATGAGTGGAGCAGTGTTCAAACTGCTATAGTTTTTTTCACCAACATGCTCATCAAATAATTGAATTCGACAACCTGGAACGTTGTGAGATGTGGGTCCCTCGATTGTAACAATAAAAAGTTTCATATAGTTATGAAAATGCATCGAAAATGATAATATATCGTATTTCACATAAAAAAATGCATGCCATCAAATTTCCATACCATTTTTCTGTATAATAGAATGTTGCACTAACTCAGGTAGGTGGCCCACACTTCTTTGGTGTTGAGAAGATAACTCCAGTTGCTCATCCATGTTTCTTTTTTTTGAACGAACTCGTCCAACCTTTTCAAAATGTGGATTATCTTTCCCTGATTTTGACTTGCGCCCACATTGCCTTTTCTTTTTTACTGGGCTCAAGAAACTATGTTTTCTTTTGGTAGTGATCTTTGATGGATTTATATTATTGAAAAACATTCTATTGTAATCTTGACATGCTTTTTCTACCAAACTGTTCAATGCCTTTGCTTGCTCCAAATTTGTAGGTATTATGGATCTCAATTTCTCATGAGTTGATAAGTTAACACGTTTCATCTCATCATCTTCAAATAATGCACTATCTGGTCTTACATTGGTTGATTGAACATTATCAATGCTTGTTTCATTATAATAACTTATATTTGGAGGAGAATCAATGCATGGCAGAAGCTCTGTTTGGATTTCTAGGCCCACTATAGGTGTTTCATTCAAATCAAATGAAATTGTAGGCCTTTCTGTGGTAGGATTAGTGATATTAGGCAATACATTTTCACCCAAAGTAATGTTACTCACCAACATCTCAACTTTCAGTACATGTTTACAAACATTTCCATTCAAGGCCCAATTGCAATCACAGAAGTGTAGATTGGAACCTTTATATATGACATTGTACCAAATATCAAGTGTATCCTTATTTTGGCTATGAACCCAATAACCATTGTTACTCTTTTCATCAGGCACGCAATCTTCATTTGGGATTTGTCTAGCTCTACACTTGGATGAATTCAATTGTTCCTCAATTTTTCTAGGCCGTACAAAACCAACTTCTTTTAAACGTTGCATATGATTGTAATATAATACAACCTTTGTCAACAACACATATATTAACCAATCGACACGTCTATGACATGCATTATTCTTTTCGCTTAGGTACCTTTCCTTGATATGCCGATGATAAGATTCAATGGCATTATTTGTATCCTGATGGGAATGTGGAAAATTTCTGTATGCTTTTGCCCACATATCTGTAGAAATAAATTTATTAGCTATGAATTAATAATACATATGACATGAAAAATAGTCATTAAAGTCACTTACAAGAAACTTACATATTTTGTTGTTGGCTAACCAAGTGGTTTTAAAATATTCCAAAAACCTTGGTTGGTCCCTGAATCTTTCAAAGAATCTTTCAACTGTCTTTTTTACAGATTCATCATCTTCACATGCGTGCATGATTTCTCCTAAAGAATGAAAAATTTTGATTTGGTTTTCCCTTCCTTGGACTTTATTTCCAACATTCTTCAACCATGCACGACGAACATGCCACACCCATAATAATATATTACACTTGATTGAAGACCTGGAATAACACAATTTATTAGAGGGAATATACATTAACAATATTTTTATGTCTCTTATAAAAGAATAAACACATCACCTTAACGATTCAATTTCAGTCGTAGCATCATCTGTGATGAAAGCTTGAACCTGCCAATCTGGTCTCTCTTTCTTCCCAATGGAAAAGAGAGTTGACATCCATTTGGAAAGCTCAGCTATAGTATTGCGTGATGATATCACCCAAGCTACTGGAACCCCATTGCGATGTTCGTCGAAAACCATTAAGGTGTATAGTTGATACTACATTACAAACAATGTACATAATTATATTTATGTAAGTTACATGCACTAAAATGAGGTTGAATAAATAAATCAAATTTAGAATAAATTTGTACTCACCCCATACTTATTTGTACTAAATGTTGAATCCATTGAGATTATATTATTGTGAGAATATTTTAGCATCATTGAGCGCATCCACTTTGTTTGTATGCCTATAATAAAAGGGATGTTTTCAACAAGATCCTGTTTCTGGTAGAAGAAAAATCTCTCAGGGTGTTCCTTATACCAACATTCTACACTGTTTGGATCACTTTGATCTTTAACATACTCTAGCCTTATAGTATCATTGTAAATGTTTAATATATCTTGTCTTGTCATATATGTATCTTGAGATGTCCCTGTGTATAACTCACCAAATCCATCCTTCACATCAGAGATGAACTTGTCCCATATCATTGTAACATTAAAACCTCTTTGGATTAAATGTAGGACAATAGATCGCATATCCCTTGTTAAATGTGGTGCATATTTGAATCTCATAGGCCTGCCGATTGCATATTTTCCATGACAAACAACATTGGATTTATCAATATGCCTACATGCAGTATATATTATTACAACATCGTCTGGTCTAAGTTGAAGTTGTCGTACAATGAAGTGACATTGGCAACCAACTTTAATACTTTCTTGTTGATTGCGTTTTTTAGTTATATCTGAGGATGCACTCATACTTTGGTTTTTGCAATCCGGACCATATGCACACCAATACTTGCATATAAATGTTTTACAACAAATTAGATATAACATATATGCATACTGTAACAAATTATACGTATATTGATAAATATATAAAGACTCACATAACGTACTCCAAATATGTTGAACAATATGTTTGTTTGATATCCTCTACTTTTTTACTTCGATGAGTACGAAGATGAAATTGAGTGGGTGCAGATTCACTCGATTCCTCTCCTCTTATAAAATCATCAAGTCGACAATATGGAATAACTGCAACTTGGTCCCCATCAATATTATTCCATGTTAAGTCTTCTGCTAAAAATTCAATCATATCCTCCGGGTCTTCAACTTCCAACTCATTAATCCTCTCCCACTTACACATTCTTCAAATATCTGTACACATTCCATTGAAAACGATTTTTTTTGAGTAAATATTATGGTCTTGATTAATGCATATCACTAAACATGGAAATCACATTTTTAGGTAAATATTTTATGCTTTTTAGATAAACCACTTTGGAAAAAGTAATAATTGGGTCATTAATAAACTTAGATATTTCTCACAAATTTAGACAAACCATGTATGACATATGATGTCTTTATGGAGGTGGTGTCACCAACTTAGTGTCATGGGGTGACTTGTGATGAGTGGTTGATGGAAAAGGTGATTTTGATGCCTCCCTTCACATAACCTACATGGAAACCTAACTTTACCCTTTTCCCCAGGAACTTTAGAATCACTAATCAATAGGCAAAACATAGGCAACAACATAGGTGATTGCCCTGGAACAATAGGCAAAACATTCTAGAAATGGGGTTTGCCTAACTATGACGCCTCCGCCATTCGTGGAGATGGTCTGAGATATGGACGGTGGGTGTTTGCCTAAAGTGGGTCAGTAATTTCATTCCAGAATCGCGGTGGATGGGTAACTG